>WBNO01031595.1:0-49545 GCA_013400575.1 Peucedramus taeniatus | reverse complement strand
ATGAGTTCAAGCAATTAATTGTAATGGGTGACCATTTCACAGTAGAGTGTTTTTTCAATGAGGCCAGAAAGTTGAGATGAAGTTCAGGTAAGAGTTTTCCAGTTTTTAGTCACTACTTCAAAATGAGACTGAAATTTCCTGAAGAGATGAAAAATATCTTTGAAAATTTTTACCACCTATTTTTCATAAAATAATGAAATTGTTTTTTGTGTTGACACTTGCTGGTCATAAGCAGTAGTTGTGGCATGAAATGGGCTATATATTTTAAGGTTTATGGCACTGATTCTGAATCTGAATAAACATTTCCTGAATGCAGCTAACTTTTTCTTCCGTGTTGTAATCTGATATGTCTTTAGTCATATCACGTACAGGTTTACTGTGTCCAAAGACTTTGCTGTTCTTTAACATCTGCCATTTGTTGACTCAAGCTTTGATGATTTGGGTTAAAAAGACCCAAATTATTTCAAATTCCAAGATTATTATGTACTTTTTCTTTTTTTTTTTAATTACCACATTGGTTTGGGTACTGTGTTATAAAGCTGCAAACTGGTATCTGAGCCACTTTGAAATTTTATTCACTGTCCATAATGTAATCCAGATTTTACCAAAAAAACCAACCAATCAAACAAAACAAGACAAGACAAAACAAAACAAAACAAAAACCAAAAAACCACCCTACCAAAGCAACACACTAAAATCAGGTCTTTTTACCTCATGTAGTGAGTCATACATGGATTTTTTAGAACATAGATTTTTAGAAAAAATCCTCTTCAATCTTGCTGAGTATGATGTGTATTCATACTGATATGAAAGAAGGCTATCCAGGACTTCCATTTGCATTTGCAATGGGAATTTTAATTAGTCCAAAGTGAATTGGTCAAGTTGATAGCAGGATTTTGTCTCAGTCAAGCTCTACATGATCACTGTGAGACCCATAGTGATCACATTTCTAAATCTCAGGTTCAGACTCCTGTAAAAAGTATATTTCAAAATATGAAGAAGAAACAATGTTTCCTTACAGTTCATGTGGAAGAAGTCTAGCACTTTAATCCATATGTATGCCTTTTTTGAATCCTACCATCTATCACTTTTAAAGACTTTGCTTCTTGGCAAATAGTTTATCCATGCCTGTGTATCTGGATAATCCTATCTTTCCACAGGCTTAGAAAATACACTTTCCTGGACTACATACCTGTTCCTTCACACTCAGGTAAGACAATATGTTGAAATTCAGAATGATAAGTAATGGTATGATTTTGTATGAAATGTGAATTTTAAGTTCTGTATTATATTCTGTTAAGCAGCCCCGACACAACAACATCACAGCAGGAGAAATGGGAGCTGTGGTTTCCATTTTCCAGCTTTTTGTAGTAGCCATAAATCTCAGTGTGATACTGAAGTCACTTTACATTTCAGGTGGAAATTTAGTACCTTTTTTTTAACATCCTTTTGTCCATACAGCATATTCTTCAACTTTAGGAGCTCTGTCCCAGACACATTAGTGTAGTTTAATGGTGCTGAAAGACCTTCCTGGAAGCAGTAGTTAAGCAAAAAGCTCTGTCCTCTTGCAATGGAAAACAGGGTGCAGCACAGTCTCCACAGAGTTTTGGTGCAATAACTAGCTGAGGAGGTTGGATTTCCTGAGCCAGAGGCTCATCTCCTCAGAGGTCTTCTCATGAAGAGGTAGGACTAAACCAGACAGATTCACAGACTTGGAATAGTTGAAAACGAGCCTGACATCTTCCCCTGAAATAGACATCACTTCCCAGAAAGTTCATTTTTTCAGCAATGCAACACTGTAAAATGAGAATTGACTTTTGTTCAGAAGGAAAAAGAAACATTTTCTAAGCTGACAAGGAGTCAGTGTAGATACACTATCTTGATTGAGGTGGCTGGCTTACAAAGGGGTCAGGCCACAAGAAACTCAGACTTGAATTTGACAAGTTTGATGCTTCAGATAGGTTTACGGACCAATGACAATGTTTAAGTTCAGGACTACAGTGAGCAGTTCATACCTTGTACTCTCCAAAACTGCCAGATCCTGACTTCTTGGAAAAAAGAGTCTTTTCAATGGAACAGAGATCCTGCCACTCTCTGAAAAGCAGAGTGGGTGCATTTTGGAAAGTTCATAGTAATTTTCTTTGGCATTTTATAGTATTAGTGTGCAGATAATTGTACAGTCCTGAGATGGGTTTTCAGGAGTGACTTGGGCAGGGCCCCAGATAAAGATCTCATGATTGGGCTGACAGTACATAGAGGAACAAGTTGTTTGTGAAGAACAATGTTTAATCTTTTAGCAAACTGCCTTGCCACTTTAAGAATTGTTCTCTGCTTAAACAAAAATAAATCAGCTGTCTCACAACTGATGTTGTTTCTAGGACCTGCTGGACTATTACAGTGCATGTTGAGGAGGGAGACTAATACATTACATATTTCTGGATCAAAGTTCCTCACTACCAATTTTTGGGCTTCACATCAGTCCATTTCAAGTCTTCTGTGTTGATTTAATGAGTTCATCTTGTGTCCTGTATTTGATAGCGTACTACAAACATACCTCTGAGAGAAAACCAGATGGGAAAAAATTGAACAAAACCCATACCAGGGAAAGAACATGGGAACATACAGAAGGTGCATATCGTCTTGTGGTAGGAGCTTGCTCTCATGCTGCTTCCCTGCTAGCCAGATCACTTAGCAGAAAGATAAAGGATGAAGCCTGAGAGGCTCCCACCTCATTCTCTCTCACAGGCCATGGAAGCCCTTGACCTGTTAAGAAAGAATGTTTTTCTGTTCAAGGGACTCTAGCTTCTGTCCTCTGGGGAAGCTGAAATAAATTTGTGGGAAATGGTCAGTGCCTTGTGGTGCCTAGTGGGACACTATTTATGAAGTGTCTAGTTTAATGAGCACCCCCAGGAATTCATTGTTCTGTTAATAAACTGTTAATGGATTAGTCCGTTCAGAAAAACTTGAGAGGGCAGAAGATGCTGTGTACTGTAACTTTGCAGTATACAAGACAAGAATATCTAGAATATCAGCACACAGGATATGGCTAGTTTGTGTGTACTGACATTTGAACAAGTTGTGGGGTAAAAAGAGACTGCATGAACAGAGCATCAGAACAACCCCCACTAACTGCCAGTGTGGGAGGTTTTACCCACAGGGAAAGGTAGATAATTGAAGGTTGTTTATCTTTCGGCAGAAGAGCAGCATGCCTCTCTTGTGTATGAAGAATAAGAGCTAGTAACACAGGCAATTACAGATGGTCAGTAGATGTGTTGGAAGTGCAGCTTCTAATTCACCCTGTAATGACTCATTCATGTGCCTACACCTAGTGTTTTTACCAAAAGCCCTTCAGCTTGCTTTAGCTCATCTGTTTCAATTTCTGCTAATGTTAAAGGTTGTTTCCCACACTGAAGGTTCAGCTGTAGAGTTTCACTGTTCTAGCCCTCAGTAGTGTCAGCGTGGAGTTGGCTCCAGTGATGCCAGACTGACACACTGGAGGGAATGGCCTGTAAGCATATTCAGGAATTTCTAATTTTCTCACCTTTCCCTTTTTATAAAACACTTTCTTTAACTTTTTTACAGCTTTCTCCTACTGATTCCTTTCTTCTTTTCTTAAGGAAGAAAATTAATAAAAATGAAAAATAAGACATTACACTTTATGTCCTGATGGAAAACCTTGCAGTAACCTTCTGCTGAACTTAGTCATGCAAACTAAAGAGAAGTATTTCTTGGCGTATTGTCATGAGTGTTGAGACTACCTTGCTATGACTAGATAGAATATAACTGCTTAAATGGCATCCAAGATCCAGTTGCTGTTAGAAATATAACACCATAAATGATGTTAACATAACACCAGAACACAAACCTATGTCTCTTTGATTAGTTTTCAGGCACTGCCACCTGAAATATGGACCATATCACATATCATCTATTTCCAAATCTAACTACCAGCTGTAGCTGAAAGTTTGCTTAGGTACCAAACAATATTTTATCTTCTAGAAGAGATTAAATAAGTTAAAAGTAATGGAAGAGGGAAATAACAAGTGGTCTACCCATTCCACCTGGATCCAATTGTTTCTAATCAATTGCTTTGGGTGGAAATTGCTGAGTTATGGGCATTTGTTATGAGATGACTAATGTCCTTTAGGTAGACTCAAGTTCTGACTCTGGGGACAGAGATCTGTTGAAGTAAGATCTGACATTTTGCCCTAAAAGTGTAAAGGGGTTTTTGAAATTACAAATGCTCTTATTTGAAATGTTCTCAGCTTCCTCAGAACAGATGGGTCTCACTAAGAACAGAGCCAAAGCAGGCTGCTGGTGTAACTCATCTTTTTTTAATAGAAATCCAGGTGACTTTTCATTTTCCCTTCACTCACCAAGTTTTCTGTCAGCCAGCATGGTTTCTGCAGTTGCTTGGTGTGGCTGTGGAAACTGGAGTGACTAGGAGTAACTGAATGAGCCTTACCCATTTTCTAATTTACAGACACTATCCTTTTGAACACAGAACTCCAGCAGGAGTCAAAGAGAAGCCCAAGAAATGCTTGCAGTGAAAGAGCTTTCATTGCTGAATTCACAATTTCCTGCTCAGTCTCAGTCCTTACCAGCTGTGATTTCAGGAGCCAGGAGAAGAATGTGACCCTAGGAGAAGAGGAGGGCAAAGATGCTGGCTGTCCACTGCCTTTTCTACTACAATCAGAGTGAAAGACAAGAGATGAAACAAACTGTGTTTCACTAAGTATGTAGCTCAGACAAAAACTCTACCCAGGACACTGAAAGCAACAGTATACAGTGTTCAGTGAAATTTAAAAGGTCTTCTTGTACAGCTTGACTGTTTTTCTATTGTGCAGCCAAAGTGTAAGTATCTCTTGAGCATAGAGAACAGGCTGGATACTGCATGCACACAATCCTACCTCTATAAGGCTTCTATCTTCTGTTGCAAAAGGGAACATCACCGTAATATCCCTGTGTCTGGGTTTCAAATTTCAGACATAGCCAGTTTCAAGAAAAAGATAAGTAAGATTATTTTTTTTTTTTAAATTCCTCTCTCTCCCACTACCTACCCCTAAAAGAATTTGCTTGGAACTTTGTGAAAATCATTATGCTTTTACATTTGTTCTAGTCATTCACTCCTAGGGGATAGAACACTTTATCATAGGCCAGACCCCATTTTTTCTGGAGTTCATGCTCTGTCTGCCATAACTGCCAATGACTGGGTCTAAATGCTGTGTATTGGCTGTTCACAGAAGTCAGTGTATTCTCTTCCTGCCTTTTGAAGACTTTTTAAGCAGCCTGAACATTAGCCTTGTGACATCTGGACCTTATGATATGTTATTTTAACAAATGTTTTTCAAGAGCTTTAAATTCCTTTGGTCTGTACATCCCATCTGTAGTCTCACATCTTTTTACAACCTGACCCCTGTTTGCATTTCTGCCTGCTGGTTGCCACCCCCTGCAGCAGCTGGAAGTAACTGGCCACTCTTTTCGTGCCATTCCACAAGCTGATACCATTAAATAAACCCTCAACCTTTTAGCCCACGCAAACTGGATTAGCACAAGCCTACTACTTGTGTCAAGTGCCATGGGCATGGGTGTTACTGTGGGCAGAGCTGATCCTGCAGGCTGTCCAGCTGCTCTGAGAAGGGGAGGAGAAGGGGGGACTCAGGGCTCACTGTCCCTTGAGCACAGCCTCCTGCTCCTCCCACGCTCTGCAGGGAGGGGTGGCTGGCTTAGAATCTCTGTTCAAACACACAAGCATATGTGAGCTTGTGTTGGGGAGGGCTAAATAACAAACAAATTATGCCTTGTCCGGTTTCATTTTTACTAGTATCCTTTCACATGGAAACTAAAGAGGACTGCAGATTGTAGTCAAATAGTAGCAAAGCCTGGCCTTTTATGAGTGCCAATCCCTCCCTGTGCAGTCCTCTCAGGACTTTCCTTATCTACATCCTGCCTGTATCTTTTGAGTGCCCAGTCTCACCACTGGAATTTTTCATACCCTACAGAGCAATTATAACCTCTAATAATTACAGCTATAGGAGTATTTTTTCACTAAGGCAAACGGAAAGCAAGGCTGGCAGCTCACCAGCAATCTGTGTGAAAGAATTCTGTATACTGTGCAAAACACATTAGTAAGTTTAGTGTTACAGTTGGGAGAGAAATTTCCTTTATGTTGGAGAACATAAATGAACTTTCATCCTTACAAAATGTACATAATGCAAGATGAGTTATATCCGTGGTTGATCCAAATATTTGCAAATACAGACACATGCATATTCATATCCCTAGAAATATTCCTAGTGCATCTGCCGTCAAAGCAGTCCTGGGTAAATATAATGCACAAAAGTTACACAGGGGCTGACTGTGATATCTCAACTCTCCTCATAACTGAGTGCACACAGTTTTGGGGATGTTCTTCCCAGACAGTTCCATTTCAGTGTAGTAACTCTTTGTGTACACAAGAAATACTATTTAACATATGCAAACTGAATGTTGATCATGTTCACGCACAACATGTAGACCCTGCTAACTCTGTACAGAAGCAGTGTGGACAGGAAGTGCAAGCAACATGTCCATGCAGAGAGTTTGAGAGATGATAGATCATGTTTAAACAGTGTCAGAGTCATGCTCATTCTCTCTAAGGATGTCTTTGTCAGTTGTTTCTAGAGTTACTCTTCTGTTTCAGTTCTTAAATCTAAAATAGTTGCTAAAGCCTAAAAAAGGACAAAATAAAATATGTCCTTCACAGTAGAGATGAAAAGTGAAGCTGCGCCTAGCAGAGCAAGTTTTATTTTCTGCAAATGCTGCATGGACAGAGCATATAGTGGTCATTTGAGATAATATGAAGGTACCTTTTTCCATTGAGGCTATAGAGCAAATTTGGTTTCTGCTTGTTTATATCCTGAAAATCCAGGCCCCTTATTTAATGCTGTATTTTATTGTATTTAGCATAATATTGCCCTGAAATGTGCAGTTAATTACACAACTTCCTGTTTTAAATTCCTTGGTAGCTCTTCTCCTGCCAAAACTGGATTGTTTCTAATAGAATTCTGCCCCTTTTTGGCAATATGTCATTATATATACTCTGTTCCCATCCTTGTTATTCATGTTCTGTATCAAGAGACTACAAGCTCATGAGGTGAAATTCAGCCTGTGATAAAGCTAGGGGCAGGCCTCCCAGGCATTCAGGAAGGCTGTGTTCCCACCAGGGTTGTTGTACTCCCACCACACACTTCTGCTAATGAAGCAGCTCCACTAATTGCACTGGAAGGGAAACCCTAAAACAGTCACATCGTTTTTCCTCAAAGCAAATAGGCCTGGCTATATCCTTTGATTCTCACAGTCTTTCCTGCACTTTTAACCTCTGGCTGTAGTCATGCAGCATCCATCAGGAGATGCTTCCGCCAGGACATCCCTGGAGCAGCCAACAAGCCTCTATCCACCACTGCTTAAACTCATAACAGGTGAAGAGAATACCTCCTGTGAAATATGTGAAGGATGCTGATCTGACAGCACAAACTTCACCATCACCTTTTTTTTGTTGTTGTTGTTCCTGTCTGCTTTTATGCTGGATAGTTCCCTTTTACATGGGGGTAATGCCTGTGGGTATAATCTGACAGGCTTGCAGATTGAAAATATGCCTCCAATAAATTTTCTACAGGGTTTGTATTCTTTGTTTTCCTGATTGGTTTAATGTACTTTTGTTGTGAATTTCAAATGCTTTTGTAGAAAGCACAGTAAGCACCATGCATAAGACTAAATGCAGATGGATTTCTTTGTGAAATGTAACAAATACAAATGAGAAAAGTACATGTATGCATATATATACAGACACATATTTATATAGTACAAGATAGTGTATTCTATTTATCATACAAACCCAATACAATAAGATTGTAAATGTAGATTATTTACACACATAAACGTATACTAAAACAAATTTTTACTTTAACACTTTGGCCTTTAGTCTGAAAAATATTGTTTGAAGAATTCCCTACCAGTGTAAAACATCTCCTATAAAACAAGCAGATTCTTGTAGCTTTTGCATGAAAAACATACAAATGAATGATACCTTATTTTTAAGTTTTTTTCAAGCTGTAGTTGTTTCAGAGACAATACCAGAAAATTAATTTGCCTAGTTTTGGGCCAATAAAATACTGTAAACATTGTTCATGGACCCACATCCCTCCTTGTTACAACACTTGACCAAAAAACATTCAGAATTGAAGAGAAAGCACTACTGAGGATCTTGAGGGCTGCTCAACACCCACATTGCACAGTGTGGGAACAGCTGCTCTAATGCAACCAAACACTCAGCTGCCACAGTATTTGATTCACCTGCTACCTGAGTACTGTGAAAAGGAAAATGGAGCCTCATAAGTCCTGTTCTCCCTGGAGACCCACAGTTATTTTAGTTACTACCAGCCATGGGCAATTATGTGAGAGTGTTAGAGACAACTGTAACAAACCCACAGTGCCTATCTCTCCCAGTCCAAGCACAATACTACTATAAGCAGCATTTTAGAGAGGAAAAGCCATCATCCCACCACGCATTTGTGTGGGAAAAGAGGTGTCCAGGGCTGGCCATTACTAGACAAAGTTTGATGTGTTTACACTGAAGCCTTCAACATACTGCTCATTCCAGTATAAACAGATCAAAGCAAAGGGTATTATTATATATTTGTGTAGCCCGGACAGTGTGCTAGGCACTTAATTTGCCGTCTGAGGCTGTTGCCTTTGCTGTGATATTTCAGGCAGGATTTCCCATTCATCACGCTGATCCCACTCTGGGGCTGGAGCACAAGGTCAGCTATCATTGGCTCTGTCATGCTCAAAGGCTGCAGTGCTCTGGTAATTAAGACTGTTAGATGGGAGGGCCTCTTTTCCTGCTATTTGATGTAGAGTAGGTGCAGATGAAAGATTTATAGTTTTAATTCAAATACAGGACTTGTCTTGGCAGCTTAATTGTGTTTGCAGAGCAGTTCTGGACCGTTTCTCTTGCCAAGTCATTACAGAAAGGCCTCACATCTTGGATCTACCAGGAAGCTGTTTGGATTAAAGAAATAACCAAAGGGACTCTGCATTAGTGCTGATAGAAGCAATAAACATTTCTTGTCCTTCTGCTTGTCGTAAACATGTTGCTTAAAATAGTACATTTAGTACATTGAGACTGAAGTAGGTATAGGTTTTCCTTTCTTTCCTGTGTCTATATTCATCTCTCTAATCAGAATTTTATTTTTATAGCACCCTTATTAAAATCAGTTATTAGTAAAGGGAGCAGCTTGAGAGAACAGGATTCTAAAATTAGATAATTGTTTCTTTAATAAAAATGTGATTATAAATAACAAACTATGAGCAATTCTATGAGCAAAATCGCTTCTTCAGTTGTTTTATTGCATAAAGTCATTGCAACACTGCATATTTATCAAAAATATATTTCTTGTACCTGTCTATTAAATGGTAAACATCAGGTTTACAGAGAAAATTCCCTAAAAGTCAGGAATCACTCAAGGCACGCAGTCAGTACGTGCAGGTTTTTCATGGGCAGGTATGTAGTGTTTGAGTTCACACAGATTGCTTTGATCATCATTCTTGGCTCCTGACAGCAGCTACCAACAGAGGAGGGTTATTGCACTCTGCACAGACAGACATTTTTGCCTGCAGATTATGGAATAAATCCCAATAGGTGAGGTAGGAAATCCCTTGGCACAGAAGCACCTGTCTTCTATGTCTGGTTCTGGGAGAGGGGACAGATGGTCAGGTGGCTGGAGACAACACACCTTGTCCATTGTTCATTTGGTTCAATAGTTCAGTTTCAATCAATGGTTCAATGAACCATTCATTGGTTCATTTGTTTCAGGCATGGGACCTGCAGAAGCATGGCAAGTTTGGGATCTGGGGCCTCACTTCAGGTCTGTTTGGTATAACTCTTCATGCAAACTGGCCCTTTGAAACCAAGGAAATTCAGCTTGTTGAATTTTTTTTAAGAAAGCTTCCTAAAAAAGGCTAGGCTTCTCCATTTATATGGCTGTCATTACAGAGCATCTGAGCATTTTACAACCCTTGCTGCAATAGTCCTGGTAAAAGGAGCTGAAGCACAGCCTTAAAGACTGGCATTTAGAAAGGAATTTCAGCCCCCAAAGTTGCTGATAGTTTCCTGATGATCCAGGAGTCTTTAGCCAGGCATTTTACTCAACATAGATGAGTATCTTCCAGTTCATAAAAGCCTTTTGACTATTGCTATCCAGAGTCCTCTGGGAAGCAGAACAAGGAATTTAACCCCAATTTTATGGGTTCCCAGTATCCAGCATTTTCTCCACATATGCATGCTGCCAGCAAGGTGTGGCTCAGGGCACAGGGTGCACTCCCTTGCAGGTCATCTCCAAAAGGAAGGGCTTTGGCAGCAAGGTGATGCACATGCTGTTGAGAAGAAGTGTAAATGAGGGATCCAGGGAGGAGAGGAAATGTCACCTCCCCGGAACTCCCTGCTCCTACTGCATTTGGGCAGTGGTGCTTCACCTCTGATCCCAGCAGGCCAGTGGCTATGGAGAGCATTTAGAGTAGCATGAAGGAAGGATAGGCATCATGTGCAGGCAACTAAAAAAGTTGAAAGCAACTGGATTTACACTCGAGAAGAGAATTGTTTGTCTTGGTTTTCTTTAGACAGTTTTTCCAGCAACCACCATAACTGTGCAACCTCGGTCTCGTCTTGAGTTCTTGCCTGAGACCCCAACCCGTGGCCATCTCCCATGCCACAAAGCCTTCCCAAGAGCTGCTCCCACCCACCCCAGGGCAGCCTGCACCCCAGGCAAAGGTGATCCAGAGGGTTTGGAGTTCAGCCTTAGGGTGGGAAAGGGATATGGTCTCTACCATTTCTTAAGTATCACCAAGGACTTGAATGAGGGTTGCGATGTCTCAGATACAGGCAAACACAAGCAAAGGAAAGGGAACATCACAAGAATCCTTGGCACCTACACCCAAAGGCCATCAGGTAGAGGTGGGTGCCTTTCTAAGGGTTAGCAGGGCAGAGATATTATTTGCTGGAGTGGGACTCTCCACGCCACGAGAAGAAAGCTGCGCCCTCTTGTTTACCATCTCTGTCAATAACTCTCTTATAGCCTCTGCAATAAATAAACCTCATCACTTTTACCAAATGGTGGTGCAAACTTCCCCACACATAATCTGGATTCAGGCTGTGTATTCACAGAACAAGGTGGGTGGTCTTTGAATAGAGAAGCGGTTTTACCTCATGCCCAAGCACATAGCCAACAGATTGCCATGTCACCTCTGCAGGATGCAGCCTGAGGAGAAGATTTATTCACTTTTTGCAAAAAAAGGGCAGGTCTTTTTTCAGAGGCCTACCAGCTCAATATAATCTCTACCAATGCCATCCAGCAGTATTTACATCAGAAAAAAACACCAGATCTACTTTTGTAGGGTTTTTTAACCTCATCATTTCCTTTTAATTCATACACCCATAGATGGGTGTATGAATTACCTCCTAGGTGGGTCCAGAATCCAATTTTCTTCTGCATTTACTTAGTATTCCTAACAATCTGGCAGCACACACTGATTGTACACACATGGTTGCAGGATATGACTTTAAAAACCAGGGAGTTTTACAGCCCTTTGGTTTTAGTGTGCCTCATACTGCAATTTAACAGCAGAGCAGAGATGGTCATGTCACCACGCGCTGATGATCCTGCTTCAGAGTGCACTGCAGAAAGAAGTGAGAGCCATCCAAGAAAATATTTGGCCTGTGTGTTTAAAAAGGACTCCAATTCCTTTAAAAAGACAATGTTGACAGAACAAGAAGCGCATTACCAGAGTAAAGGGGAGAAATGTCTGTAGGAGATTAAAATTTTCATGGGTTTGAAATTTTTCTCATTAGGGGGATTTGTGCTTTCTGCAGCAGGAAAGGAGGACTGGGAAGGCAACTTTTCACCACCTCTGAAAACCTGAACAATTTTTCTTTAAATACTTGAAAGTAGATTTAGGAGCTTAACACTAGTCTTTGCTGGCCAGTAATAATGACAGATTTTCCCAACTGAATCTTAAATCTATCTCTCTTTGTTATAACCTCATAAAATGACAAGCATGATAGATAGTCCTTTAGCACATCCCTTTGTGTTTCCGTAGTCAGTTGTCATCTATCTGTTATTCTCCACATCATTTATTGTATGTGTAACCCTCTCCTGAGCTCTAGAGGAGGTCCCAACATTCTAGCTCCACAGATGTGAAATTTTGGCAGAACATCCCAGCTGCTGTTCCTCAGAAATAATCCTGCCCTGGTGCATGGATAAAATGTTGCAGCAGATCTTTTCTAATATGCTGGGAATGCTGAAGGAAGTCCTTCCACAGCATTGCCACTGCACGGAAGGACCCTGCTCTCTAGAAGGTGTCAGAAGAGAAAATCATACTGAATCAGATGCAAATAATTCAGAGATATGTTTGGAAAGTGAAAACAATTTCAGATTACTAATATGCATCTTGATTGCACTTTAGCAGAATACACTAATATGCACTGAGCTCTGAACTGCCAGGACAAGGCAATTATCAACTTCAAACCTGTTAATTTGAAGTTACCTCAGACTCCCTGCACCATCCCTCTCTTCTTGTCTAAATAACTTTTCAAAAGGCATGGATCCACACTCTCTTTTTTTTTCTGTTTTGATCAAATACATGACCAAAAGTGCCACAGCACATTAACAAACCTTGAAAGCTCTTTAGTTGAATACTTTAACAACTAGAGTTCTTGGAGCCCTGGGACAGTAGCAAACAGCAGAAAACCATGAGCTAAATGCAGCTCATTTCTGAAGATGTCACAGCATGTACCCTTACATATACCCTTGCACACCTTTCTGAATTTCTCACACACTTTGAATCAGGCCAGCCATTTGTACCTTAAAAGTACAGAAAATAATATACCAGAAGACAAAATGAAATAGTATAATAATGCTGCTGTTAAGAATATATTTCTACCAGACTATATCTAAATCAGGTCTGACTTTATTTATTGGAGATATGGCAATTCTCACATTATGGAGCACTATCATTTAAAATACAATTTTGATTAATATCACTCAAAAATTAAATATTGAGATAGTTCAGTTCCTTCCTCCAAATCACCTGGGGAAGTCACAGACAACATGTATATACTCTTGGAATGGAAAATTATTAAATACCCCAGAGCATCATTATTCCTCACTACTTCCTGAAATCTGTTCCTCAAATCTTCCAAACTAAAAACCCTGTGGATTTATGATTTACCTAGAAGTCCATGGACTTCTCAGACCATTCACCCAGTTTTGTGAGGAAGTGAGGGATTAGAGGGAACTACACAAATAGGTCAGCCAAGGTTCAACTGTAAGTTGATGGTGACATTTTCCAGATATTTATGGGGAGTTCATCTTCAGAGATGCTCATTTCATAGACACAATGTGGAATTTTCTGAAGCAGGTATGGCCATACCTGTGTATCCTTGCAGAGTAGCAAAACACTTCTGCCGCACCAGCTTTTTCAAAGACATTAGAAACATGGGGGAGTGACATTGTGCTCTGTAGGTTAGAGAAGATAAAGCTGAGATGTGCCATTTGTCCCAGGTTCCCAAAGTGATGCAAGAAGGCAGTGGAAGTCTATTTCCTTCCTCTCCACACCAGGAAACTATGGAGATTCTTGCTAGCAGGGGCTGGACAACACCTCTGTAGAATCAGTCCTGAGGCAGGGAAGTCCATAGCCTTAACACTTTCAATAAGGGGGGTCTGAGTCTCCCATGCAGGCTGGTACAATTCCTTATAAAGACCTGGAAAGCATTAATAATATCTTCTGCTGTCAGACAGTGTCACAGTAAATATTAAGGTTTGAATCAGTAGCAGTGCAGGTAAGAGACTGTCTACATGCAAATGATATACTTGCAGCTGTAAATCTTTTGCTATTCTTTAAAAGGCCAAATAGTCAGTTTATGCAATTATCTAATTGTTCCTAATAAAAAGCTAGAAGTGTGTGTGTTGCTTTAAAAATAATTTTTATAAAGGTCAGGCCTGTACTTTCCAGTCTGAATTGGACATAACACAGCAAAAAGGATGGTAATAACCCAGTGGTGAGTGAGGGCTAGCAAGGTGAGGACTGGAAGAGTGACAGATCACTCAAGACTCTTTTTGCATATACTGGTTTCCATTCTCAGGAGTCATTTTGAGTAGATGTTTAAATGAAGAGATTTTAAGCAGGACAGTGCTCTGTGTACATGAAATAGTTCAGCACTGGTTGGAAAATTATTGTCACAGTTGTTGAAGATGCTGGATTTCAGTGCATTCAGATATAATATTCTTTGAAAGACAGGATCAGTTTTCCCTTGATGAATGTTATTGCTACTTGCTAAAGCTGTTCATAAGTATTTCAAAAAATGATAACCACTCTTGATAGCCCCCATTTTGCTACCCTTCTGTTTCATAATGTTGAGAAAAATCATGTAGGCAGATTTTCAGACTATCATTGCTCTATTTCTCTGTAGTCTGCACCCACAAAGGATGTGCCTCTCTTAACTGTTGGGTAACAGTAAGTTATTTTAGGAAATTTCACAGATATTTGGTATACCTGTGAGCTCAATGGGATGCAGACTCAATTGGCACTAGAGGTTATACTTTTCAATACATAGAAACATACGGTCCTCCAGGTTCCTGTGATTGTTATTGCAATATCTGTAGCTGTATCTCTGTAATCCAAATGTAAACTCTATTGAGTGAGTGATGCTGAAAGGAATCCATTCTTGTATATCTGTTCAAACAAGGAAGATTTTATACCTGATGTGAGCCCAGGAATGTCTTACAGTCAGCAATACTCAAAGTGACAGCAAAGAACAGTTTAACATTTAGCGCAGGGAGCATCAGTATATAAAGAAGGAAATGCTACTGTCTGACAACAATAGGTTAGCTCTTCTCAGTTGGAAATGCCTACAGCAATACCATATTCTTTCTCTTTTTCAAAGAACTTTTAGTTTTCTTTTTCCTTTCCACGTGGTTCTGATCATCTGGTGCCCACACAACTTTATAACTTTGAGAAAAGGAGCAAAATGTTTTCATTTTTAATAACTGTCTGAAGAGAGAAGTAAAGGGCTTGAATTATTCTGACCATAGACTGCTGTTGCATTGTTGTTAGAGAACAAAATTTTAAAATGTGGATGTTAGCACTGGAGTGTTCAAATTCTCAATCAAGGCAACACCATTTCAGAAAAGAAAAAATCTATTTAAAAAAGTGATTTGTACAAGCATGTCATTGGCTTAAGTTACAGTATCTGTTTAATTGAATCAGTTTGGTTGAAACCTTTTGAAGTCTGGAAATCACTATAATAAATTCTTTATTGTAGTTAGAATAGTATAGCCATAACAGGTTCTGGAAACTTTTCCTAGCCCTCCGTTTATCTTCCTTTCTTCTTTTGGGTCAAAAAAACCCAAAAAGGCGGAAACAGTATCACTGAGTCATTTTTTTTTTCAATGTCTACACTGCAAAAGAAGGACTTTGCAAAGTTCGTGTTGCGCCCCTGGGGTTAATAATTCTGGATCACTGGGGAAGAAGCTGATGATTTTTCAAATGGAATCTGATTGAAGTTCCGGGGTATTCTGTCTTCAGAGGGATTTCAGGTGGTTGAGCCATTGCCACTGCCATCTGGCTAGACGTCTCTAGCCAGAATATACAGTAGGGCCAGTGTGAAAGTCTGTTACCCACTTAGACACTCAGCTCTTTGCAAAGGCTGGGGCTGTAAAATGCAAAAGGTGTGCTTGCCTTTCGCATACCAAGGTGCTATACTTTATTTTCCTGTACAGTACTTCTTCCCAGCTTCTTTCTTGCATATACTCAGCATCAAAAAGCTCTTAATAGTTTGCAGAAAGAAAGTATATGAACTCAATGCACTGTGCTTTTAAGAGAACACAGGATTAGCTCATTTCCCAATCATCCTGTCTGTGACTGCTTATACTCTAATTCTAAGACGTAAGGTCTACCAATAGAGGATAAGGTAGAAATCTCAGAGAGCTCCTCAGAGGGCTCAGAGACCCTACAGCATTGTCGCTCTGAGGAGGGTGGACATGCTTTAGGAACCAGCCAGAGATTGATCCTGCCCATCAACACAAGGACCATGTACTGTGGGGATACTGTACCAGTGACATTATGTGGGAATCCCTTGGTCCACTTTATTTGTACTGATGTCTCCAGGAACAGAGATCTGCACCTGGGATCCATCAGGGGGTCTGATTGAGGAGTGCTTGTCTTTAAAATCAGTGGAAATCTGGAAAATATAATCAATGGAGTCGTAAGTGCTTGTCATCTTGCCTTAAGCAGTGTCTCTAAACTGAACAAGGATAATTTTAACTTCCATAAATTCAGAAATGTGACTTGCTAGGAGTATCTGGAGTTTTAGTATCAAATGAGCCATGAGGAAGACATTTCTAACCTTAATAATGGTGGAGAAGCAACAAGAAAAATAATTTAATAATAGAGCTTCTGTGCATGCTATCACTCTTCTGGACCTAAACAAATGGTGCTGAGGCTTAATTACCTTACCAGTCAAACTTTGCCAGAGTTCGGATAAGTGGATTTGAGATAAAACATTTACAAAAGAGCTTTGCTGGTCCACAAAAGGGACATTTGCCAAAAGGATTATTGGAGATGTACATATTCACCTGCCTGGGGGCAGATGAACTTAAATGCCCCCATTCTGATTGGGCTTTTGCAAGGGTCAGCTTGCCTTTAGTTAGTGCCTTCAGTTTTTCATACCTTTTGTCATTATCATTGTCAATAATGAAACCTAGTTTCAAGAGGAGATTCAAATGGTTAAGGATTTTTTAAATGGGTTTATTTGGGAAAAATATGCTTTTCATTTTAGTTATGGCAGGAAATTCTTCTTTCTGCGTGAGCTTCTGGCTCTATGGGCTACAACTCTCTAGGCTGAGCATAAGCAAGGATCTTTTTTTACTTTTAAACAGTCAAGAGTTCCTCCCATCTGGCAATCAGGAAAGTGCAGAACAAAAGGGTGTTTCCAACAAACGCCAGCTTCAGCAAAAGCTTTTAGGTTTCCAACCAACTTTGAGTCTGCATAATAGAGAAAAAGGAATTGAAGGGAAAAAAAAGTGACGAGCTGTGCTGAATAAACAGTTTGTTGTTGATGTGCGTTCCACTGCTGGACTTAGGGCTATTTTAGCTTGTTCTGATGCAATAAAAGTTTAACATCCAGGCTTTGTGTGCCAGCTGATAAATGATGGGGGACAAATTTAAACCGATTTTGTTTGCTTGAAACAACACTGTATCAGGAGTCTGTCAATTAGTTGCCAGCAGAGAACATAGTCATTATATGAGTACCTTCTGGCTATAAAAATTGTTCAGATACTCTATAAGAAATCTGGGTCTAGAGAATTGCTGGTAGGAAGCTGATTTCAAAGTTCATTAGGCTGAAACTTGGCAGACCAATTCTCAGGCCAGATGTGCACTTCTTATTAAAAAAAATTGTATCAATCTTTTCAAGCACCTTTGATCTACAACTTGGCAAACAGTTCACAGTTTTCAAAGTNAAAGCCTTCAAGATAGCTGTATTGGACCCCTAAATGTTCCCCCTTCCCCCTCCTCAACTATTTCTTACAAATGGCAGATAACAAAAATGCACTAACATGCCTACTAGACTTGTTGCCATGCTCCAGTGCCAAATTGAAACCATGCCACCTAATAACAAACCTTGACCTGCAATGTAATTGCTCCATTTTTCATGGTTTCCTTCTCTGTCCTAGCCATTTCAAATTGCACTGACCTGCCACCCACTATTCCAGACAAGTTGCCAGCCAGGAGTCCAGCTTTTAAATGAAACAGGGTTTTAACTTCAAAATGGCATGAGGAATTTAACTGCTTCAAGATGTACCATGTACTGCTAACCAAAGCCTGGAGTGCTACCTAATATATGACATCCCCATGGAAATGTCAGCAAATGCTACTGCAGTACAGAAATAGCAGAAGCTGACTACAGTAAGAGGGGGAATGAAAATGGGGAGGAAGATTATAGATGTACTGGTGAGCTTCAATGCTGAGTGTTTTCAAAAGAGGTCTGCAAATACAGCTAGATTTTTACTGAGTCATTTCAGATACCCAAAGGATTTTGAAGACTGAACTAATTGTCGATACAAAGTAAAAAGGTGCAGGATCATTAAATCTATTTTTAGTGGACAGTTAGTCTTTTAAATCAGTAGTGAGTAAGCCTCAGTAGGGACAAAATTTCATGCCAGCCTCTGAAACCACAGATTTTCTACAGGACCTCCTGATAGTTTTGGAGGTCCCTCTTTGTTCTTAGACCTAGATTAAAGTAAAGGTGCTGCAAACACTCTCCACAGGACCCTAGCTCCTTCAGATACAAAAGGGTCTAATTTTTAGTTCCAGTAGTGCTTAGGATATTCTCACCCAAGTTAGAATACTTTGAAAATATAATGATCTGCCTTCTTCTGCAGTCATCCTGGGGCCAAGATTTGTGCCATATAAGCAATCTGGGCATCCTAGGCACTGTAATGTTTAACTCCATCATATACCAGAAATAGGGAGAGCCTGTGACAGAGGAAAATGCTGGCTGGACCCAAATGCTCTCTAAAGCAGACACAGCACATGCTTAGACAGGTTTAATGCAGACCAGACATATGGTCTGGCCTTAACAGAGCAAGCCAGCAGTGCCACTTTGGCCGACCCAAGTAAAGGTGCTACCCTGCCTAAGAGGATGTGTGACTGTGGGATGCTGAGGAGTCTCTTTAGTTCAGACTGCCTGGGCTGGGAGGATGAGCCTATACTGCCCCATCAGAAAGAGCTCTTGGGACCTCCTCAGAGCTGATGATGGCATGGAAATGCATGCTGGCTCTCTAGGCAGTGCAGCAGCTCTCTGAATTCTTGTGCTATCCTAAGGCAGAACAGCATCATTTGTGGAAAAGGCACCTGTTACTCCTAGCTGAAGTCTGTTTGGCTGAGCAGAAACTCTTTTGACTTCAAAGAGGGGCCAGGTTTTTGCATGTCAGGCTCCTCATTGTTGTTTCATGATTAACGGTATTAATAAGGCAGGTGTTCTACCCTGCCTCGTTGGTGTTTTGTTCCTGGAGAGGTGTAATCCAGCAAAGTGGGAAAAGGATGTTCATATAGTAAATCTTTTACTATTTAAATAGGAAACATTTTTTATGGGGGATACGAGCAGTGTTTAAAAACTGCAGAGCTAAACACTCCAGAGATGAGATTTAAATGGAGGTTAAGCCTTGTGAAGGCTTCTACCTTGGCCTTTTTTTTTGCTATAGTGACAGAGGCCTTTATGTTTTATAACCTTGACCATATGGTTATGTGGTCTGGGAGAAGAGGGTTTTTCAAAGGGCAGAGGAAAGCAGAGAGGGAAGGAAGTTAGCTGTTATTGCTGCAGTGGAACAAGTATGCTCAACTTTCCCCTTCTGGTGTGTCCTAACCTACAGCACACAGCTACCAATTCCACAGTCTTTATGGGGAAATCACATAAGCATTGTCAAATCATTTCATCTAAACTTTGAAAGAAAAAAGTAATCAGGTGATTAAGGACAACCTGAAGCTACTTGATAATGTATGCTGAGGGGCTGGAATTGCCTTTCATTAACAAGCTAGAATGATCACTAGCTCCTGAGTGCAGGGAAAAGGTAAGCGGTGAATTTTTCTGATTTTTTTTTTTCAATAGGGCAGCTGCTTATGTTCTTTTCATTGTACAAGATGAACAAAACAAGAGCTTCAAGACCTTCTGCAGAGAATTAGTTCTGAGCTGAAATTGAACCATGCTAATTTTAAAGCATTGTAATGTAGACATTTTATTTCCTCCAGCTGTGGATCTTGACTTGCAGCTAGAAAGAAGGGACAGAAATACAGGGTGAAAGAAGAACTGGAAACAATAAAATACTAGAATTAGAAGTAATTTTTTTAATATTGTACTGCCTCTTCCTGGAAATTAGTACAATCCTTGATGTCCTCTTAGTATTTAGGATTCACAATTCCTTTTCCATGTGAAAAACTTATTAGGATGTCAAAAATATGGAGAGTGCCTGGGGTATCCTTACAGACTGCATGATGTAAGGCCTGCTATTCTAGTTCTTTTCCTCATAAGCATCAGTGGGAAACCTTTACAAAGACACAAAAGGGAATTGGATACTTATTTCCCACTCAGTGCATAAATCCTCTCCATGCCAATGGAGACCCCTTCTTAGACAAATAACCCAAGAACTCTGAAGAATGTGAAGTTTGATTTATGATACTAGAAATTCTCAACAAAGGCAAAGTACTGAATTTATAGTTCACCTTTGGATTCTTTCAAAAAGCCTCACTGCTAGAACTTGGTTGGAGGTTTCTTTATCAATCAGTACAAAAGATACGAAAGCAAAAAAGGATTGATTGGCAGGTGCCCGTATGTTTGCTGGCATTTGATTTGGTGATATTTATAAAATGCTACAGAAACAGACTACTCCAAAAGTATCAGTTCACACATTGCAGGAAGTCAACATCAATTCTTCCTATAGAGAAAACAAAAAGTGTCTGTTTCTTCACATCTGTAATGAGATGTGGCACATGCTGCACCAAGGATTTAAAAGCTAAATGCACTTTGAGAACTTAAATGATACCATTTTCACTCTGTTCTTTTTTGAGGCAGTGAATGTATCTCAGTCACTTCACACTGTCAGTGTGCAGTCTAGGTAGTTCTAGGGGTGCTGTGCAATTCGGAAGCGAGCCATCATCAGAGGTGAAATTGTCAAATTACTTTGTGAGTGGTCGGGCTCTCATTTTTCCAGAGCAGATACTTACTATCGGTATGCTGATTAGAATGTAAAATGGCAAACATTTCTGAATGACTCCTGGAAGTCACAGAAAGGTGGGTCTCTGTAAATAGAATGAGGAGAGTTAATTGCCTCACCTTCTAGAGGCCAGAGCTATGGTATTTCTCTCTGACCTGCAAATTTCTGCCAGTCTCTCTACAATACTGCAATGCCAAACCACTAGTAGCTCATTACATTCCTACCACCAAAGCCTGGGTCTGGCAACTTGATCCTTTAATAGCCAATATTAACTTTTTATCCCAAATAAAATTATTTATAACAGGAGTGTTCCTGACACACCTGTAATTTCATTAAGAAGATAAAACAAGGCCAGAAAAGGGGATTTTGGCTGTCATCTGACAAAGCAAATACCTTCATACGTCCTTTCAAATAAGAAAATCTCATACCTTTCAAAGGACAAGAACATGTGTACTTTGTATTAGCATTTAGATTACCACCTGACTTACAATTGTTGGGTTTTGTCTCAAGTGTTGTAAAAATGTTTGACCATCTGCCCTAAAATCTTCTGCTTTGGAGACATCCTGGACAGTAAACCTCATAACTTGTGCTATATGAAGACTGTATGAGTGCCTGGATCCCCTGCTTCCGCTGGAGACTGACTGAGGTCAAGTGCATAGTCTCACAAAGAGGAAGGTGATCATGACTAGCCTCCAATATGCCAGTGGATAACTTCAGGATCTGGTGCTATCAACTGGATTACCCTTGGGAGCAGCATGCTTCTAAGAAAAGGAATAATGTGTAGAGATATTTCTATGTCTGTAGTACTTTGTATTGAAAATTATTTTAAAAGTAATTTAATTTGGGTCTCTCAAACCTTTCTAAAGAGTTTTAGTGATGAGCAGACCTTTGCATTGTCCAGTTCCTGCGGTAGAGATATACCCCTTACTTAGTAAACTTTACCTGTAGTGGAACAGTGGTAACTCCAACAGTAATACAGGCAAGAAAAAACTAAAAAATGCATGGGAAGTGATTAGAAAATTTGATCTGAATTCAAAGAAAAGAAGAACCTCTTGGATGACAGTAAAGAAACACTGAACTTGGTGCCCTGTATCCTTTAGATGGCCAAATTCCAATTTGCTGCCCTATAAAGTCTTCTGACCCTACTCCACCACATGCATGTTTGAACCTAGTAAAAATTATTTTCAAATAATGTTGAGTTGTTTCACATTATGCCAAAATGTCCATTGAAAAAGGCCTCTGCAATGCACCTGCAGGCTGACAGCTGTCATTCCAGTCACCAAGCGATAGTTGTTTGAACTGTTTTTTATCTGAAATGTGAAAGTCCTGGAGTACTTGGCCTAGCAAAACTCTACTGTAAAACAATAAGCCTTTCTTCACCTAAATAACAGTTAAGAATTCCCTGTATTCCTCACAGATCTTCTCTTTAGAATTCTTGTTCTTCATGAAGCTGAAACAATCTTCTCACCTTGAGTAAACACGTAAGTAAAAAGAGTGTTCTTCAAGATATATGAGAAGGATCAGATTCAGAAAATCATAGTTCTATGGTGATTCATGGTTTGTGTTGGAAGGAACCATAAAGATCACCTTGTTTCAAACCCTCTGCCATGAGCGGGGATTTACTAGACCAGGTTGCCCAGGGCCCAATTCAACCTGTCACTTCCTATATTACATAAACAATTCTAAAGCAGAAATGTCCCTTTATTTTGATTAGCAGTTCCACCTCAAAGTAAATGACATAATATATCCTTTGGGATGGAAAGAATTCCTGAGAATAAATGGAGACCCAGCTTTCTGGAACACAGAAATAGCACTGAGATGTGTTAAATTGCAAACCAGGCATTTAAGAAACTCCTCAGAGTCTTCTAGAAGATGGAAAAGATTTGATGATCTTCAAGAAGAAGACGTTTTTAGATTAAAACATAAGTAATATTAATAAGACCGTAATAATTTATTATATAAAATTAGGCACTTCTTAGATCACTAATTTCCTCTGGTTTTCATAAGTGCATCAACTAAATATCTACTGGACAAGGAACAGACTGACATGACACAAATCACAAACAACACAGTTTCTTAAGAGGCTTTGTAAAAGGCAAGAAGCTTTTGTTCTATTCATTTGAATGCATTTATGCAAGAGCTTGCTAGCAACCTAAAGCTGTCCTTCCAAATCAGTTAGCTTCTGGAGTTTAATCATTTGAAGTAAATGAGCTATTCTAGTAACCAGCAGGGAAACAGTTGCCAATCATAGCAGAGAAGAAAGCAGACCAACTACAGGGCATGAAATTACATTTTCTAGGTAGTAGCTAGTAATTGATACCACAATGTGACCTTTGTCTAAAAAAGCCAATTTAGAGTTCTATGGAACCACAACTAGGGCAGGACAGAGACTGTGACCACCAGCACACTTGCTCGGCAAAGAAACTACTGACAGTACTTTCCACCTCCACTGGCATGTAGCTGTGTGTCTTTGTAATCTGCATGAAATGAGAAGCTAATCTGATGCAGACAGCATCCCAAGAGTATTTATACAGATCTAATTTAATAATTAGTTTATAATGTTGCAAAATAAGAGTATAGCAATTTTGTATACAGATGACAAGAAAGTGACAATTTTCTTTGATACTAGGATTATGTGTGTGCCATTAAGCAATGACATTTTTTTACCAGCCTTATAGCTGATAAGCTGATGAAGAACCTATTTTAGTAATCCTCTTCATACCCCTTTTCAGAAATCAAGCAAAGCTTCTTTCAGAAGGACTCTATACATCCCTTTGGAAGTGACAGAGGCTCTTCCTGGGATGTACAGAGTCTGGGCTCTCATTGACCCCATACCAACAGAAGGAAGTGATTCTCACAAGATCCACGATCAGCCTCAAGCCCTACCCATAAACCAAGTCTCCTGAATAAAGCCCACAGCTGGCCCGCCACCCCAAACGAAAGAACCAGGCACTGCTGGAAGACAATTTATCTCAGCTGCATGTTCAGGCATCCTCCAGAGGTGCTCATATAACAATTGATGTTTCTCAAAGAAAGAATCAAGTCACCAGACTCCCAAAATAGGCTCCTTAGTTAAACTACTGAAGCACAGCGGGATCAGTCTTATTCTACCCACGGAAGCCAACAAACACTTCTTCCAAGAACCTCAGATGAGAA
The DNA here is from genome assembly GCA_013400575.1 of Peucedramus taeniatus. Lineage (NCBI taxonomy): Eukaryota > Metazoa > Chordata > Aves > Passeriformes > Fringillidae > Peucedramus > Peucedramus taeniatus. The sequence continues at coordinate 25,585 of WBNO01031595.1, read as the reverse complement.
CCTACAGTCATCTACTACCAAGGAAACCAAGAGAAGCTTTGTCACCAACACCATGCTGTCCTGTTCAGACTACAAAACTGAGAAGACATGTAAGGGAGTCATTGTAAAATTACTTTCTTTCACACGTTACGAAATGCAGCAGCTGCTTAAAAAGGAGTCCTCGTACCCACACTAATGAGGGACTTCCTATGGATTTTCTCCAGCACACTTCTTCCATAAAATTAATAGGAATACATGTGTGTTTAAAAACAGGTGGGATTTACCAAATTGTTCTCTGGGACAGACCCAGTCCCAGTTCACTGGAGCTTCTACACAGAGCACTGTAGTACTGAGTATCCAACCTGCTGCTGACATTTTTACTGCTCTGCTGCAAGATTAGCAATGCATTCTCTTGTGCCACTAGAGTTTGAAGATTTGCACTGAATTAAAAACTAACAGACCCAAGAAATGCTGAGAATACTATCAGCTGGAAGAAACCAGATACATATCATTTAGAAATGCTTCTCCAATCCCAGTTGTTTCCCAGGTTATTTCTTCTTACAAATATGCATCCATAATCAGACATGAAATTCTAGCTTTTTTATTAGAAATGCCTTGTATGTTTGGGCTTATTAGAATACAAAGGCAAGTGCAGAAGCAGGAAAAGATTTTTTTTTCAAATCCCCACACAATTAGATTTAGCTCTCTCAGCCATGTCATTATATGATTGCAGAAAACTGGAAAATTGTAGCCCTCTATTCAATTTAGATTGCAATCACATATTAATTTTAGATTTCAATTAATCTTATAACTTTGGTGGGGAAAAAAAGAGAAAAAGAGCACAATAGCAAAGAGAGGAATGAAATCTCTCCATACAGAATGAAATTAAGGTTAATATTCAGAAATGCAGGGATGAATAAAAACCCCATGTTTCTCATTATGACCACTGCATACCAGGGAAGAGCAACAAAGCATCTGTCCTTTTCTCTTTTGCTCAGATTGCTACAAAAATAACTTTCCAGCTGTGTCTCATCTCACTTACCTACAAATGACAGCAATGGCTATCATATATTTCTTCAACATGCTGGTAGCACTGACAAAGGAAAGTTGACACTTGGTGAGCTGTCCTACTCTCATAGCTAGACCTCACTCTCAGCCTGCTGTCACTCAATTATATTACTCTAGCAGAGAGGGCTCAAGTGTCTCTGTACCACCCACAAAAATTCAATTTTGTTGGTCCAAGAGAAGGTTGAAATTACTTCCTGGCACAGGATATGTGTGACATGTTCCCTTCCACTGCTGCACACATCTACCCACCCACCCACACAGACACACACACACACAAAGACACACACACACAAAGACACAGACACCAGTCCTTCTTTGCTTCCTGGCACAGAGCACAGTCTTCTTCTGCCACATCCCCTCTGCCTGGAGTGATCCACCTTCCCTTGCTAGGACAAGCCCCAGCACCCCTCCTGCAGCCTCTACTCAGGTGCCTTCTGCACCTACTCTTCTGGCCCAAACAGTCCTGCAACACACCTTAGCTAAATAGCTAAATCCATGGAAAAGTGGGTACTGAGAGTCATCAGTGTGTATAATCAAGTAGGCTACTGCTTCTGCTTGGCTTTCAGGTTGATTGTGGTATTCTGCTTGTTCAAGAACTTCCAGTAGACTGTGAAAGTCAACACACAGGGCTAATGGAAAATAGTAGTGTTGAGAGCCTATGTACAAAGAAAGAAACATTTTCCCTGCCTTTAACAGTCAAAGGCTCATGAAAAGTTTTCTGTGAAACAAACTGGTGATAGTAAATGTCTAGAATGAGAATTTTGTGCCAATCGTTGCAATTGTAATGGGGGGAACTATACAGAGCTGAGACTAAAGGAACAAAATAGCTTTTAACTGACAGCTTAGTCTTGTTAATGTGCTGTCCTGAAGTTAAAAACATCTGGGCATCTCTGCTATTTGTCCTTGACTATCAATATTCAGTGTAGGTGAAGTAAAATACCCCCATGCAGAGGTGATACCATGGTGCTGCCTGCTGAGGCACTGAAAGCCAGTGCTTTCCAGCATGAGGGCAGAGGCCAGGCGTTGGGAGACTGAGGCCACACTGTGCCTGGGAGCATGGATGGATGCCTGCATCAGAAAAAATTGAGCTCTTGTTTCAGCACCACCTTGGGTGAGGAGGCTGTTAGGGCAGCAGTGTCCCACAATGATAAAGCCTTCCAAAAATTAGGGTTTGTCATCTGAACTCTGGACTGATAAGATATACTGCGTGAGCACCAACTCAACATATGCAATGCTGCCCTGGGCTCACTCTGTGCATTCCCTGATGCCTCTGTCTGCCCAGAGTTGGTCCTACCATTCTCTGTTTCACAGTGTAATTGTGCTGTGTGCCTGACACTGAAGATCACATTCCTTTGCTTTCCTTTCTATTTCAGAGCCACTTGTTATTGAAGAAAAAAGGAGCTGCTCCTTGGAGAGGTTTGGTTATAGGGCCCAGTGACTGAAAACGTGTTTTCTGCCTTCATGTCCTCTGCCTTTCCTTGCTTGCTTGCCAGTTTGGATTGTGGGAGGTTTNNNNTTTTTTTTTTTTTTTGTCAAGTCATGACATTTCAGAGTTAATCCCTATGAAGGATAAGAACAGGCACACCATCTCCCAAATTTACTTATCATCAGCTAGATAGCTACCCCATGAAAAGAAATTCAACAAATTAATTATTCCTGTCCTAATTAAGTCCTCTTTCAGTTGAATTAAAGGCAGTACATCCTTGGCCAGCCTTTGGTAGCCCTGACCTTTTCAAGGTGCCTTGTTGTGGAGATTGACAGCTAGCCCAGGGCAAAAGCTCTCTGCATAGTCAGGCCGGGACCTTCTCAAAACAGCACAATGAGGAGTTCAATAGTCAATCAATAAGACTGACATCAAAATCAACATTAAGGGCTCTCATAGGGAACAAAATTAATTTTATGATAACATCTATGAACTAGTAGTGGAGTGTCATTAAGGGATGACATTGTGCTCAGAGATTTTGGTGAAAGCAATTATCTAGTTGTGTGGAGGTTATTGTTCTGCCTACATCAAAAGTTGAGAGAAACAAAATGTAAAAACAACAGAGTTGCTTTATAAACAGCAGTATAGGCTGTGTGTACCACAGCTCAATGCTTATATTTGTGTAGCCATGTGAAGTTTGATGTCAATTATTTGAGATCTTCCTCCCCAGTGATTTGTGTTTGCTTCACTGTTACAAGTCTATCCTGAGCTAGGAGTTAGCATTTTTTTAAGCTGCTCCATAAAGAAGGGGGATATTATATCAGTGTAAATAATAGCCTTGATTTTTCTCATAATTATGGCTGAAATTAATTTTTTATACAAAATGCCACTGATATCTGTATGTCTGTTATTATTTCTTTATAGGCAATATTAGAAATAAACATACACATTTTTGTACCCATATAGTATTTTGTGAAATAAACATCACTTTTAACCTCAAAGAATGTTTTGATCTACACCCGCCAGGAAAAGTTTTATTTGGATAAAATCCAGATGTGGTTCTGGACTTCACAGCTGTCACTGTTTTCTTCAGCAAGCAAACCCAAAACACCCGGTTTTAAATGCTCTTTACATATATAACAATATGCCTAGGTCAGGGTCAGAAATTCTTGAACTTATGGCTTCAGTTTAATCTTTTTGTATGTCTCTCAGATATAGACCAAAACAGTAAGAGATGTAAGGGATTTTCTGCTTCTCAGGATGGCAAAAGTCTCACAAACTTGAACATTTTCCATGGTGTTTTTAGTTTTGAATGAAATCTGACAATACAGATTTTGAAATTTTGACAGGATTAGACCCTAGTCTCAGTTCAGATGTGAACTCTAAACTACACTGGCTTTACGCAGTCTGATCCTTTCCAGTCCTATTTTAGCACATTACTCCAGCCAATCTCACAAACTTCTACTGTGATATTCATCAGTGCTCTCATTTTTCTCTTTAACCATCTATTTCAGCCATTTCAGAATACTGTCTGAACCTGTTTTGCTCTGAAACCTCAGGCAGGTTTTCTTTTCTCATTGTAGTAATAGCATAATGGATTTTTTTCTTTCATCTTATTGATGATGGGAAGTCACCAATTTTTTAATGACATTTTCATGTCATTCTGGCCTTCTTAATAATCTCTTTACCCAATGGTAGAAAAAGAAGTAGCACAATGTATGATATCTCCGTTGATATTTTCTGATCAGAAAGGATTCTGTTCTGACCTGCAACATACATGAGGGGAAAAAAATGGAAACAACAGAATTGAAAAAGCATTTTACGCTGCTGGAAATTTTTTTTTAAAAGCCTATATCTGTACTTTTTATAATCATAACTTGTTGTTTTTTTGCAACTTTTAACAAGAAGTAGAAATTATCCAAATATAGACAGCACATAGTCTTGAATTCCTAGAGTACTGCAAAAATCAAAATCTGCAGGGCACCATTTCTATTGTTCGCCTGAGGAGAATCTCAAAAGCAGCCTTTTTACAAAGAACCACTGTGCTGTCTTAATTACAAGTATAGAAAAAAGCCTAAGAAAATTTCTGGCTGCACCCACACTGACAGGAAATTCAAACGTCTTCAAGAACATAAGCCAGCGAACTTCTGAAACTGAATTCAATCAGAGTAGGATTTTGTTTTGATGTGTGTGAGATGAGCCTGAGGCGGGAGGTGACTGTGTCAAATGAATGAAAGAGAAGGAGCAGGAGGAGGAGGGTGAGGATGAACAGAGCACCAAAACACGTGTTTTTCTGTGAGTGTATGGTGGGTATTTCCATACCCAGCTGAAGACTCCCTACTCCGCCTGCAACCTTTCGAAAGCTGTTTGCCCTTGGGCATGATGCCAATCCTAAACAGAGTAGCTGGGATTTTCCCTGCAGGAAATCAGTATTTCCTGATGCCCTTTGGGGCAGACCATGCTCACAGGGCTGGCTTGAATTTTTCTTTCCAATCGGTGCCAGCTTTTTACAGAGACTGACACTGTCATTGTATTCCCTTTCCACATTTCCTCTCCTTGACACATGGTGCTCTATCTCGTCAAACTGTAAATTGACTGTACACATTCTCTGAGACAATTTTTTAAAAGCATGCATTTTTTTACCTAGTTGTATATTTGTTATTCCTGATCTCATTTGCATTCATACATATACACACAGACTTATCAGTTTTACAACTGCTATTAACATCAACTTAAAGAGAACTCTGTCAGACAGACATAACACAGCCCATTTTGATCTGCCAGGTTTAAACCTGTAAGATCTATTCAACTGAAAGCAGTAACTGCAGGGTAACACAACAGCATGGAAACAAAACCTTTTACACATTGGATAAGCTAAGATTACTTGGGATCAACACGCTTGGAAAATGAAATTGTGCAGAAATCCAAATTGCCTTCCTGAGCAGAAGAGGAGGGAAAAAAAACCCAAAACCAGCCACCAATACACCACACAAACAGCTAACTTCCCCTATCAGTATGCTCTTCAGTCCTTTACTCACACTGAGGAATTTGACTCAGGTATTTTCTGAGTCTATTTAATTTTCTATAGCCATTGTTTTCTTGATATTGCATTTACATGCTCTGCTTTCTGTTCTGGTGGGTTGTTCTTCACAGCTCAAACAAATAGCTGTAAGACTTTGTTTCTAAAATGACAAATCTCTTTTTACTTCATAAAGATTTCTTGGCAAGCACCAAGCATTTTCCTTCCTCACTAATAAAGAAACTACATAGTTTTTTTCTTCCTGACAGAGGATGACATCAGGAGAACTATTTGACCTGAATTAGTAATCTTGGCTAGTGACTCACTGCAAAGTGAGGAAAACCTTGCACAAGCAAGCTCCCCTCATGCTCTTCCTCATGCTGCTTACTATGCAAGAACTGGCAGTAGAGTTCTTCACCCATCAGCTCTCTGGAAGGGACACAGTTGTGATGACCTGTGGGCCATTCCTTCTCCTAAACAACCAGCAAAGCTTTCTGGGGCAAGAAGGGCTGCACACAGAAATGCAGCTCAGCTGGCACACGCTTGCACCTTTAGCCATGGGAAATTTGAAGGAACATTCAGTGGCAGGAATGGTTGTTTCTTTTTAGGAAAAGCTGAGCTTGTAATACTGGAGGAGGTCTGCTGAATTTAGCATTTAAATTATTACTAGTAAAGCTACACAAAATGAAGCATTGATCCTTCTGCATATGGATGACATTGAAATGCTATCACAGCAGTTGTAATATTAGTGTCCAGAAAATCACGGTTACAAACCACTACAGACCAGGATAAATTAACAGCTAATTTTTGTGTTATGCACAAATCAGTTCCTTTGACTAGAGTGAAAATACTGCTCTTGACTGGGGTGAAACCAATGAGTTTGCATTTCTATAACCAAAAAATATAGCCCTTGACCTCTTTTCTGCTTAGAGCCAAGTCCTGTTCTGCTTCCTTCTGCTACTTACCCCTGTGGGTTCTTTTCTTCAGCCTTGAGAGGACTGAGTTTCCCCTGTAGGGACAGCGATAAGTGTCAAATTCGGCTTAAGAATTTGTCAAGCTTCTTTCAGGCTGCTTTACCTCAGTTGCCCTTTTCTACCCTAAATTGACTCTACCCTGTCTCAGTGTTCCCTGAAAGAGCAATCAACCCTCAGTATTGCCAGTGACTGACAATCCTTGCTTTTCTGCAGCTCTCATGCATTCTTTCCTGCCGTTTGCTAATGGCTGTCTTTCCCAAGTTCTTCAAAAGCAGAATAATACATTCTTGACAATTTGGTTTGTATATGCCTTTAGTTAAATCCTTCTGTTCTGCCAAACTAATCTCACACTTTCTGCACCCTGCAGATTAGTCTGCTGTTCATTTCTTCAGCTCTCTGATGAGAAAGGCTTTTTCAGTTCTGTGATACTGCTTTCATGGCCAATTTACTCTGTTAGAACAGGAATTTTATGAATTCTTTAGGAATTCTACTCACATTGCAAATCCTCTTCACCATGTTCTTCAGGGTTTCCAAACTTCTAAGAAATTAAACTTTCAGAAAGGAATGAAGTTACTTTCTATCAATTTCATAAATGTTACCATTTGCTATAGCATAGTTTATGGTGCGTTTATGCAGCAGTAATAAGTATTTATAGGATACCCATAATTCTATAAGCATTAGCCAAAGAATCAGTGTGGGGAGAATGAGGATGGGAGTACATTCACCTACTTTTTAGATTACTCCTCACAGTTCATAAAACACTTGTGTCCAGACCATAACTTCAGTGGGAGCAGAGGGTCAGTTCTATAGCCAATAAAAGCAGATGGAACCTGAGTCAATTCCAATTCTTTTATCTGTGTGCAGTAGCTGGGACTAGCTTATAAGTCAGAAAAATTGTTGCTCCACATTGTGTTTTCCAAAACAAACAAACAAAAAGAGGACTGTGGGGTTCAGCCTGAATCCCTGACCTGGCATCGATTGTAGACTCAGATATCGCTGTATGATTGGCCCAGCAGGGTGTGAGATTAAATGTTATTTGGGATCAGAATGAGCTGCCAGAGGCAGGAAAAGGCGTGAATCTCTTGAAACACTTACAGAGAGCCATTTCTCTGTTACAGAAAGTGGCGATGATTTAGCTCAAACACACCCATGGTCCAGCAGCTGAGGCTGGTCCATAACATGAGGCAGAAATATAGCTCAGATTTTGCCATCCCTTCCAAAATTGTGACAGAAATCTCCTCACATTTACCAATGTGTTTGAGAATCAATGGGCAACATGTCTTTGAAAGCTGAGGCATTTAGGCAAATTGGTATTTGGGTATATGACTGTGAAACTAGTGATTCATCACAATACAGAAATTATTTTAAGTGTGCTTACTATCTGTTAAGAACACTTTATTCAAGTAAATCTGAAAGTTTTTCAAAACAGTGGCAAAGAGTACATGACTTCGGGCACAACTGAGACGAGCCAACAAGGAAAGAAACTCACTGGCAGACCAGAGACATGGAAATGACATAGTATGTTTACATGGGATCCTCAGCTGCACTGTGATACCAGCACTGTGATGCCTCTAAACAGCCTTCTCAATGACTTATGCTGGAGCAAGCACAATATCCCGCTTTATTTTGGTAAGGATTTGGCACCTGAGCTGTTTGCCCTTTGATTACTGCCACTTGTCCCAGCTGGGCTTCCATGGAGAACTTGGATTTCTGGCGGTTCAACTGGTACAAATTGAAGAGGTAAACTGGACCCTAGTGGGAGACTGAGAGTGGAAGGTTTTTCTGGCTCTTAAGAGTGTAGTGCTGTAGAAGAATAATAACAACACCAAACTTATTCATTGTTGTAAGAGCTGCCTCAGATGTCAGTGACCCAGGTCAAGACCTATTAACAACTATCTACTTGCTCTTCATCCAGGCAAATCAGCAGATGTGAAGAATGTCTGGGCAGTTGAAACCAGCCAAGTGATTATGGCTACACATAACACTGTGCTTTCTGCAGGCATCTCCTGCCCTACAGCCACTTGTGGTTATATCCAGTGTAGGAACTGGCTTTGCACTAGAGAGGTTGACATTGGATTTGTGGGATTAAATGGTAGTTGTGTGTTATAAGATAGTGCAAGTTTTTCTCCTTGTCTACTGCACTCAAACATCAAACAGTAGAAGCAGAAACAGTTGATACATCACTCTATAGGAAAGTCATAGGAAGGTTAGGAGAGGTGTCAGAGGGGCAGCAGGGCCTGGATAAAACTCAACACTTTCAGCAGATGAGGGAATTGTAGTAACCTAGAGAATGTCTCCAGAGGCCCCTCCTGCCTACAGCAGTGCTGGCATCAGCCTGTCCTGGTGGGCACCCATGCAGAGCACTGCATTTACTCCTCAACTCTCTGAACTCTTACTGCTGAAGAAACAGCCTTTATGAAGCTACAGGCTTCATTTCTATTCCTAGACATGAGCGCTCCCTCTCAGCAGTTTTTATTTATGGGCTAAATTGCTGCTGAAGCTATAAAGGTTCAAGGGTTTGGTTGCTTTGTGTGCCTCGGGTGAAAATGAAGTGGCAGCTTTTGCAGCCCCACAATGGCCATTTTCTTCCTGTTAGGGTGCAAATGCCAGCTGAGGTCTGGCACCTTTTCTTATTGTGTGAAGACTGGATAGAGTTTTCTCAATTAACTTTAAATTAACTGCCTCTTGTCACTATGAGTTCCCTGAGGATGGGTGTGAGGGTGTTCTCAAAGAGGTCCGTAGGCAGCTCGCCTGCGTGTCCTCAATCTGAGCATCCCCCAGACTGCACCTGCCATTTCTCATCTCTAGGTTTAAAGCTTTAATTAGGAACCTCCTGCATGTCTGGTCTTCACCAGCACCATCTGGCATGCTGCAGAAAATATGCTCTGTTTTACTTATTGGCAAATCCTAAGCAAGTCATTTGTGTGAGTTAGAGGCAGGGACTGGAGGGGGTTAAGATGGGGTTAAAGATTTCCAAAGCTTTTTTATACTGGAAAGAATCTAAAGGGAAAATGAAACCTGCATCCAAGTTTGGGTTAGCACTAAGAATATTTATGAATATCAGGCTTTATGCAAACATTTTCATTGTTGGGACTTCTGCATATGGGCTGTGCTGCAGCATGCTGGAGCATGACCAGGTTTACTACTTCCCAAGCCAGAACTAGAAAATACAAGACTACTTCTTATTTATGGCTTTGCTTTTCAGTGTGTATCCTCACCAAGATTCAATGTTTAATTTCCTCAGAATTCACAGCCATGTAATGAATTTTGTTACAAACTAGGGCATGTTTGGTTAAATGCAAATCCTTGAACTATCTCTGATGCAATTTTGTAATACCCTGCACTCAGGAATGTCTGTAACCTTTTCATATTTATACATACATCATTCATTTCTATCCCTCTTTCTAGCAGACTGTGAAGATATAGACTGTAATTCTAAATACCCAGTTGTAGCTACTGAGACACAACTGACTCTGATCAACGAATCTGTGAATGAAGAATAGACACCACATTGTCCAAAATCTCAAAGCCAATGAGAAACTGGTTGACTGTGTTTGCCTGCCCTATCTGTCAATCCAAGAGACAACAACATTTTCCAGGGCATGTCTTGGAACCATTACATGAGATGGGGAATTCCACAAACTGATTTGTATTTGTAACGTCTCTTCCTCTAATAATCTGCTGTAGAGATGAACTGCAATTGCTCCAGCCTTGCATACCACTGGCTGCTGGGAGGCTAGACATGACAAGCTCGATGACAGCAAGCAGCACAATGAATGACACCATCCACAAGATATTTTTTCAGTGCTGCAAAACATACCAGAAGAAAATCTGGAATTTTAACAACTTGATTCTCCTGCAATAAAAGCAGCATGAATCCATCTAGAAAGGTAAATAAAATAAAATTAGGAGAAATGCAGTTTAATGCTACTGTACCAACTGTAATTTTAAAGATGGATAAAAGACAACAGCGCCTTAGAAAATTAAGTAGCACTTGAAAGGAATAGTGGCAAATATAGATCTTGCTGGATTGAGTTTCTTCACAATTGTCAGAAGTACTTTATTAGGTGTCTCTTCTTGAGATTCATATTGGACTATTGTCTCTGCATGGGGCTAGTGAAGACAGCTTTTGGATATGTCAGCTTTGACAAAAAGTAGCAAAAAGGTTATATTTACTTGTAGTAATTTTGAAGGGTACCTGCAGTGCAAGCAGAAGTGATCAGGCTAAACCGTAACTGAACACCAGTTTCGATCTCAAACCTCCTTCCAAACTGGTGTTCACGCCTGTTTTTTCTAACATCAGCTGCAATATTGCTGTAATGCCGTATTTTATGCTGGCATTGGCTGTACTTTCATGATTGAAGTATTTTATGTAGAAAATAACTGCAGGATAGATAACCTAATGTGCGCTAAAACGTTCAACTTGGTCTGAATTTTGGATGCAAATTCCAGTCAGTGTTTATTCCGTGGGAACCGTGTCTCTTAACCCTCAGGGTTTAAATCCCCAGGTGATAAGAAATGCAGTACAAACTTTAGCACTGAGGAAACCAAAATACATCGAGCCATTATTCTTTGCGGTTGCACACAGAGGGGAAGGAGCTACTCCATTCTCATCCTTAATTTGGTTTGCCGGTATTCCCCCGGGGAGCTTGGAGGGGGGCATTGCAGACACACGTGAGAATGGCACTCTCGCCTTAAGTCTCCAAAATTTGCCTTCAATCTTCCTCGCCAAAGCGTTTGAAGGGAGGCTTTTCAGAAGCTCCCACGAAGAGCCATCAGGATCTGGTAGGGGCCTGCTAGCTCTGTAAAAATCTGTCTCTAATTGCAGGCGGTGAATGGCCTGACAAAACTGCTTCCTTCTCCTCCCCTGGAAACTCTCACGCTTTTGAATTCTCTGGACGCAATTACAGGTCAAAGTCTTTGTGACCAGTCCTGACATTTTGGTTTCAATGGCATTTTGCCTGGGGGCATTATCACGTCCTCCTCTCAAGTCGAGCTGAGAGGACCTTTATTAGCTCCTGACTGTTGTTTTGTTAATCTGGTGAATGGCTCTCTAGGAAACAACAAAGAAAATGCTTATTAATGGTGAACACTTCATCCATTATAAAACACCATGCCTCCAAAGAGATCAGAAAATGATGAAATTTATAAGGAAATGTTACTTTGACCATAACCATCAGTCTTAGTTATGTACCACAGCACAAACTTCGTGTGATCCTTAGAAAAAGTCAAGACCTCCAGCTCAGAGATCCATGGTAAAAAGCAGTGACAGGAAAATAGTTAAGTGAGGATTTTTGTCAAAAAATAACATTTACTGCTGTGTTTGGCTAGAATACTGCACAGATAAATTGCTCCAAGTGGTAAGTGAGCAAAGAACTGAGTTTTATGTCACTGATTCTATGAGATGGTGTCTTAAATACTGTCAAGAATACCTAAAATGTACTAATGTAATCTAAAAGCTCCTTCTTTTCTTGGAACTAGAGCCATTTGTTTGGAACTCAAGAAGCACTTACAATGCTACTCCTATTCCAATAGGAACAAATAAAATTTCTCCTTACCTCGCAACCCACTACATAATTTCTCACATCTGATTTATCACACCCTAACATAATGATTCAGCTGCATTTCTTTCATACACTGTTCTATTCACTCACAAGAGAAAGAGGAAGCAAGGTACGTGCTGTGCAGAGACCTCCTTCAGTTACAGCCGCAGAACAATCAACATTACCTCATTAACTTTTGTGGTTCCTTGAAAGCAAAAAAATCCAGATTTTCCTCTCCCCATCTGCCACTATTATTCAGCACAGACGGTTGAGTGAGAAGTGAGTCGCTTGATTCAGGGCAGAAATCCATGACTGTTAAAATGACTGTTCAGACTATCCTACTGCTCCCAAACTGAATGACGTGGAAGCCAAAAATTTATTTGTACACTGGTAATAAGACAGAGGACTACTTAATTCTCCCTGACCTTTTTTTTTTCTTTTTCATTTTTCTTTTTCTTCTTCTTCTTCTTTTTCATTTTTCTTCTTTTTCTTTTTCTTTTTCTTTTTCTTTTTCTTTTTCTTTTTCTTTTTCTTTTTCTTTTTCTTTTTCTTTTTCTTTTTCTTTTTCTTCCTTTCTCTTTTTCTTCCTCTTTTCCTTTCTTTTCTTTCCCTCTTTCTCTTTTCCTTCCTTTTTTTCATGGTAGCAAAAGTGAAACACTTTGGTAAAACCCAAGAAGAGACAAGGCACAGATTGTATCACAGATGGCTGGCAGGATGTGTCACACTCCTGCCACCCCTGAATCCTGAGCTAGAGGTCTTTGGTAGGTGGAAACAGGGGTGTGCAGAGTATGCCATGGACACAGCCGAAAACCTGAGACTTTGAACCTCTCTATATTTAGGTCACTTTTTACAGGGAATCAGGGACTCCGAGTTTTTTGAACACAATCATCTGCCAGCATCAGGGCTGAAAGGGGTGTATATGTGTCAGCTGAAGGAATGGTCAGGCATCAACCTGCTGACCTGCTGACCACCACAGGAAATACAGGGTATGACTGCAATGCTCCAGGTGGTGGGACTCCAGCACTTGAGCCCTTACAGTGCCAGTGTTGATGTAACCTGATGGCAGAAATAACATTTAACAGACACTGGCTCAGGCTTAGAAAGCCCTTCAAGATATGCTTCTGTATGGGACTTTTGCATTCATGGCCTTTCAGCAGCTTAAACATGTGTGAGATCACTGTAAATGAAACAACAGAGAACTACAATATATTTTACCCTCTGTCTCCACATTTCTTGATTTACACTGAATTCACTCCAAGTAAGGTATAGCAGCACAGTGAGTTAGGAAAACACTCAGCATGTGCATTCCTAGATAAATTTATTATCAACATTCTCAGTGGTCTCAGTGTAAGGCTTTAGGTCATTGTCTAGAAGTTTTTTCTGGAACGTCAAGGAAAATGTTAACACTGTTCCTCAAATGAGGCATTTCATTATGAGTAAAATGAGTGCTTTACTAACCTTGGTATGCAACTGGACACAGCTGTTTTAGGTAACCACTGAATGCTCCGAATCCTTCCTAACAAGCAGGCAAATGCAGCAAACACCCCACTGGCATGAATGTCCCCTGCACAATAAGGACCAATACCTAAATCTTTAGGTGCAAATTTTTGATGAGGAGTGGTGCCTTTGGGATAAACAGTTGTCTTACTGGCTGTACTGCTACAAAATCTACCTGAAGGAAAGTTCAGATCCACTGTTTTACTCCAATAGAACTTAAACTGTGATCAATTCATATAGAATGTCATTCAATAAAGCATATAAGCAACCACTTAATTAAAACAAAGATGTACTGCCATTGTTTTTAAAGATTTGGGATAAAACTCAGGCAAAATAGACCTAGTGAAACTACTTCTTTGAAGAAGTATCAGAATAATTATTCGAGAAAAGAACTGGACAAAGTTCAATGAAAAATCCAAAAGAGAAAAGTGTAGCTATTTCCACTCTTCAAAAAGAAATTATATTATTATATGTCTGAATTGTAGTTAATTTCCAGAGTTTCTGAGTTTAAAAAGGCAGCCATTGTCCTTGACTGAGGAAGATTAGACTCCAGTGTAGCAGAACATTACCATGGTGACAACTGCTAAAGGAAATATTGTGATAGACAGCGAGATAATTTTTAAAAAGTGAACAAAATTTAACCTTGCTGGGAGTGGGAATAGCCATAGTGATTACTACTGTTTTCAAGGGTGTAAGGTTGACCTAGTGAGTGAAAACTGTCAGACTGAATGTCTGCTTGCTGCCTATCTTCCATCACTTGCTGGGTGGATGAAAGCAGTATTAAAAAAATCAAACAATTAATTAAAACAACAAGAACAAAAAAAAATCAGTAATAAGTAAGTGCTTTCTCCTGCATTCAGTCTGCTGAGAAGCTCTTAAGGATTTCTATAGCCATATTGGAATCCTTCTGTAACATCACCCTTAACACCGTGCATAGAGGAAGTGCGGATGAAATAAATCAAGAAGTCCTCCTGAATCTTTCCAAACTGCAGCTTTCTGGATGGCTGTGGTTTAGGAATGGTATTCTCCAATTCAGTGCTCCCAGTGAAACTGTGCTGGCACTCACTTCTGCTCCCCTCTAGATGGAAGCACAAAAGGCAAAGATCATGCGTTGTGATAAGAACAATTTACCAGAAGCAACAATGAGACAAGAAACAGTAGCAGGAACAATGATAAATAACAAAAATGTACAAGAAGAAGATGATTCACATGCAAAATGCTCACCAAGCCCAGGACAATAAAACAATAGTGGACAGACATTCTGCCCACTTTCCTCTGGCCAAAAAGGAACACCCTTTCTTCTTGGAAGAGAGAGAGAGTCCCTTTCCCTGCTCCTGGAAACAATGTAAGATGGTATCGAACACAATACCTATAACACAATAACTTGGTTCTGCCCACTCCCGCTGATCTGGTCCAGAACGAGGACATGTATTTAGATATGGATAGTACCTTTTAACAACTTATCCTGTCATAACTCTTAATACATCTACTAAGTGTAGCAGAAGGCTCGGTATCAGTTGGTATCTCAGGACAGCAGGGCTCATGGCTCCCTCATTTATCTTATTTACACAATTAAAGGTTTTGATGTGAGTAAAAAAACAGCAGCACAACAGCAGCAGCATCACACTGCATATGGCAGAAGATATGCAATTGATAAATCTGTCTGGAAGTGAAGAGGTATCAGCATTTGCTATCAGAACCAAAATTCACATGGAGATCATTACAATTCAAACAGCTATTTGACCTGACTTTTTAAAAGACCAGAATAATGTAGCCTGATTAAATTCCCCAGGGAATCTGATGTTCAGCTGGGAGAGGATTTAGCTTTGTTAACTGTCTATACACTGGCAAATGTTTAAACTGGAGTAATAAGGTTTGAATTCCCAGGGTCAGCAGGCCAACTCAGAGTGTATTTTTAAAAGAAACGCATGTTTTATAAAGCAATCAATAAAACTCAGACACTAAGGTGGCATCTGCTCCATTTATTTCAAAAAAGGCCTTGCAGAGTAGCAGCAAATTGCCTTATTTTTTTGTTTGGGTTAATTTGAAAATGTATCTAATTGTAAAAGCGTCCTTGGAGGACTGCCATCAGGTACAGCAGTCATATGCAACTCTCCTGGGCTGGCTTTGTATAAGAACCATAAATATTTCACTGAAACTGAAACCAAACCTTCCTACACTGCTGTATGAAGGTGACTAGCACACATTCTCACTTTCAGGTAGGTTGGTGGTACCAGACAGAGCAAGTTCTTGTGTAGACCTGATTTATAAAAAGAACCATTAGTTCAGCTTTATCATTATTTTCCTTTTCTGTTTGGTTATAATAATCCATCAAGTGAGTGGCAAAGTGTCAGTGGAGATTGTCTTTTAGGACATCTCAGTCTGGTAACAATCGTAATTACATGGATATTAAGTTTCTTAATCGTCTATGACTTTTCCTCATGCATTTGAAACATTAATCTCTATTTTGTTTCATTATGAGTTACACAGTAACCTTTTATGCAACCACCTCTAGCCTGATCATATAGATCCGCTATAAATCAAAAGCATCTTTAGATTACAGTGGAGCAAGCTTTTTCTTAGCACCTACACTGTAAATGTCACAAAGCTTGTATAAATCAAACAAACTATTGCACATTGTCAGGATTTAGGTTTATACTGCTGCTCTCGCTATTCCAGGCTTGCAAAGAATATTTCAGTCTTACAGACACAGTCAGCAGTTAAAACAAACAGCATTAACAAATCATTACAAATTTGTAATGAAAAGTAAAAAGCAAAATAAATATACATTTATCATCTCAGAAAATGTTTGTTTAAATTTCCCAACAGAATTTGATACATTGTGATCACTTATAGCACTCATTTCAGACCCTGCTGCAGATTTAGCTGCACTGCAGAGACTGTGGAGGTAAATGAACAGTATGCATTCAAAACCTGACCTCTACCCCAGTGCTCATGGAAACAATACCATGAGAAGCCTGCATGTGTGATCTGAGGTCTGTGCAGAAAATATTATCAGTACTTCACCATATGTTGTCTGTAGGACCTGTTTTTAAAATAGACATAGGTACCTCTCTTCTGTTAAACTCTAAGAAAACATACCAGAATATTTTTTCACATGTTTACCTAGCTCTTACAGTGACAATGTAAGAACCACATATAAGACAGTTCACTTACCTTAATGGAAGGGTTTATCCTGTCCTCACAACTGGATCAGATCCTTAACAGGCCTTGTGTGCAACTGGAAAGGGTTACCACACCCAAAATAAATTTCTGCACAATAACAGAGTCTAATAACTCAGCAGCACAAGTACATAATATGGAATAAACTATGCCTGAAAACACAAATTTTAAGACTTTTGGTTTTATTTATTCTGAAAAGTATAGCTGCAATCTAAAAAATTATAAAGGGTTGTTTTTCAAAGAAATTTTGAGCAGTCAAGCCCAACTCCAATAAAAATGTTGCTCAGGGGCCCAAGAGAGTCCTTTTCCTTGCTTACCCTTTGAAGATAACTTCTACTAATCATCAGACTGTGTTCACCTTAGGAATTATGATAGTTCATCTATGTGTGAGCTTATTTGAAAGGTTCTGTTTCTATCTGCTAGTATAAGTCTTACAGAAACCTACAAAGAGTAGGAAGAATTTTTATTGCATTTTTTGTCAGTAAAATAAATTAAATCTGAAGTAAATAGGTGTGGGATTTCCAGGGTTAACTCACTTTTTATCAATAATTATTTCTTTTGCAATCAGTGGCTAATTCTGACAATGATGTTCATGACTCATTGTCATACCTAATTTTTTGGAAAATTGTGTATAGAGGGTCTGCTTTGTTCAGCTATTTTTAAAATCTCTCCCTGTGGGTATAATTGATCAAAGCTGCATCTCAGTTAAGCTCTGTATTCATAAGAAAGTACAGAATAACCTTCTGTCATGAAACATAAAAGTACTCAGTGTTTCTCCTCCTTAGGTAAACAAACATCTTATGCCTTTAGAGCAATCCAAAGCCCAAGGGAGGACAGGTGAACTTGCTTCAATGTAGTTTCTATTCTAACCACAGAGCATCCTCCTCATCTTCCTGAGGCAGAAGGATGGGATATTCTTTGCATTAGATGTCAGAGCAGAATTCTCCTACCCTTCCCTTTTGTCATCTCAGCCAGAGTCATGAGGAGGTAAAGTGAAGGGTGTTGGCTTGACACAGAACTACGATTTTCAATCATTATCTTCAAAGCAGGGAGCATCTCGTCACCTGCTGTCTGTTTTACCTGCTAATTAAGGTAACACACCTTCACTTTGATGTACAGGGTTGGCCACCAGCATAGCTTCTTCACGGTGTTGCTCACAATACGAGGAAATGTATAATTCAAAGCTATTCAGTGTTTATTAATAGAACAAAGGAAAACACACCCATGTCTCACTTCTTCAGGTACCTGAAGCATTACTATGAAATGCTGACCTGTAATTTGGCTTTTAAAGAGTAAAAAATCACCTGATGTTTGGGATAGGGAAATGTCACTGTAATTTAGGAACCATTGGTTCTCATGACCCTATCTCCCCTCGCCCCAGATGGAAATATTGTCACTTCCAGTACCACAAGGATGATGACCTCACTGAATTAGTCCAAACACTGTCCCAAAATGGTAAAGCTGTTACTAGTTTATCCTTGTTATCCTCGTGTTTTCCAGATGTAACTGCTGCTGCAGGGCTTCAATTGAAATCACAGCACAGATCACATCTTGTGTGATCTGCCATTATCCCACATGAGCTGCTGGTTGCCCTGCACTTTCCCGGGCTGGTCACACAGGCACACGTGTAAGAGTTAAGAGCAGCAATTTAAAGTGAAAACTTTCAGGTATATTTGTAATACTACTTGATGACTGGAACCTTGTTTGGTACAGGCTTCAGCAGATAATTGTACTCAAATATGGAAATCTTTTGTGAAAAACGGGTGTTGTCCCTTACAGGCATGCCCCTTTATAGAAACAGAACTCCCAGATAATTGAGGAACTACATGATTAGTACAGAAGCAAATGATTTTCTGAACTGTCTTTTATATGTTGTCTTTTCCATTATAACCACATCCTGTAACCAGTACAAAATATTCCAGGTTGTGGCATGGACTTTTGTGTTTAGAGGATACCAAAAGTCAGAAGTGCTTAGGATGTGGGGATAGCAAATTTTCATCTCTGGCCAATCCTACAGCTTGGCACCACTGAAAAGAGCCTGACCCATCCACTTGACACCTTCTCTTCAGATAGTTACAGACATTGGTGGTGTCGCCTCTCAATCATCTGTTCCTGGGGCTGAACAGGCCCAACTCTTGCAGCCTTTCCTCGTAAGAGAGATGCTCAAGTCCCTTAGACAACTTTGTTGCCTTTCTGGGCCCGTTCCAGGAACTCCATGTCTCTCTCGTCCTGAGGAGTCCAGAACTGGACATGGCACTCCAGATGTGCCCTCACCAGGGCTGAGCAGAGGGGCAGGATCACCTCCCTCCACCTGCTGGCAATGTTCTTCCTAATGCCCCCCAGGATACCACTGGCCTTCTTGGCCACCAGGACACGCTGCTGGCTCATGGACCAGGGCCCCCAGGGTGCTTCTCCACAGAGCTGCTCCCCAGCAGGTCAGCCCAGGTGCCTGAGGCTGTTCCTCCCCAGGAGCAGGACCCTTCATTTGCCTTTCTTGACTTTCAGATGGTTCTTCTCTGCCCATCTCTCCAACCTGCCGAGGTCCTTCTGAACACTTCAGGGTATTGGCCACCCCTCTCAGTTTTGTGTCCTCAGTGAATTGCTGAAGAGACACATGTCCCTTCTTACAAGTCATGAATTACCAAGTTAAATAGTTCTGGGCCTCAGTGATGTTTGCTTTCTTCCAGTCTTCAGCACCTCTCCTGATCTCCATGACCTTTTAAAGATGGTCATGAGCAGCCTTGCAGTGGTGTCCACCAGCTCTCTCAGCACTCGTGGATGCATCCACTCAGGCCCATGGATTTGAATGTCAGGTTTGCTTAGATGACGTGAATGTAAGGTTTGCCTAGGTGGCTTCTAACCTAATCCTCCTTCACCAAGGAAAGTCTTCCTTCCAACATTCTTTCACCTGGGTCTCCTGGGTCAGAGAATACTGAGGGCTGGTCTTGTCAGTAAAGGATGCAAAGGAGGCATTCAATAACTCGTGTCTCCTCTGTGCTCTCTGTTACCAGGATCCCCTCTTCTTCTACTAATGGGCCCATCATTTTCCTTCCGTTATTGATGTATTTGAAAAAGCCCTTTTTTTATCCTTGGCATCCTTAACCAGACTTAATTCCAGATGGGCCTTAGCCTTTCTAATTTCATTTCTATTTACTCTGATCACCTGTCTACATTCACTCCAAGTGGCCTGACCACACTTCCACCTCCTGTGTATTTATTGCTTATATTGAGTAATGACAGGAGTTCTTTATTCACACATGGCCTGATTCTTGCCCTCTTGGCCTGATTTCTTTCTCATTGGGATGTACTGTTCATGGGCCCAGAGGAAGTGGTCCTGGAATTATGACCAACATTCTTTGACCCCTCTTGCCTGAAGGGTCTAATCATAGGTTTCTTCCAAGAAGACCCCTAAGGGGCCTAAAGTGAGGTCTCCTGAAATCCATGGTTGTTATCTTGCTCACTATCCTACTACTTCTTCATTCAATGTTGCACTCCACCATCTTATGGTCATTACTGTCAAGGCTGCCCCAGCCTTCATTGTTTCTGAGTCACTGGGAACAGGAGTTCATTAAAACAGCAAACCATAGTGGATATCATTAAAATCCCATTTTTATCTGCATTTCTGCATAGCATCTTAGCATCTGTGTTTTAATTCTAGGAAGAAATCAATTTCACTGAAAGTCATTTGTGTAGCGGATTTTATTTTTTCAACATCATCCTATTTGTGAAAGTGCCAGCGCTGTTGTCATTGTTGCTCCTACTAGCTGCAAAGACTCCTCACAGCCAAAAAAAAAAAATGTAGCATGAGGTACCCGATGTACTTCCATGTAAATGGATGGACTGGAAAAAGCTCTGAAACTCTTCTCTTGCAATTGAGGCTGCAATGCAGGAGGGTGGCAATCCTGTGTGCGACTGGGCTGAGATAGAAGAACCTCATAATGTCTAAAAAAACTTGCCAAAGGCAAGAGCTCTCACTAGTGTGTCAGGTCACTAGACTAATAGTAAGCATACTTTCTGGATGGAAGAAAATAGAAAAATCCTGCATAAGGAAAGCTGAGTTCTGCAGATGAATATTCCTGTCCAGGAGCCATAGCCAGATTGTGGTGTTTGCCTGACTTCAGGTGGGTACATGGGTACAAAGAGACTCTGGCTGCCTCTCAGGCAACTAGATTTCACTGTCCTCTGATTTGTTATTGGATTTTTTTTAATCACATTTTGATCTTAATTTGAGGGATCATAAACTGCAGTGAGAGCACTCTCACTGGCCTAATATTTTAGGATGGTGACAGCAGGAATAAGTCAATATTTCTTCCTTCAATAATTTACACAGTGCCATGCTTCAGAAAATGTGACAAAATTACAGCCAGTCCCTGTGATCCCCTGTTCTTGATAAACTCTGCAAGTCAGTGCCATATTTAATACAATCTATCATTTTTGTTCAATTTCTCTTTCAATATGGGTTCTTCTTTGTTTCTTATTGGTCTTCTCTGTAATGAAGCCCTTGACCAGTGAGTAAAGGCAGGTCCTTAGCAGTGTATTATCAGCTCTTTCTCCAGGACTCACCCCCATGGCTGTCCCTTCCTCTGCAGCAGAGGAGGGGGCAGTGCCACTGCAGAGTGGGCAGTGCCTGTCCTTTGATGATCATCATGGGTCTTGGGTCACATGCCCCACTCTGTAACATCACCCATTTCAAAGCCATGGTGACATACCCAATGACAGGAGTGTTTAACAGCCTTGTTTTTCATACCATACAATGTTGTCACCATCCTACAGCCCCTTCAGTATTTCTGCTCTTAGCAAGGAAATCTACCATCTCTCATTGGTTATGAAAGATTCAAAATGGTGAAGGCAGAAGCCTCAAGATTATTCACAGCTGCAGGACATTGGCTGTTGGCTGCCCTTCTTGTGGCTCCCAGCCTTTGCAGGTGCTAAGAACCAAGTGAAAGGTCCTTCACGTGAGTAGGGGCAATTCCAAACACCAATATATGTTGAATGCAGACTGGTTTGAGAGTAGACTTGAGGAGAAGGGCTTGGATCTGCTGGTTGACAAGAAACTCACCATGACCCTGGAATGTACACTCCCAGCTCAGAAAGCCAATCATGTCCTGGGCTGCGTCCAAAGCAGCGTGGGCAGCAGGGCCAAGGAGGGGATTCTGCCCCTCTGCTCTGCTCTGGTGAGACCTCACCTGCAGGGCTGCATCAGCTCTGAGGTCTTCAACATAAGAAGGACATGGATTTATTGGGGTGAGTCAAGAGGACAGTCATGATGAACAGAGGGATAGGACATCTCTCCTAGGAGGACGGCTGAGGCAGTTGAGGTTGCTCAGCCTTGGGACCAGAAAGATTTGGGGAGACCTTCTAGCACTTCAAGAGAGCTCTAGAAGAAATTTTTACAAGGGCAGGTATTGATAAGACAAGTAGAAATTATTTTAGGTAATCTGTTTAAAAGAAACTGTTTATTAAGGGGGTAGTTAGGCACTGAAGGTGTTGCCCAGAGAAATCATGGGTGCCCTGTTCCTGGAAGTGTTCAAGGCCAGGTTGGATGGGGCTCTGGGCAGCCTGGTCTGGTGGGAGGTTTGGGAGGGAGTTAGAAGGAGATGATCTTTAAGGTCTCTTCCAACACAAATCACTCTATGATTGTATAATTCTGTGACTTCTCAGCCACTCTAGGGTTGGACCAGAAGCAGAAGTGACACACACCCCCCAGTGGGATGCTAGATTTGGGTGTCAGAATGACTGCTTTGTGTAAGCAGTAAGAAAACACAAGGATCTCTAGACCATAATTGAGGGTTTAAAACAAGAGCTGATTTTAGCTGGATAACCTTGATTTTGCATCACATTACTGGGGTAATACAAAGATCTCCATTCTTAATTCCTGAAACAGATGTGTCAGCCTGAAGGACAGTCTCTGTTCCCCAACCAAGCTGAGGAAAATAAAGGATATGTTAAAAGCTCTTTATGTTCAAATGATTCTCAAAACAGGCCATTTTAGCATGAGCCCCAGAGACTACTAGAACAATCTAGAGAATAATCTAATATATTGTCACTGCCCCTGTCAACAGAAAAACTGTTTTGTGTGAGTTAAAATAAGGTGTACATGGTGCATTGCCATTATCCCACAAACAGAGAGGTCCCTCCCTGCAGGGGAACATCAGTAAGCAGCCATACCTCTGCCCAGATGGAGGAGCTCCAGATGAGGAAGCCATTATCTGGTGTTTGTATTGGCTCCGGTAATCTGAAAAGGGAGAGGAGACCAGCATTTCATTTTCTTGCATTTCTGGGGAAAAGAAATGAGAAAAAAATATGGACAGACAGAATTAAACTCTCCCTCAAATCTCCCAACTGTGACATTTGACAGGAGAGCTAATGCAAGAGTCCCTGGAGCCGAGTTACAAAATGTACAGAAAATATGGAAATATTATCTTGGCTTGAAGTGCTTCCACTTCCCACACTGGGCATAAAGGTGGGACACCAGCCAGGAGCTGTCTGCACAGGAACAGGGTGGCAGAGAATTCAAACTTACCTACTCAGTGATTTATATGGCTTCTGACAATCCTAAAGCTGCTGGGTTTTAAACAGGCAGTTCAGACAGCACTGCATCTGACCTTTCCATGCTAAATCTTGGGCTTTGTCATCGTGACTTTGATCCTCCCTCATACACTGTCATTCAACAGCATGTTTTCTCTCACAATCCACATATGGAAAAAAATATGAAAAGGTGACCCTGTCTTCATGCTTTCACTACTTTGCTTGATGTTGGTACTTTGGCACATGTGCAGTGTTTGGTCTGAAAGAAAAACCCAGAAGGAAGGAGACATAAACCATGGAGTTAGAATTCTTTTAATTTCCATAACCAGCTGTGCCAATGGCCTTCAAAGTGATGTGCATGAGATTCAGAGATTTGCTGCTATACACTCACTCTTCTGCCAACCAGCATTAGTCTGTTATCAATATTCTGCAGGCGTCTGCCCTCGGCTTTTGTCTGTGTGCCTGCATTGAACATGACCACTCCCTTCCCTGGGTATGGCTGTAGTCAATTATAATTATGCAAAGCAAATGTCAGCTCACACAGCAGCAAGCTCTGAAAAACGCAGTCTCTGTGCTTGCCTCTTAGCAGTAGGAAGATGACAACTCTTTGGTGTTTGATTCTGATCTCACACTTGTTCACTGCTAATGGAATTTCCTTGACTTCAAAGCAGACATAATTTGCACAGGAGCGAGATCGTTGTTCAGCCCCATGAGTGTAAACTGTTCTCAGGCAGTCATACATACTGGTCTGGGAGAGTAATAATCACTCCAGTACAGAGTTCTTCTACTCCTTTCATAGCTGACATCCCACTGAAGACTTGTTAACAGCAGTGAGTGCATGTGGATCCTTCATTTTCCAGTGTCTGATCTTCCATCAGCACAAGTGGAATTAACCAGTCAGACCCAATCACATCTGACCATGATGTCAGATTTTAGACCTTGCCTCAATGCAATGAGCTCAGTGCTCAGTTTCTAGTGGTTCACCTGGAGAGACATAACAGTCTAAGGAGTGGTTAATAATCACCAATATATTAATCTTGATGAGATTCATCTGAGAACACACAAAAAGCTGGCTGATGTCATCACATGGTCTCACTCAATAATTTTTGAATGTTCTTGAGATTATGGAGAGATCTAAGTCAGCTGGAAGCTGGTTAATGTTGTACCAATTTTCGAGAGGGGTCACCCTGAAATTACAGGCCTGTCAGTCTCACTTCAGTGACTGATACAAGTATGGAGGAGATAATTCTGGTATTGAAAAACACCTGAAGAGCAAGTCATCAGTCACAGCCAGCACAGCTTCATGAGGGAAAAGTCCTACTTGTTGAATCTGATTTCATCTTATGACTGGATAATCCACCAAGCTGATCAAGGGAACTCACAACAAGGGAACTACTGACATTTGGATGTCAGTAAAACTTTCGATACTATCTCTCACAGGATCTTTCTGGATACTTCATGCATGATGGGTGAACAGGAAGCGATACGCGGAATAAATAAACTCCGCAACTAGGTTTAGTTATGCAGTGGGTGTGTATATCGGCACCCCGGCACAAGAGAGATAGCTCTCATGAAAACTTGTGCCCCGAGCCTTGGGCTGTCCCACAGCTTTATTCACAAAGGTATTCCATATGCAATACATTACACAACTTTTCCATGCATATTCAACCCCTGGCCCTGCCTGTCCTCGCCTCGTATGGTGATCAGATCCACGCCCTTCTGGGCACGCGTTTTTGGCTGTGGTGGTCATAGGGGGTCCCTGGTGGTCTCTGAGGCTGAAGATTTGGGGTCTTCCTCATGACTAAACTTTTGAACTTTTTCTCCTTTGTGCATGCGCTTCTTGGTCCCTTGGTCCTTATCTGGGTACTCTGTGGTCTTAATTAGCTCGGAGACAGAGGAGTTTCTTTATCTGGGCTTTTTGTATCTCTTGATCTTCTCTTAGTATTGTTCTCTATGCAAGAAACCTCAGAAATTTGCATTTTCCTCTGCCCTTTGTACCATGGCAGAGGTTTCTTAAGTAAATAGATTAAAATTCAACACATAGTTCTACAGACTAGACTTTAAAAGCTCAATTCATATTGCTATTTCAAGTGAACTCCAAAATCTCTATTTCAAACAGCTGATGGATTGAACACAAAGGGTTACAGTGAATGGTGTACCAGACATAAGACATAAGACTGGTGACCTGTCACTAGTGGAGTTCCACAAGGGTCCTTCAGGAGCAGAATAAAATAGTAGCAAAATAGAAAGAATAGAAAGTGTGCACAATTTTCTTTCAGGATATGTTGTCTACCACGTTGAAAGAAATTGATCTCCTGAAAGAGCCAATATTTTCCAAGGGAAAGCTTTTCACAGAATCACTAGGTTGGAA
>WBNO01031594.1:47599-58234 GCA_013400575.1 Peucedramus taeniatus | reverse complement strand
GGGCAAGGTTTCCCCCTGAGGGGCACCGGGGGGCTCCGGCTGTGTGCTCGGAGCGTTAATTAAATCATCACTAATCAGTGACCCAGCAACGGGCAGCAGCCTCCCAGCCCCTGCCTGCTCTGCTCATCCCGTTCCATGCCCAGGCCCCGGGACCCCCGCGGGGCTCCTCAGGAGGGGCCCCGGGTGGCGGCACCGGGCGGGCGCCCTTTGCCCGCTCCCGGCCGGGCCATAAAGCGGGGAGCAGTCGCCGCCTGCTCGGGCAGAGGCCGTGGGGCGGCCGATAAGGGGCCGTGGCCTTGTCCCCGCGCCACGCCTGGGGCACACGGAGCCTTAGTCAGCTCTGTCCCCTCCTTGTGCCCGGGAGCCGCCGGGGATCCGCCGGGGTGGCATTCTCTGAGGGGACGCGGGTGCTGGAGTTGTGCTGGTTCCCCTCACGGCAGGGGGATACGAGGGGTTGGCACAGCCTGTCAGCCCGAGACAGCGTGAGGGACTCACGGAATCCCAGCATGGTCTGGGTTGGGATGGATTTTGGACACATCCCATCCCACCCCTGCCATGGCAGGGACACCTTCCACTCTCCCTGATTGCTCCAAGCCCTGTCCAACCTGGCCTTGGGCACTGCCAGGGATCCAGGGGCAGCCACAGCTTCTCTGGGAATTCCATCCCAGTCCCTCCCCACCCTCTCAGGGGAACAATCCCTTCCCAGTATCCCATCCATCCCTGCTCTCTGCCGTGGGAAGCCATTCCCTGTGTCCTGTCCCTCGATCCATTCTCAATGGTCTCTCTCCAGGGAGAGCCACAGGTCACCAAGGTTTTTTTGGGTAAGCCATAAGTGGAAGAGCCCAAGCCAACGGGCCCGGATATTGCACGCAGCACACATCGAATGTGATTAACACCGAGACGTCTGAAAAAAGGGAAACTGTCCCCAAAAGTGGGTGAAGGTTCATGGACAATTATAGCACCTGGACTTCGCCCGGCAGCCCTGGCCCCTCCTGCCCTGCTTGGCAGAGGAGCACAAAAACATTTGGCTAATGAGTTACGGGTCCAGCCCCGGGGTGGCCCTGCCATCTCACTCTGACGGCCCCAATCAGGGCTGGGACATTTTGCAATCTGGGATATTATTTCTGTGCAGTTGGAGTTTAAACTTTGCCATTCCGGTCAGGGAATCACAAAGGAGGAGGAAGAGGAGGAGGGTGAAGGCCGGGCTTGTTGTCCACCGCGCTCAGAGAGGGTTGAGAGGACGATCTATGGCATCTCCCTCAGGTACGTCCTGGCTGTCACCGCTCAGCGAGATCCCATGGGGCCGTCAGGATTCTCTGAGAGGATTGAGGGTGAAGGACAGGGTGCAATGAAGCCAGGTGTCCACCTTGGCCAGACAAATGTCACGTCATGACAACTGTCCTCAGCTGGCTTGGAGGACATTTGAGTCGGTTGGGTGGGTGGTGGGTGGGTTGGTTGGTCAGTCAGGCAGGGAGTTGACTGGTCAGTCCATTGGTCAGTGGGCTGATTGTTTGGGCAGTCCATCCATTGGTCACTTGGCCAACAGGTTGACCATTTGGTTTGTCTCTTGATCAGTTCATTGACCAGCCTGACTGGTCAACCAGTTGGTCAGTGGGTCAGCTGGTCGGGTAGTTGGGATGTCAGTTGGCTGATTGGCCAGTTGGGCTATTGGTCAGCTGGCCCAGTGGCTCTCTCTGAGTCCAGGGTCTCAAGCAGTGCCTGGGGTGGCAGTGAGGGACTGAGTCCCCTCTCTGGGGCTGAGTCCCCTGCCCGGGGTGACCGGTGGCCACAGTCCCCTCCCCTCCACTTGCCACCCAGAATGATTAACCAGCCCTTCCAGCACGGTCACCTCCAGGAGGGAACCCCCTGGCTGGGCAGCTCTGGGTGCAAAACTGGAGGATTTGGGAAGTTCAGCTGCTGGAAGGAGTGGGGGGCACTGCCATGCCTGGAGCCCCCACATCCTATCCCACACCTGTAGGGCTTTTCCAGGTGAATCCCAACATGCCCCTGCCCCATCCCAGCTGCCCACGACTCGGGGTGTCCCCGGGCAGCTCGTGTGGGGGTAGCTCTGGGGGGTACCACGGGGCCTGGGCTGGGCAATGACCCTGGCACCCCACAGCCATGGCC
Organism: Peucedramus taeniatus; assembly: GCA_013400575.1. Classification (NCBI taxonomy): domain Eukaryota; kingdom Metazoa; phylum Chordata; class Aves; order Passeriformes; family Fringillidae; genus Peucedramus; species Peucedramus taeniatus. Next base: position 56,107 of record WBNO01031594.1, on the reverse strand, counting down.
TCCACCGCGGGCAGCCTCGAGAGCCTGGACCTGCTGGATCTCCTGTTCGACCTCCAGGACGGGATCCTGCGCGAGGCGGAGCTGGGGACGCCGCCCCCGCCCGGAGCCTGGCCCCAGGACAGGGTGAGCCCCGGGCCGGCCCCCGCCCCACCTCGGCCCTGCTGGTGACAGCCCTGGGATGTCACACCCCGGGGGATGGGTGCTCCCATCGGTGACGGTGCCGTGTCCCCACAGCGTGCCCCGGACAGCAAGGACTTCCTGAGCTCCGTCCTGGGCTCCGGGGACTCGGTGTCGGACTCGCCCAGCTGGTCCCCGGCCACCAGTGACAGCGGGGTGTCCGAGGACCCCCCCTCTGACCAGCATGACAGCCCTCTCGGGAGCTGTGACGGGGGTCCCCGGGAGGTCCTGTACCCCTACACTGACCCCTGCCGGGCCCAGCCCCTCCCAGCAGGGTCTGGGGTCCTGCAGCCCGAGGTTTCCATCGACCTGGGTGAGCCACACTGCGAAGGGACCAGGCTGGGGGCACTGGAGGGACTGGGGACACTGGGGAGCTGGGAGACTGTGAGGAAATTAAGGGAGCTGGGGGAAACTGGAAAGAACTGGGAGGTCTGGTGGGCTAGAGAGGAGATAGGGAGAGTGTGGAGAGCTTGGGAACTGGGGTGAACTGGGCAGATTGGTGTTGGGGGGGGCTAGGGCAGGACTAGAGGGACAATTTGGGGGGACAAGAGTCAGGGGCACTGGACTGGGCAGCAAGTCACCCTGGTTCTGGGGCCATGGCAGGGGGAGGGCCCTGCAGTGGGGACACTGGGGACAGTGGGGACACAGCACTGTTGACAGCCCTGCTCTGCCCTCACCCAGACATGTGGCACCCCGGGTTCTTCCTGGAGGAGAGCCAGGACCTGCCCGCGGTCCCCCCGCCCGCATCTTGTGCCCTCACCGTCAAGGACTTGCTGCTCTCAGGCAGCTCTGACAACGTGAATCCCTGTCCCTGTGTCCCCAACACTCCCTGTCCCCAGCCCTGTCCCTTCCTGGACCCTGATCATCCCTCATCCCTATCCCTATCCCTTCCCATCCCCACATTTGTTCCCTTTCCCTTCCTGATCCTTGTCTATGATCCCTGTCCCTCCCTGTCCCATGGTCCCAGCCAGGGTCCCTGGGGCCGGGTGGGGGGTGACCCCCACCCAAAGCTGTCACCATTCCATGTTCCCACAGCAGCCACAGGCTCCTGGCTCCCTGCTCCGGCCGAGCCAGGGCCACTTCCAGGAGCTGGTGCTGACGGAGGATGAGAAGAAGCTGCTGTTGAAGGAGGGGGTAACCCTGCCCACGCAGCTGCCCCTCACCAAGGTGGGTGCCAGGGCACCTGGGAGGGTGTGGAGTGGGGGTCCCAGCCCTGGTGGCCCTGACCCCCCGTGTCTCCCCCAGTACGAGGAGCGGGTGCTGAAGAAGATCCGGAGGAAGATCCGGAACAAGCAGTCGGCTCAGGAGAGCCGCAAGAAGAAGAAGGAATACATTGATGGGCTGGAGAGCAGGTACAGAGCCCAGCCTCTCACCTGGGCATGGTGACACACCCTGGGCACTCCGCTCCTTGCCAGCCCTGTCCCCTGACCCCATGCTGCTCTCCCTGTCCCAGGATGTCGGCGTGTACGGCCCAGAACCAAGAGCTGCAGAGGAAAGTCCTGCACCTGGAGAAGCAGAACTCGTAGGTGTTTCTGGGGCAGGATGGGGACAAGGTGGGGTGGGAAGTGTTGGCATGGACGCTCATGGGCTCTCCCTGTCCCCAGATCCCTCCTGGAACAGCTGAAGAAGCTCCAGGCCATGGTGGTTCAGTCGAGCAACAAGGCAGCACAGACAGGAACCTGCCTGGCGGTGCGTGGGGCCTCGAGACCCTGGGAGCTGTGGAGATGGGCTGGGAGGGAGGGAGGGAGGGAGGGATGGATGGATGGATGGATGGATGGATGGATGGATGGAGGTGGGGATGGATGAAAGCAGAGATGGATGGAAGTGCATTGGTAGGACATGAACCAGAAGGGAGGGGTGAAAGAATAGATGCACTCCTGGTTCTGCCATCAGCTGTGACCCTGGTCTCTCTCCCGTTGTGCTCAATGATGTCCCCTCTGTCCCCAGGTCCTGCTGCTCTCCTTCACCCTCATTGTCTTCCCCTCCATCAGCCCCTTCGCCTCCAGCAAGGCTGAGGCAAACGGCGACTTCAGGCCTGTGCGAGGTGAGGGCTGAGCTGGGCTGAGCTGGGCTGTGCTGGGGCTGTGCTGGGGCTGTGCTGGGGCTGTGCTGGGCGGTGCTGGGCTGTGCCAGGGCTGAGCTGGGACTGTGCTGGGCTGAGCTAAGCTGAGCTGGGCTGAGCTGGGGCTGTGCCGGGCTGTGCTGAGCTGAGCCAGAGCTATGACAGACCCTCAGGGCCCTGGCCCAGGCCCTGACCCTCCGTGGGGCTCAGTTTTCTCCAGGTCCCTGCACAACGCTGCCGCCTCCCGCGTGGTTCACACCCAGCCCCAGGCCGGGGATGAGAAGCCCCCGGAGCCGCTGTGGTCGGAGCCCCTACAGGAGACCCCTGAGACCCTGCACGAGGCTTTCCAGGGCACATTCCCAGCACTCCCAGACAAAGGGTCCCTCCAGAACGACACACGGGCATCGGCCACCGAGGGGCTGAGCCATGAGGACGGGGACCACCCCGATGCTGTGCCAGGGGATGGCTCCATGCCACACCCGGGGCTGGCATCCCTGGCATGGTCCGAGCCCGGGCACGGCCGGCCCGCGGTGCTGGAGCCGGCAGAGGAGCTGTAGGCAGAGCAGGGAGCACGGGGGTGCCATGGGGTGACCTCATCCCCTACAGAACACGCCCTTGGGGGGACTCCTCTGGGATCTGCCTCTGGATGCTGGACCTGCTTGGCTTTGCTTGGATTCTGTGAACTGGGAAGAGGACACTGGTTCCCACTGGCCTTACTGGGAGGGAAGGGGCTGCTCCTGCCCCCCTGGCACAGTGGGAGTTGTGGAAGGGGCCTGGGGTCACTCGGGATGGGGCTGAGGAAGCAGGAGGGGCCCTGGCCTGGTTGGCTGCTGATGGTGCAACTGGTTCGTTTTGCTCTTGGTTTTGTTTTGGTTTTTGATTTTAGAATTTTATTTTCATCTCTAAATATAAGATATTTTGGAAAAAATCCAGTTGCTGTAGTTTAAGAGGGGGTGATCCACAAGGTTTCAAGGAGCCCTGAGCCAGGGGCAGCTGCCATGAGGGGCCCAGAAAGGGGGGGACACATGGCCATGCCCAACCTGGAGCTGGGGCCAGGGCATCCCTCCCACAGCTCCCAGCCCTGAGTCCAACTGGGATCCAGCTAGCACCAGTCCCCTTCCATTGACCAAGTGACGTGGAATTACAGAGTCATGGAATGGTTTGGGTTGGAAGAGACGTTAAAGCCCATCCAGTGCCACCCCTGCCATGGACAGGGACACCTTCCATTGTCCCAGGATGCTCCAAGTCCCGTCCAGCCTGGCCTTGGACACTTCCAGGGATCCATGGGCAGCCACAGCTTCTCTGGGAATTCCATTCCAGGGCCTCACCACCCTCACAGGGAAAATTTCTCCATGCAAGGCCCTCCCCAGGCCCGTGGGTGCAGCTGCTCCGCGAGCCACAATTCAAGTATGTTTAATACTGACATAAAAAAGGGACAATATTTAAGGGTATAAAAAAAAGTCGGTAGGAAAAGCAGCCCAGGTGAGACAGGGACAGTCCAGGTCAGGTGAGGAGAGGCTCCACCTTCATCTTCTTCACCGGCGTTGGCCCCATGTCCGGGCTGGGACACTCCAGCTTGAGCCCATCCCGGAGCTGCAGCGGCGCGTTCCCGGCACACGGCGCTCCCGCTCCGGTGCCATTCTGCTGGCCCAGGGGCTCCTCCTTCAGCCACCCCTGCAGCTGCTCGCCCTTGGCCAGCTCGGCGCTCTCCACCACCACCGGCCCCGTCCACTCGGGCACCTCCAGCCCCAGGTGCTTCATCAGCTTGGTCATCACCTCGTCCACGTAGCCGTGGATGCGCAGGTCGGCCTGGCGGTCCTGGACAGCAGGGACACGGCTCAGGGGACAAACAGAGGGACAGGGTGATGTCCCCGGTGTGTCATTCCCAGTGGGACACGAGCTGGCCCCGGGGCTCTGCTGGGGCATGGGCTGGAGCCATGCCTGGGGATGGGGACACAGGGACAGAGCAGGGACAGAGTGTGACAGACACAAGGGAGCTCTGGTGACATTCCAGGAATCCCCAGCTCTGGGTATTAAAGACCTTGGACAATTGAGGCACCAACATCTGAGCAGGAACCGAGCAGGAACCGAGCATGCCCTCCACAGGCTCCGTGAGTGTGGCCATTCCATCGGGCTGTAAACCCTCAGAGGACACAGCAGGCTCCAGGCTGAGCTTTTACTCTGCTCCTAAGACTTGCTTGGATAAGGTTGGACAGGGCTTGGAGCAGCCTGGGATAGTGGAAGGTGTCCCTGCCCATAGGACAGGGAATGGGATGAGCTTTAAGGTTCCTTCCAACCCAGCCCTTTCTATGATTCTAATATTTCCCTTCCATCTCTATGTGTTTAGCAGGAGTTGCAGGTTTAAACCCTCCAACTCAGGACTCCCAGCCTGTTTGCCTGCTAAGAGAGGCCACCTGGGAGGGGACAAACGTGCATGGACAAACTTGGGATGGGCCTGGAACAGGGGACAGGAGGAGAAAGAAGCAGTGCAGAGCTGTAGGACGCTCACTCACATGTTTGGTTGCTTGGAGATTGACAATGACCAACTTCCCTCCTCTCTTCTTGGTGATCAACGGGAGGTTCCCGCTGGGTTTGATCTGCAGAGAGGTCCCCAGGGTGACAGAGAGATCGGCTTTCCTGCAGGGAGGAGGAGAACTCCAGAATCAGGGCATGCATGGATGGGTGGGAAGGGACTGTTCCCCTCCTGAGCAGGGTGTCAGTACCTGCAGGCTTCATCTGCCAGCGTCAGGTCACGGTCAGGCAGGGAATCTTCCCAATCCAGAATAGTGTCTCGTAACTTCCCTCTGGAAAACACACACAGGAACCATGGTTTTCCCTGGAAAAGGCAGGAGAACAGGCAGCAGAGCTGCCCTGGCAGAGGGGACAACGACCAGAGCCTGTCCCACCCTCCCTTCCCCGCACTGTGAAGGGATGGAGAGCACCCCAAGAAGAAGAGAGATCTTCCTGCATCTTCCCGAATCCGAGGGGCTGTTGGCTCATCCCCCCATCCCACATCCCAGGAGGGATCCCCACCTGCAGGCCCTCAGCCCCCGGGCCTTGGTGACGCTGCAGAGGCGGCCGGTGGGCTTGAGCCCCATGCTGCCCACGACGGCGTCGCGCACGTACTGCCTGCAGAGACAGAGCTGCTCAGCAAGGGGCTGGAGTGCCCAGCACAGCCTGGGGTGGGAATCCCAGCCCAGCCTCCCCCTGGCATGGGAATCCCAGCCCAGCTTCTCCCTGGGATGGGAATCACTGGAGCGCCCAGCACAGCCTGGGGTGAGAATGCCCAGCCTCCCCCTGGGATGGAAATTCCAGCCCAGATTCCCCCTGGGATGAAAATCCCAGCCCAGCCCTCCCCCTGGGATGGGAATCCCAGCCCAGCCTCCCCCAGGATGGAGATCCCAGCCCAGCCCCCCAGGGCTCACGTACTTCCCGCATTTCACGCACTCTTCCACAAACATGTTCCCGTGGAGCTCGGCCAACTTGTCCCTGTGGGAGAAAGGCACAGTGAGCTGGGGAAGGGTGGGGAGCCCTGGGAGAACCCTACCTCCACCCCAGGAACCTCAAGGGCTTCCCTGCATTCCAGCCCTGCCAGGTGATGGGTTCATCCCCCAACAGGGACTGAGGAAGGGACAGCAGGTCCTGGCCTTTTAATTTTAATGTTTCCATCTGCAGCACTGATTGCAGCTCCTGATCCACTCAAATCTCTGCTCCTGGGAGCATCCAGATCTTTGCTTTTCCAGCACCCAACATTCCTGTCTGTCCCTGTGCTGTTCCAGCCCTCTGACACCTGTTTTTCCTAAAATTCCCCTCAGGCTCAGAGCAGAAGCCAGAGGAAAACACGGCCATGCTCTCCCTGTTTTCCTCAGAGCCCCACGCTCACTGGGAACTTCCTCCAGGCTGCCTGAGACAGGACTGACTTGATTTCCCCCAGTTTGGCCCCAGTTCAGCTTACTCAAGCACAGGCTTCATTTGGGAGGCAGAGCTGGGCTGAACTGGAACAGGAGCCAGTGGCTCCAGGCTGTGGGAGCACCATGGAATTCTGTCATAATTCCCTACTGCTTTTCCCATGGTTGTTTAGTTTAAACAGACAAACACAGGGCTGGGAGCAGGACCCAGGACTTGGGGCTTGTGAGACAGGAAATGCCCTGGAGGCAGCTCTGGCTGAAGGTGTTTGTGAGAGGCACCTTCTCCAAGGACACATGGACACTCCTCAGTCACTTCCTGACTCATGGAATCAGAGAATGGGTTGGGTTGGAGAGGACCTTAAAAGATCCATGGGCAGGGAGACCTCCCACTGTCCCAGGCTGCTCCAAGCCCCATCCAGCCTGGCCCTGACTGTTCCCAGGGATCACAGAATACCCTGAGCTGGAAGGGATCCACAGGGATCACTGAGTTCAACCCCTGGCCCTGCACAGACACCTGCACAAGGGAATGAGGTGGGCTTTAAGGTCTCTTCCAACCCAAACCATTCTGGGATTCCATAATCCGTTTTTCCTGTGCACAAACAGCACCTGGAAGCATTTCTAAACAGCAACAACCAGACAAAACCAGAAGCTCTCCCCTCTAAATTCTAACTGGTTTATCCCCTTCCAGCTTCCCCTCCTGGTATCAGACAGGGCAGGGATCCCTTGGGAATGAAGCCCCCTGTGTGGGGCTGGGACAGTACCGAGGGAATCCTGAGCGCACGTGCAGGCCGTCCACGTTCTGGCTGACCAGGAATTTCAGGATTCCCACCCTCTGCAGCCCCAGCAGCGCCATGTGAGTCTTGGAGGGCCTGGCGTTCTCGAAGGTGGTGTCAAATTTCGGGGAGAGCCCTTTCTCCTCCATAGTCCAGACACCATTGGGGCCCCTGGAAAGAGCAGGAAGGGAGAGCTCAGGCTCCAGGTGCCCCATCCATGGGAGCAGAGCTCGTGGATCAGCAGGATTCTGGGGGTTGATGCAAACAATGTGGGGATTCTGCGGCAACAGCTGAGATGTGCAAGAGGGAAAATGGTGTTTGCAGCTGGATCCAGGATGGAGCAGGGATGGGGCAGATCTGGGTTAAATCAGAGCTTTCCATGAAGGGAGATGGACTCTGAGGAGGTGCCACCCTCCCAGCCCTCGGACTCACCTGAAGTCAGGGATGCCCGAGGCCGTGCTGATCCCTGCCCCGGTGTGGAACACCACATGGGAGGAGCTCCGGATCAGCTCTGCCAGCTCCTGCACCTTCCGCTCCAGCTCCTCCGGAGGGTCAAAAATCTGGGAACAGACAAAATCCAGCATGGCATGGAGAGATGTGGGTGTGGATTATATCGGGAAGGAATCCTTCCTTGGGAGGGTGGAGAGGCCCTGGAATGGATTTCCCAGAGCAGCTGGGGCTGCCCCTGGATCCCTGGAATGTCCAAGGCCAGGCTGGACAGGACTTGGAGCAGCCTGGAATAGTGGAAGGTGGCCCTGCCATGGCAGGGGTGGCACTGGATGATCCTTCAGGTCCCTTCAACCCAAACCATTCTGGGATTCCACGATTCTAGAGCTCCAGTAACCCACAATTCTTCCTTACCCATGGAGGATTTCACATTCCTTGATGACAGAAACATTTAATGGGAGAAACTCCACGTTGTCTGGAGTGTCTCCGTGCAGGGACAGGGCAGGGAACACCCAACACCAACAGGGAGCTTGTTGCTCTGACAGGCAGCTGGCCCAGGCTGGGCTCCAGGAGCCACCCGGGGCCACCTCACGTGTGCTCAGCCCCAGCTGTCACCAGCAGTGCCACTGGCTCTGGGGACAGGGCAGGGCCGAGGGACAGCGAGGGACATGGGAGCCGTGGAGGTGGGGACACCAGACGCTGGTTTGGGATTTAATTCCTGAGATGCTTCTCCAGCCCCATCTCCTGGGGACAGGGACGAGGACAGGACCCTGTGTGTCCCTGTCCCCTCACCACCCCCTTGGCTCAGGACAGGCTCCTGAATGTCCCTGTGGCTCCCCCCAAACCCCGTTTGAAGCTTCCCAAGAACTGCTGGGGCTCAGGGGGGGCACGGAGGGAGCCATGGGGGGCATGTGGGGAGAGAAGGGGGGATCTGCCGGGTGGGGTCAGGGAGGCCATGGAAGGGGACATGGAGGGGGCACGAGGAAGGAGCGGGGGGCGGCCTGGGGGGGACGTGAGGGGGACGAGGGAGCCACGGGGTGTCTGGGGACAGGCACCCACGGAAGGGGAACAGGGAGGGAGCCGCGGGATGTGCTGGGGACACACAAAAGGCTCGGTGCCTCCCCGGAGCGGGGCCGAGGCC
>WBNO01031594.1:0-40339 GCA_013400575.1 Peucedramus taeniatus | reverse complement strand
GAGCGGCAGGCGGCCGAGGACAGGCTGGGCGCCGCGCAGAAGCAGCTGGAGCAGGCCCAGGACGAGGCGCGGCGGCTGCGGGAGCTCCACGGCCACGCCGAGGATGCGGCGCGGCTGGTCAGGGACAGGGACAGGAAGGTAGGGGACAGGGAATCGTGAGGGGCTGCTCGGAGGGGAATGGCGGCCTTGGAGCTGCACACGTGGAATCACCGAATTTGGGTTGGAAGGGACCTTAAAGTTCATCCCACTCCACCCCCTGCCATGGGCAAGGACACCTGCCACCATCCCAGGGTGCTCCAAGCCCCGTCCAGCCTGGCCTTGGACACTGCCAAGGATGGGGCAGCCACAGCTGCTCTGGGTAACCTGTAACCCCTGTGCCCTGTGCAGATCACGGAGCTCTCCAAGGAGGTTTTCAGGCTGAAGGAAGCCCTGAACGCCCTCCCCGAGTCGGGGGGGCCCCCACAATCCCCACCCAACACGGCCGCGCTCCAGGCACAGATCCGGGCGCTGGAGGAGAAGCTGGAGGTGGGTCACCTGCTGGGGTCGGGGCTCCCCCGAGCCCCCAGCCCTGTGGCCAAACCCCCTCCCTGTGCTGCAGGAGACAGAGACGAGGCACAGCAAGGTGGTGACGCTGTACCGGAGCCACCTGCTCTATGCCGTGCAGGTGAGCTGGGGACAGCTGGGGACACTGGGGTGGGAGCTGGGCTATCCACAGGAGGCAGGCAAGGGGCTGAGCCAGGTGCCAGGTGCCAGCCCAGGGACAGGCACGGAGCCTCCCAGTGATGTCCCCACCAATGTCCCCTCCACCCCAGGGCCACATGGACGAGGATGTGCAGAGACTCCTGTGCCAGATCCTGAGGATGCAGCGGCTGCAGGAGCAGGGCAGATGAGCCCCTGCCAGCACGAGTGGCACGGGGACGGGGGGACAGGTCGGTCACAGCACCCTGTGTGTCCCTCTGCTTGTCCGGGCACCCAGCCCACCCCCAGCACAGCAGCAATAAAGTTATTTATAGTCACACCAATGGGGTGGCTCCTCTCTGGGGGCACTGGGGTGGGCACAGGGGGCTGTGGGGACCTGGGGACAGCAGGGGATCGGTGCCACCATCTCCATCCCCTTGAGGGGAGGGGTGATCATGAAGGAAGGGAGTGGTGACAGGGGAGAGGTGGGAACCCTCTTGGCCAAGGGGCTGGAATCCCTTTCTCAAGGGCGTGGGGCGTGGGTGGCAGCACGCTGGGAAGCGGCTCCGTCCCCACGGGAACGGCACTTCCTGCGAGGAAATGGGCTGGGGAGCGCCGGGATCCGGCGGGGACACTGCGGTCCCAGCTGGCCCTGCTGCGGTGAGCGTTTGGGGGCACTGCGATCCCCACGGGCAGTGCGGGGGGTGGTGGAGGTCTGGGGCACCCCCAAATCCAGGGAAAGCAGAGCGTGTCCCCTCTGGGGCTGTGGCGGGAGGTGACAAGGGCAGGACCTGTCCCTGTGCTCCTGGGCTTGGGGACAGCACAGAGCTCAGCTTGGCCCCGAGGCCGGGCTTTGGGGGTCTCTGTGAGGGACAGTCCTGTGCAGGATGGAGGTGGGGACCCACCCGAGGGACACAAACCCTGATTCCAGGTGTGGGACTGCAGGTCCCCCTGGGAAACCGTGGGAACAGCGGGAATTTTCACCCCCTCTCTCTCCTGACTGTAGGGTCTGACCCCTCTGGAACCCTTCCCTCTGCAGTGTGTGTGGCAGGGCCAGGGGGAAACTGAGGCACAGCAATGTGGGGTGGCTCCAGGGTGATGTCCCTGGCCCCCTGGGGACTTGTGGTGTCTGTGCTGTCCCCAGTGCTGGGGTTTGACCGTCCTGCCTGTTCCCACAGGTGCCTGGGCAGCCCCTGAGTCTCCTGGCATGAGGTGGCTTTGGCTTGTGGCTTTGGTGGCACCTGCCTGCACTGTCCCCTACAACGGCACGGCGGGGAGCACTGGGGATGGGGACAACGGGGACAGAGGTACGAGGGACTGGGGTGGAGGCTGGGGGGATCTGGGGATCCTGGATACAGCAGGACTGGGCAGACTGGGAGCACTGGGGTTGGAGATGGAGGGAGCAGGGATGGAGGGGATTTGGGACAGTGAGGGGACAGGGGACAGTGACAGGGAGAGAAGTGTGGGGACACTGGAGGGACATGGGGGTACAGAGGATGGGCACAGAGGGATTGATGATGCCTGGGGGTCTGGGGACATGGGGGGACCAGGGGCAGAGGTGGGGGTCTGGGGTCTGGGGACACTGGGAATGACACTGAGGGGCCCAGGGAGGCCAAGACCCTTTCTGATGCAGTGTCCCTGCCCCTGCTATGTCCCCACGTGTCCCCCAGGCCCCTGCACCCCTCAGCACGGCTCCCTGGGCACCGAGGTGCTGCTGCCGTGCCCGGGGGGTGCGGCCGAGTGGCGCCGGGGTGGCACCGTCCTGGGCACGTCCCCAGCCCCGGGGCTGGCCCTGCCCAACGCCAGCCTGGCCCACGAGGGCCACTACAGCTGCCACCACCCCGTCACCGGTGAGACCTGGGCCACCATCTGTCTGCAGCTGGGCTGTGAGTGCCCCCCAGCCCTGCTGTGACCCCGCTGCTGGCCGGGGGTCCCTGGGGTGCTGGCAGTGGGGTGACCCCTGTCCCCTGTCCCAGACCCACCCCCACCACCGGCCATCGAGTGCTGGGCCACCAGCTACCCCCAGGCTGTGAACTGCTCCTGGGGACTGAGCCCCGACCCCCTGCTGGACACCGACTTCGTGGCCACCTATAGGTCAGTGGCGGTCCCCAAAGCCTCTCCCCGTGTCACCCAGCCCTTGGCAGCTGTCCCTGTGTCCCCAGGCACGGCACAGACACAGGTGAGTGCACCCCGACGGGCCCGCAGAGCTGCTCCTTCGGGGACCTGCAGGTGTTTTCCCTCACTCCCTACGAGCTGAATGTGACAGCCCGGAACCCCCTGGGAGCTGCCTCCGGAGCCCTGCCCTTCCTGCTGGAGAACATCAGTGAGTGCTGCGGCACGGGGGACACCGGGGTCCCCCTCGTGTCTCACCCTTTGGGGCTGTCCCCTGCTTGGCGTGTGGGATCATCATTTGCTGGGGCTCTGACTGTCCCTGCACAGCTCTCAGGGGGACATGAGGGCCCTGTCCCCAACAATCCCATGCTGGATCCCACAGCCACGACATCTCCCTTCGTTTAAAAACTAAGGAAAGTGACATTTTCCACGCAGTGGTGGGACAAGAGGGTTGGTTTTAATCTAAAGGAGGATTTAGATGGGATATTGGAAAAAATTCTTGGCTGTGAGGGTGGTGAGGCCCTGGAATGGAATTCCCAGAGCAGCTGTGGCTGCCCCTGGATTCCTTGAAGTGTCCAAGGCCAGGTCACACGGAGCAACCTGGGATAGTGGAAGGTGTCCCCGGTGGGATCAGATGATCCTCAAGGTCCTTTCCCACCCAAACCATCCTGGAATTCTCTCATTCCTCGTGTCCCCAGTAAAGCCGGATCCCCCCGAGGCCCTGCGGGTCTCCCCCATCCCTGGGGAGCCTCAGAAGCTGCTGCTGGAGTGGAGCCCTCCATCATCCTGGCCATTCCCGGAGTATTTCCCGCTCCACTACCGCATCCGCTATTCCCGGGACAACGACTCCGTCCCCACCACGGTACTGCCACCCCCCTGGGTAAACTGAGGCACAGCTGTGGCTGTGCCTGGCGTGTCCCTGTCCCTGACCCCGCTGTCCCCAGGTGGGGCCGTTCGAGCTGACATCCCACACCCTGACGGACCTGGAGCCCGGCAGCCTCCACCACATCCAGGTGGCCGCCAAGGACATCACAGATTCCGGAGAATTCAGCGCCTGGAGCCCACCGGCCTCGGGGACACCCTGGATGGGGCTGTGACAGCCAGGCAGGGTCGCTGTCCCCACCCCGGGCCTGCTCCGGTCCCTTGTCCCACCCCAGCAGCGCGGAGCCACCAGTGTTGCCAGGAATGGGCAATAAAAGGGCTTGAGGCTCCGTCCCTGTTCTAACTGGGGTGTTTGTGATGACTGAGTTGCCCATGGGGTCGGTCCCTTTGCTGTTTCAAAACAATCCCTTTGTTTTCCTGCGTTTGACCTCTTTTTGCCCTTGGGATCGGTCCCTTTTCTGCCCCAGTTCTGTCCCTTCGCCCTCCGCCCCACCCCGGCCCTCAGCGCCCACCGGGGCGGGGCTGGCACGAACGCGGCGGGCTTGAGGGGTGGGCGGCCATGTCGGATGTGGGCTGAGGGGGAGCGCCGTTATTAACGAGAGGCGCCTGCTCCCTGCCCGGCGTTCCACGGGCTAAGGCGGCCGCGGACCGGAGCCCCGGGGCTCACAGGCCTCACACTGGAGCCCCGGAGGCTTCCAGACCTCACACCGGAGCCCCGTGGCCGTTACAGATCCCCCCCCCCGCCGTGCCCTCTGATGGTCCCGCCCGTCGCTACCTTCCCGCGCTCCTGCCGGGGAAGCGCCGTGCGCATGCGCAACGGGGATCGCGGGCGGTGGCGCCCCCGCCTGGTCCCGGCGCGTCCCGCCGCTCGCAGCCCCTGCGCGCGGGGCCGGGAGACCCCGGGGCGCAGTCCCTGAGGGCCGATTTGATGGCGGGAAACGGGGGCAGGTATGGAGGGTGCAGATGTGGAGTGGTCTGGGTGGGACAAGGACCCTAAAGATCACCCAGGGCCACCCCCTGCCATGGCAGGGACACATTCCACTATCCCAGGCTGCTCCAAGCCCTGTCCAGCCTCGCCTTGGGGACTGCCAGGGATCCATGGCAGCCCCAGCTTCTCTGGGCACCCTGTGCCAAGGCCTGCCCACCCTCACAGGGAGGAATTCCTTCCCAATATCCCATCTCTCGGATTTGATGGGGACCTAGGCAGAAATCCGCCACCTTCCAGAGAGCACCGAGCCCTTTCCCGAGCTTTGCCAGGCTTTGTGCCCTCCAGATTTTCTTCCCTGAGCTCTCCTGGGCTCTGGAAGCACTTTGTGTCCTCACAGGTCGTTTTGGAAAAAGGGCTGGTTTGTCCCATCCTGTGAAGTTCCACCTCGCTCCAGCTGATGGCACAATTGGGAGCGTATGGAGCCGAGGTTTTTCCCAGGAAGACAGACAGCCTGTTGGACAAGATCCCGGTTTTCCATCTCGGCTATCCGAGACGGAGCAGCCTCACACCCAGCCAGTGCTCATTCCCACCAGGAATGAGGGCAGGGAAGAACCTGGTTCTTATAAAACGAGAAAATAAATACGAGTCACCAGGTCAGGGATGGGACCGGAGTTATCTGTGGGATAAGCAGCCGGCAGTTGGAGCTTCCAAAGGATTTCCAGCTCCAGGAATAGGCTCCCACCAGCAGGAGTTAATGGGATGTCAGTCCACAGGAGAGCTTCCTTCCATGGGACATGTGGGATGGAGGCAATGATCCCCGCAGGCTTCCAGCTCCTCCTGTGTCTGCCTTACAGCTGTGTAACCTTCCAAACACACAGCAAAGGGAAAATCCCTGGGAAAGTGGTGGCTGCCTTCGGCCTCACGCTGGCAATCAGCTCTGGTGTGCCCATTCCATGGTCCCAAACCAGCTGGCTGGCACACCTGGGCTGTCCTGGGGTGATCCTATAACCCAAACAACCTCGGGGATGTCTGGAGTGAAATGGGGGGTCTGGGATCGGCCCTTTGGAGCAGCTGCTGGCTTGGGAATGCAGCTTTACAAGGCAAAAATGGATTTACATGAGGGGACAAATTTCCCCTCCTGGTTGTCTCGGTAGTTTGTGGATTTTGCTGTGTGAGCAAGAAAAAACAATAAATTATACTGCTTATTTCAGGGAGGCAGAATTGCTTAACATTTAAAACCAGGACCAATTATTTTTTTCTTCCTGGCTCCATCTCATCACTTCTGACCTTAGGAAGGACGTCAGCTCTCCTGCAAAATTCCCATATTTTAGGGTGACAATAATCACTAAACCCTTCCAGGGAATGAGACTGGTTAATATTAAAAAAGGTGTTTAAGCTTTTTGTTGGTTCAGATTTTCCTAAAGCCGCTGCTGCAATACCAATTTTTGCACTGTAAAATCAGTTTAAAGCAGCAGAATTTCCACATTCTTTCTGAAACGTGGTGGCAGATTCCTGAGAGCTTTTCCAGGATGGTTCCTGTGTCATTTGTGTTTGTTTTGTCCTTTTGATTTTGGGTTCTGATTCCAGAATAGCCTTGGCAAGACAGGTTTAGTTGGTGCCTGGCAGCTCTCAGATCTCGCAGATGTTTCTCCATCGTTTATGTTCAGATTCTGGGGCTGCCTCTGTAACCAAAAGACACCACTTTTGATTAATTTATTTCTTTATTAATTTGTATCTTTGGGAGAAGACAGGAGCTCTCTGGGAACATGGGAACAGACACAACTACACCCCAAATCCTCTCGGCCAAGGAAGCCCTGGAGCAGTGTCACGAGAGCCTTTTCCAGCTGCTATCCCTGATCCCTGGGCAGGCTGGGAAGGGAATCTCTGACAGCACAGGAGCTTTTTTTACTCCTGTAATGTGACTTCCCTGGGTTTCCTGTGCCAGCAGCACGGGGGTGTGTAAGTCAAGCCATGATTTGGGAAGAAAGGAGCCTGCACACCCTTTCATGTGATGTGTTCTCCTTTGGGTGGAGAGCTTGGCAATCCTCACTTAGACCCTTTCCAGCCCAGGGTTTTGGCCTCAGGAGAAGGGGCCTGCTGGGGAGCTGCCCCTAAAATCTTCTTGCACCTTCCCAAGGCTCCTGGGTTTAGTCTGGGGCTGGTTCTACCTCAGCACTGGTGAATTCACAACTACAGAGCTCCTGAGTGCTGTGCCAGGCAAAGGGGCTCTGCTGCTTCCTGACGCTGCCCCTTCCCTCCTTGCCTTTTACAGCCCCTCCAAGTGCAGTAAAACTGCTGATTCCCATTTAAGGGATAATGCTGGGCACTAACAAGCTCACCTCCCTTTTAAAAGCCAGTGCTGGTCTCAGGAGATCTAATTTAGGAACACGTGGAAGGCCAGGGTGTCCTCCAGGGCTCCGGGGTGGGAGCTGCTCTGTGAGGAGCTCCAGCCTGCTTGGCTGCCAGAGCCTGGAGTATTTTTATCCATGTCCAAGCTGCCAGAGGCTCCCGGCCCCACCTGAGCCGAGTGCAGGACAGACTCACCTCTGCAGCAGGCGTTTGTTCTCCCAGGGACTGGCAGCAGCATTCCGTGGGAATTCCCATCTCTCCTTTGTGGCTTGAGCTCCTGCCTACTTTCCCAAAGGTTTTGGGAGAGGATGGCAGAGCTCTCCAGAGCTTATCCCGTGATGTCAAACTGGCCCAGCAGAGACAAGGATGAATTCATGAGATCAGAGCAGAAAGATTCTGCTGAAATACAGAGGGAAAAGGCCTCGTTCCCAATGTGTGACAGTGTTTGGATGTGGGAAGGTGTTTCTCAGATATAGAGAAATAAATATTGGAGAGGGACTTTGGACAAGGGCCGGGAGTGCCAGGACACAGGGAATGGCTTCCCACTGCCAGAGGGCAGGGATGGATGGGGTATTGGGAAGGAATTCCTCCTGGCACAGGGTGCCCACAGCAGCTGGGGCTGCTCCTGGATCCCTGGCAGTGCCCAAGGCCAGGCTGGACAGGGTTTGGAGCAGCCTGGGACAGTGGAAGGTATCTGCCATGGCAGAGGGTGGGACTGGATGGGATTTAAGGTCCCTCCAACCCAAACCATCCTGGGGTTCTTGATCCTATAAATCTGTGTTCCCTACAAGGACAGAGCCCCCCAGAGTCAGAACCCCCCTAGATGGTGACATCCAGCCCCAGGAATGCCATGGTGATGGGAGTGACAGGAAATGAATGGGGTCCTGGGTGTCCAGAGACGAGCAGGAGACATGAAAGCAGCCAGCTTCACCCTGGTCAATATGGTCTGCTTTAAACTCTGTTTTTACTTCAGATTTGGGCTGCCAATAACTCCTTCAAACAATGATCTAATGCCTGTGCGAATGTTTGTAAAACCTCACTGCTCTGGCAGGTTGAGCTCTTGCCAAGAAGCAATCACATGTAATTAGGGAGAAGGAGTTGGAATCTCCTGGCCTTGCAGTGCAGCACATTTTCCAGTTGTGTTTGTCCCATTTGGACCATCTCATTCCTGGGGTGTGCTCCGAGCTGGGGTTTGTGGGACATGCTCCTGTCCCCAAGGGAATCTTGGTGGGAAGCACTGCCAGAAACCTGCTGGGAAACACGAGGTACCCGTGCTGGGCAGGGTGGCAGGGTGACAAGGGCAGAACCTGGCATGGGCAGAGCCACAAATGGACATTTGGGTGCTCAATTCTCTCCACTTTTCCTGCTCTGCAGGAGATTCCTGAGGAGGCTGTTCAGGCACGTTGTGTCTTGAATGGGAACTGGGAGCATGGAGGAGCTCTGAGCTTTTGAGGGACACCTGGAAAAACCCTTTCCCTGGAAAAACCCTTTCCCTGGAGAAGGGGGACAGCCCCAATCTGCTGTGGGACTGGAGAAGTTCAACTATTCAAAAAGCCCTGGAATAATTGGGATTGGCAGGAATCTTTAAAGGACTTTAGTGCAGCCTCTTTTAAATGGTTGTTGCTCACACAATGAGAAGTTCCCACTGGGAAATTAGAGCCTGTCCAGGACAGTAGATCCCAGGAAAAGGAATGAGGCATCCTTTGCCCACACAGTTTAAACCTCAGTCCCCACTCTCTCACCTGAGAGGCCCCAAAGGACATTTCCAAGCAAGTTGGGAATTTCAGCATGGAAAGTTTGATGAGAAAACCCTTCTTGAAATTCCTTCTTGAAATTCCCTTCACTCCCTTTTCCAGTTCTGGAGAACCAGGCCTGTTGTGCAGCTCCTGAGGTGTTGTCCTGAAACAACAGGAGGTCAGGTCCTGTGGGACAAGGAGCTGTTACTTATGGCAGGAATTTCTTTCCTGAATGTGAGAGAGGAGAGGTGGATTCTGCTCTCCCATTGGAGTTTGAAATCCTAAATTCCAGCCAAGAGTCATCACATAAACTCGTGCTGAAGAACCTGACCTAGTTGGAATAATTGGAGGTAATTGTCAGCTCTTTCCAGATGACAAAACCCTTAATCACCAGCAGATGCTCGGCCAACCTCACAAAACAGGCTGGAAACCCGGGGTGAATGGTGAGGAATTGCTGTCCCAGAGGCACCAACTTTCAGGAATGGGCAGGAATCTTCCTTAGGGGTTTTTCCAATACATGCTCAGACTGGGGCAGTGGTTTGTGCTCATGGCCTGGGCATCTCTGCAGAAATCTGGAATTGTGCCACGAGCACACAGCTGAGTGACACTGGAATATCCGAGAACAATCGGAGATGGAGCAACTCTGAAATGAGGAGCTGCAAGGTCGGGCAGCTCCATGGGTTCCTGTCCCAGATCCTTGAATCCAGACTCTCAGATCCCTGAGGTAGCCTGGGGTTTCCTAAAGTTTGGGGTGAGTTGGATGTGAGGTGCTGCACTCCCACAAAGCTGCAGGAGTTGCCTTGGGTTTCACCTAAAAGTTCCCTGTGAGTCAGCAAAGCCGTGAGGAGAGGAGATGGGATCTGATGGGGATGAGGATGATGATGGAAGAGTGGGATACCTGGCACTGCCTGGGATATCCCAGTCCCACCTGTGCTCCTGGGGGTGTGGAGGCACTGCACGAGTAGAAATGGTCCTTCTAGAAGGGTCCGACCCCACCAGACAATTAACCTGGGTTGCTAATTAGTCATGGAATTGTAGAACCATAGAATGTCCTGAGCTGGGAGGGATCCACAAGGATCAGAGTCCAGCTCCTGGCCTTGCACAGACACCCCAACAATCCCACCCTGTGCCTGGAGCGTTGTCCAAACGCTCCTGGAGCTCTGGCAGCCTTGGGAATGTGACCATTCCCTGGCCAGAGCACTTGCAAATTCCAGGAACCAGGGTTTGCAGAGGTGTTTTTCCTTGTACCATGAGATGGCAAAAGCACAGGAAAACTGGGAACCCCTGGAAGTGGTCAGAGCAAGGAGCTGCCCTTGTGCCCAGGCAGAGGCTGTGACAGCTGGACTTTAATTACCCAGTGCTGTAATGAGGCTTTGGGAGGCTCTGGAGTGGCTCTCAGAACATTTGGTGTTTTACAGCCATGGGGATTCATCCCTTCCCATACAGCCTCCTGCAGTGGGACCAATAACCAGGGATCCTGCCTGGAAACCAACAGCTCCCCCGGGAATGTCTGGGACAAGGCTCATTGCAGGCTCTTTGAAGTGGGCAGTAATGTGGAAACAGTGACAGCAGCACCGTTCCCATCACCCAGGGGTGTCCCGTGGGGGCAGGGGCTCTGCAGCCCAAAAAAGGGGGGAAAATGAACCACCACACATTTGGGAAGAGCTCAGTGTGCACAGGATGGGTGTGCAGGGCTGGGCTGTGCTCCCTTCCTGGGATGGAGCTGCTGGCCCAGGGGATGGAGCTGCTGGTCCAGGGAAGGCTGGGATGGAGTTTGAGGCCCAGGGGAGGCTGGGATGGAGCTGCTGGCCCAGGGGATGAAACTCTTAGCCCAGGGGAGGCTGGGATGGAGCTGCTGGCCCAGGGGAGGCTGGGATGGAGCTGCTGGTCCAAGGGAGGCTGGGATGGAGCTGCTGGTCCAAGGGAGGCTGGTTGGGAGCCATGACCTCCTGTTGGAACACTCCAGACCGACAGAACTCAGCAGCTGCATGAACTGGTTGTGGCCTCAAGCAAAGGCCATTCCTCCGCCGCTGGCTCCTGCCAGATGGTCACAGCCCAGGCTCAGGGCCTCACGTCCCCTCTCTGCTCTGCTTTTCATGTGTCTCTCCCCAAAAAAAGGCCTGGGCCAGTGCCAGACTCCAGCAAACCCTTCGGAGCAGTCCCCCAGCTCTGGCAGGTCACCGGTGCTGGAACCAACCCCGTGTCCTGCCTCTGCAGCCCAGACATCCTCCTTGGCTCTCCCTGCCAGCTCTGGAATGAGAAATGGCTCTGCTCTTCTGTCTGCTTCCATTCGAATCCCTCTAGGAAAGAGCTCGTGTTCTCCAGCTCCGTGCTGCTGAAATTAGCACTGGCATCCTGCAGGATTCCAGCCTCGACTCGCGCCTCCAGGAGTGGGAAGAGCTGCCGAGACTGCGGAGACAAGTTGGATGTGAGAGCCAAGTGTCCAAAAGAACACGTTCAGGAACAACACAGTGAGCAGGAGGTGCTTCAGCACGGCAGGGAAATCATCCTGCTGAGGATAAAACTCCCCCCAAAAAAAGGGTTCTTGGGTAGCCAGGAAGGGTTAAACCATGGCACGAGGTTTGGGACAGCTGCAGGATGCTGGAGTGGGCACTGGGATTGGAAGCAGGATGATGGTTTTAGGTCACTCACAAAGCTTTCTAATTACACTTTTTTGGGGGGGAAAAAAAAGAAAAAAAATGGTGTGTTTGATTCTGTAAGTGCTGAACATTCCACAATTGCTGTGTTTAATAAATACAGCGGGGGCTCCTAGGAGACTGAATGGGGCTGAATGAATGAAGTATGTGAGACATCTGAAACCTATTAGTTGGAGCAAACTGGTGGAGAGGCAGGAATTCTTCTCTTTTTAAAAATATTTATACATTTTCCTTTCATGTCAGGCCAACATCTTATTTGGGGTTATGTTCCAGTGGAAGGAAAGGTGTGTCGGGGGGAAATGCAGGGGGAGGGGAGGTGCAGATTTGGGTCAGGCCCAAAAGGAGCAGAAGGGCTGGGTGGCTTTAGGGCCATATTTTCCTTTTGGAATCGAAGCCAGCACATTGATCCATTAGGGGACTTTGCCCCAGCCTCGATGGGGATGGATGTTTTAGGATTTGGTTCATTTTGAGGTGTTTTGGGGAGCTTGTCCTACCTGGAGCCCCTCGCTTGAGGCACCAGAAGTCTCCAGCCCTTTCCAAATGAGGTTTATGGAGCCATGGGTCTGGTTTAACCTGGTGTGGATATTTAGGCTGAATTAGAACACACATCCAGTGTCTTCCCCATCCCATGGACAGCTCCAGGAGATCCCACCAGTGTCCAGCAGCAGCAGGAATGATGCCACATCCCGGAGGTTTCCACCCAGGCTTCTCCTCATGTAGAATTACCTCACTGACTTGGGAAAATAGGAAAAATAGGGAAAATGGTTGGGAAGGACACAGAACATTCCTCCAGGGAATAAGCAGAGCCAACAACTCTTCAGGAGCCACTTCACCTGCGGGGAAGTCTCTGGAAAGGGAGAGAAGGAGCTAACAACACCCAGCTCCAGTCTGGGCAGATCATTCCAAATGGAGCCTGGATTCCTGCTGGAAGTTGTGGTTGTTCCTGCTGGAAGCTGTGATTGTTCATGGTGGAAGCTGTGGTTGTTTCCTGCTGGAAGCTGTGATTGTTCATGGTGGAAGCTGTGGTTGTTCATGGTGGAAGCTGTGGTTGTTCATGGTGGAAGCTGTGGTTGTTTCCTTCTGGAAGCTGTAGTTATTTCCTGCTGGAAACTCTGGTTGTTTCTTCTGGAAGCTGTGGTTATTTCCTGCTGGAAGCTGTGGTTATTTCCTGCTGGAAGCTGTGGCTGTTCCTGCTGGAAACTCTGGTTGTTCCTTCTGGAAGCTGTGGTTATTTTATGCTGGAGGTTGTGGTTATTTCCTGCTGGAGGTTGTGGTTATTTCCTGCTGGAAGCTGTGGTTATTTTATGCTGGAAGCTGTGGTTATTTCCTGCTGGAAGCTGTGGTTATTTCCTGCTGGAAGCTGTGGTTATTTCCTGCTGGAAGCTGTGGTTATTTTATGCTGGAGGTTGTGGTTATTTCCTGCTGGAAGCTGTGGTTATTTCCTGCTGGAAGCTGTGGTTGTTCCTGCTGGAAGTTGCACAAATCTGGGACAAGTCTCCCACCTTTGGTTCTTCCCTCTGTGCCTCAGGAGCTCACCCAAGGCTTGCAGTGACATCTGAGCTCACCTCTCCTTGTGCAGGAGCTCTGGATCAAAGCTCAGGATGGTGTCAGAGAGGCCTGGATTTTGCAGTGTTTTCCAGCTGATAAGAGATATGTAAATGATCCCTGTTTTCCTGTGATCCCTAATGAGCTTTGTTCAGCCCACTTTTACTGCAGCACACACTCAACCCTTTCCCTTCAGGCTTCCTGAAAAGAAAATGAGAAGTTTTAGGAAACTCAGAATTTGCAAATGGCTTCCATTATCCTTCTAATCTCCCCAACCTGATTAAATCAGAGGATATCTCTCCATTCCATAGGAAACAGATGTTCCTCTTGCAGCAGGGACATGCAGGAGGCATCCTGAAATTTGTTTAATTTAGAATCTCCTGGTGATGGGATTTTTTGGGGGTTTACAACCTTCGATGTCCGAGCTTGGATCTGAATTTGGAGTGGTGCCAGTCAGGAATTTCTGTGGAGTTTCTTTCCATCGTTAGTGAAGAGAAACTCAACATCCCTGAGCTGAGAGCTTGGAAAATAACTTTGGAGTGTTTTTTGATGGCATCTCTCAGCCAGTTTAGAGGTGAAAACATGACTGGGACATAGGATGAGGCTGGGTCTCATTTTGTGAGGGAATAGTGGAACCCATTCCAAGAGTCCATGAATGGATTTAACTCTTCCTGGAGCTGTAGGGAACGAGGCACTCGGGAAAAATCCTTTTCCATCCCTCTGACTGCACTTTCTCTGTGGCATCTGTTCCCCATCAGTGGGAGGATCTCGGTGGATTTCAGTCTCATCAGTTTTGTCCACCTGTAACTCTTGGGTTTTCACACCTCTCCTTTTTATTCTTTTCTTCTTTTTTTTTTTACCAGGTTCAAACAAAATCCTGGTTTTGCTGAAGACACTGGGGGAAGTTGCCCAGAGAAGCTGTGGCTGCCCCATCCCTGGAGGTGTCCAAGGCTGGACAGGGCTTGGAACAACCTGGGAGAGTGGAAGGTGTCCCTGCCCATGGTAGGGGGTAGAATGGGATAATCCTTAAGGTCTTTCCAACCCAAACCATTCTGGCATTCTAAACGTCAGTGCTATTTCTAAAATATCTCGATTTTCCTCTGCATTGGAGGTTCTCAGTGTGTGTCCATCTGTGCATGTGTGGGTGGTGGTTGCATTTCAGAATTTCCAGGACTGTTATAGCTCTTATGTTTTTTTCCAAACAACTTCCTCCAGTGTGAGTTCTCCCTCCTGATGGATCTGGACCCCACTTGGAAGAGCTCTCCATGGAGGAGGGAAGCTGGATAAAGAAGCTGAATTAAAGCCTCTCTCACTGGAGGTGATTTAAGGATTCCTCCACAGCAGAACCATGTAACAACAATGCAGATTTGTTTTAGATATTGGACACATTTTCCACCCTCCACGTGTTGATGGTGCCGGTGACAAACTGTGGAAAAAACTCCTAAAGTGTGAGCCAAGAATTCCCTTCATCAGCCTTTTGCTAAGGTGCACAGTTTATCCTGATTTTTCCTGATTTATCCCAGCCTCAGCCTTGCTCAGACACATTCCCAAGGCGTGTCTCCTCCGAGCCTCTTGGGAGCACCATTTCCACGTCTGTTGGGACTGGCTGGACACGTCACCATCCCCGTCCCTGTCCCGGGGTGTCTCAGGCCAGGAATGGGTCCTGAGGGGAGAAGTGACCCATGGAATGTGAGGAAGAGGAGGAGCTGGAGCCCAGAGGTTGGATGGGGCAGCCCTGGCAGGTGCTGAGCTGTTCCTGAATTAAACATGACTCTCGTTAATTAAAGCAACTTAGGGCAGTGCTGTGGTTGGGAAAGGCGATGGATTGGGAGCGTTCCCAGAGTCCTGTCTGGGCACAGAGAGGGACAGTGGCAGTACTTGGAGGGGTGGCTTGGACCTCAGACAAGGTGGCTGCTGGGGGTGTTTAATAATTCCCTTCCTCCTGAGGAGGGCACTGATTTCTTCCCTGTGGGAGCAGGGACAGGATGCAGGGAACAGCTGGAGCTGTGTCGGGGTTGGGATGGAGATCAGGGAATGGTTCAACCTCATGGGATCTTCCTGGCAGTGGGCAGGACTTTCCCAGTGCTCCTGGGCTCCAAATCCCCCCAATTCCCTGCTGTCCTCAGTGGGGTCTCAGTGTTTGTGTCCTCAGTACCATTCCCAGAGCCTGATCCCAGCCTCCATAGCTGGGATGGATAATTTGCATCAGAATAAAGAGTCCAAAAACTGGGATCAGCTTCAACCAGAAACACAGCATCCTTGGGCTGTGAAAAACTGCTGCAAAAACAGCAAGTTCAGGCTCCCTGGCTGCTGAGTTTTGTCTGAACACAGAGGCTGAATACCATCAGAATAGTTTGTTTTATTTCCAGCTTGCCTGAAACCAGAGATTCCTGGGAGGTTTCCAAGCCAGTCGATGAACCCAACTGGATTTTGATTGCTCTATCGCCTGTGAACCTGAAATCTGGAGCTGCTCTGATCCCTGCAGCACTTTGGTCATCCCAGCTCCCTCTCCCGGCATCCCAGTGACCCTTTCACAATCTCTTTGTGGTTTGTATTTCTCGTATTTTTCACATTCCCGATTTATCATGGAATGGGTTGGGTTGGAAGGATCCTGAAGGATCATCCAGTGCCACCCCTGCCATGGGCAGGGACACCTTCCACTGTCCCAGGGTGGCCTGGGACATTTCCAGGGATCCAGGAGCAGCCCCAGCTTCTCTGGGAATTCCATCCCATCCCCTTCCCACCCGTCCAGCCAGGAATTCCTTCCCAAAATCCCACCCACCCCTGCCTGCTGTCGGTGAGAAGCCATTCCTGTCCCTCCATCCCATGTCCCAAGTCCCTCTTTGCCCTGCCTGTTGAAAGACCAGCAGGATTCCTGTGTTCAGTCCCAAGCACGGAGGGAGCAGAGCCGAGCCCGACTCCGGCACATCCAAAGGTGGGGAAGCAGCCAAGCCTTGGAATCCATCCTGGGCTGGGAGCAGAGCAGAGCCCTGAGCTCAGCGCCGGGGCAGCTCCACACATGGAACGTGACGGCTTTGGAGAGCGGCACCCCTGCACTCCTCAGTTCCAGGAATGTTCTAGGAAGTGGGCAGGAGCTCCTGGTGTGGTGAGACAGGGGCAGGAGCTCCTGGTGTGGTGAGAGCAGGGGCAGGAGCTCCTGGTGTGGTGAGAGCAGGGGCAGGAGCTCCTGGTGTGGTGAGAGCAGGGGCAGGAGCTCCTGGTGTGCTGAGAGCAGGGGCAGGAGTTCCTGCAGGGGCAGGAGCCTCCTGGTGTGATGAGAGCAGGGGCAGGAGTTCTTACTTTGGGTGAGACAGGGGCAGGAGCTCCTGCTGTGGTGAGACAGGGGCAGGAGTTCCTGGTGTGATGAGAGCAGGGGCAAAAGCTCCTGCTGTGGNGGAGCTCCTGGTGTGGTGAGACAGGGGCAGGAGCTCCTGGTGTGCTGAGAGCAGGGGCAGGAGCTCCTGGTGTGCTGAGACAGGGACAGGAGATCCTGGTGTGGTGAGAGCAGGGGCAGGAGCTCCTGGTGTGGTGAGAGCAGGGGCAGGAGCTCCTGGTTTGGTGAGAGCAGGGGCAGGAGCTCCTGGTGTGCTGAGAGCAGGGGCAGGAGCTCCTGGTGTGCTGAGAGTGGGATCAGCCCCATTTCCCTGCAGTTTGGTCTCTCAGGATGCTGCTGTGGCACGACAGCCCTCGGTGTCTGGGTGGTGTTTGGGGCTTGGAGCCTCCTGCCCCCAATTTCTCTCCTGTTATCCCCTTCCCTCTCATCCACCAAACCTTTTCCCTGCAGCTGGCAGAAAATGGGGTTTTCTGGTTAATAGCAAATAAACACAGCAGTGTGCAGCACAGGAGGGGGAGAGCCAGGGGCTGGGATGGAAGGAGCACAGGGCTGTACATCCCAGAGAGCTGGAGGTGCTGCAGGGCAGGAAAATCCCGAGGGAATCAGCAGAGCTGGGATGGGATCTGAGTCCTTTTCCAGCTCCTGCAGCCTTAGGATTGTTCTTTGTGGGATTTCTCTCCCTTTTCCCAGGCAGTGCTGAGCGTTTGGGGTTTGTTCCAGGGCTCTTCTTTGTGGTGATGGGGAAAACATGAGCGGAGTCACTTCCCCACTCCCTGTAACAGGAATAAAACAGGAGCAGAAAAAACAGCCTTTGGTGGGGGCCAAAGGTCTTGCAGAAGTTGCCTCCATGGAATGGCAGTGAGCAGAAATGTGATTTTCTAGGTGCTTGGATATTCTCCCTCTGTTAGTCCAGGTTCCCTCCTCCCTCTGGGAAGGATTCAGACCCTGGTTTGGTTGATTTGAGCCTGGTTTGATTCCTTTCCCTTGGGAATGCACACACACAAAATGAATGGTTGGAAAAGTGGACCCAGCCTTTGCTATGAGGGAGGAACTTGTGATCCCCTCCTGGCTGTCCCAAAGCCCCGGGATTGGATCTTGCTTGGATTTTCCTCCTTCCTCCCCTCATTCACTTCACCAAGCAGCTGGAATCCAGCACCCGGCTGGGAGCAAGGAATGGGAAGAGGGATGCTCAGGAATTTCTGGGGTGGGACTGGATAATCCTTAAAGTTCTTCCCACCCAAACCATCCTGGGATCCTGTGATTTATGACCCAAATGTGCCTTTATGCCCCACATCCCCTTCCTCTGCCCCAGCCAGGCAAACTCATTCCCTGCACCCCAAATCCCTCCAGATTCTTCCGGAGGGAACGGAAGAATCCGACTGAGGGGCTGAAATCGGTTAAGGAGCAAGATTAGATCAAATATTTCCGAGCATCTGGGGCTTCTTGGCCACCTCATTGTGGCCCATCCCTGGCTGTCAGACCCTGAGCATTCCCAGAAGGAGTTAAGGGAGACCTGGACGGGAGCCAAGAGCTTTTGCCGGAAGCTTTATCTTCCCCCCAAAAAGAATCTGATGTCTGGAGCTCTGGACAAGGCATTGTCCTCATAAAACACAACAAGAACAACAAAACAAGGCTTGCTCTTGCCAGCTCTGTAACACACCATAAAATGGGGAGAAAAAAGGCAAAAAAAAAAAAAAAAAAAAAGGCCCTGGAAATGTAAGAGTTTTATTAAACTGGAACCATGTGTTTCCCATAGTCCCGTCTCCATAAGCTGTGCACATCCCGTCCATGTTTATGTTCTCCTCGGGGGTGTGAGGGGTTTTTTCCATGCCTGGGAATGATTAGGAGGAGGGAGCCTGGATGAACTCATGTCTCCTGTGAGCAGCACCAGGAAACCTGCACACACCGGGAGGAGAGGCACAGATCCTGCGGGAACGGCCGGGGAAACGCGGGAGACTGGGAAGGGGGAAAGGCAAGGCACAAGGAAAAAGGAATATTCCAGAGTGGAAAAAGAGGAGAAAGTTGTCCCATGTGGCTCATTGTTGAAAGTGTGCATTGAGGATATTCCCTGGAGTGATCTTGCCTCACCCAGGGATGCTCAGAGGGGCCCAGGGCTAAAACATCCCCTCCTCCCATTCTGGGATGTCCAGCACCCACCAGGCATTCCTTAAATGAGGAGATTATTCTGGAAATGAGTGTGGAGCTCCCTGGAGACTTCCCAGAAAAGGAGAAGGGCCAGGTCTGGGATTGCCAGGAGCCCTTGGCCTGGCTGGAGATATTTGGGCACAAGGAGTGGCCACAGCGTCCGTGGGGAGCTGGGTGGTGACGTTTGGATTCAGATTTGGGCAGGAATGCCCCGGGAAGAAGGCTCAGAGGAGGAGTCTCGGGGGAAATGGGTAATGGGATATTTTTAGCTGGAATTGGCAGTGCTGTGGTTGTTGTTTCCACGTGGGTGAACAGCCCCAGGGAGGACTGGGAAGGACTGGGAATCATCCCCTGTCCAGTGAGCAGGTGTGGTGACACCTGCGTGGTGACAGAGCTTTGGAGAAGGGACATTACATCATGGAGAGTGACCTCAGAGATCCCAGAGATTACAGAATTTCACCCATTTTTCCTGGTCCTGAGCCCATTCCCTCCCTCTGACCGGTGCCTCTCCTCCTGCAGGACATCCAGGTGTGCCCAGGACACCAGGGCCTGGGATCCATGATTTCCTGGGCATCTGGAAGCAAATCCCAGGCTGGTTTAGGTTGGAAGTGCCCTCAAAGCTGCTTTTTCTTGGGCAGGGACACCTTCCACAGACCAGGTGCTGCTAAAACTTTCCCCCTTATTTCTCATTTGGAATCCTTGGACTTGGCATCCAGCTGATGATATTGTTTTTCCCCAATGATAAAAAGTTTTTTCCTATCCCCACATCCTCCTTCTCCAGTGATATCCATGCCTGGCAGTCAGGTTATCCCTCAGACTTCCTTTAGTTTTGATAAAGTGGCTCCCTCAGCTCTGCCAGCCCTGGGACCAGGGACTTTCTCCAGGCCTTTGATTCCTTTTGGAGCTGTTTTGCAGCTTCTGGGCTTCAGCTCATTCCCTTTGATGGCCCTGGGTTTTCCCTGTGGAAAACCCATCCAGTTTGGTGTCTGCAAATGTTCCCACCAGTACCTGGACATTTTTTGCTGTGTTGCTCCAAGCCTGGTTGTGGACACTTCCAGGGATGGGGCAGCCACAGCTTCTTTGGGAATTCCATTCCAGAGCCTCCCCACCCTCCCAGGAACAATTCCTCCCCAAATCCCAAATCTAGTGCTGCTCTCTGTCCATGTGAAGCCATTCCCTGTGTCCTGTCCCTCCAGGACAGTTTAGGAACAGCACAGGACTCGCAGCATGTGGGATTTGATGGTCACTCTGTTCCTTCAGCCTTTTAATTCCTCCTCCTGGTGAACGCCTTGAACACATCCCAAAAATAAGGATTCGTGGGAGCGGAGCCAACAAACACCAGCACCTTTCCTGGCAGAATTCCTGCTCTCCCCACAGAATTGAGAGGCCAAATCCACCCCCTGCTCTGGGGCAGCTGCCAGCCAGGAGTGGCCTTTTCCAGGGAATGACTCCTGGAGGTGTTGGCACCCAGGGAAATCTGCTCCTGCTGCTGAGTCCTGGCTGGAGCGGGAGCAGGAAGCAGCAGAAAAGGGGTTTGCACCTCCCAGGGAAGGCAGAGCTGAACTGGTCTCGCCAATCTGTAAATACTCAAAGGAAACAGATTTTCTGCTGGCTCTGGGTTTGTTCCCTCATTACCCCGAGCTGGGAAAGGGACCCTGCAGGATGGACTGGGGACACTGGGGGTGTCCTGGCCAAGGGTGACATCACTGAGGGGCTGACTCCAACTCGCACACGACCCTGACAGGCAGAGCCAAAGGATTCCAGAGAAAAATCTCCTTCCCCAGACCTTGGAATATTAATAATGCCTGCAAGGCAACAAAATAATGATGCAACTCCCCAGGGACGTGGAAGGGTCTTTGCCAAGCAGCTCAGACACAAAGGCTCTGCTGTGTGTGCTTCCTGCACAGATCTCATGGAATGGCAGGAATCGTGGAATCCCAGACTCCCAGAGTGGTTTGGGTTGGAAGGGATCAAACCCAACCCCTCCATCCTGGTGCAGGAAGTAGCCAGCGGATCCCAGGTTTTGCTGCACACAAATTTCTTCCCATCCCTTTTGGGTCTTTGCTGTGTTTTCCAGAAATTCCTTTCAAATGTATCCTGAAGGTTTTGGATTCTTCCTAGACCAGTCTGACCAGTATCCATCCAGACCCTCGGGTTTGGGATAAACTGATAAAAACCTCTGGAAGTAAGTTTGGAGCAGGAGTCCTCCACTCCTCCATGGCCTGCTGGGACAAGAAGGGAGTTTGGGATCTGGAGATCATCCATGAGGTGAAGTTTACAGGGCAGGACAGCTTTCCTTGGGTTAAATTGGATGAAGTTTGTTCCCCTCTTCCTTTGGGTGGCAGAGTGGGGCTCTGCTCCAGCATTTGGGATGTCCCAGGGAAGCCACAGGGCTGGGGAGGAAAATCCAGTGTTTTTGTGGCCCTGGCCAAGCTGCTCCACACAGGCTGAGCTGGGGCAGCTCCAGCCTTGCCTGGGTGGTCTGGCAGCTCTGCAGCTCCAGACACTCCTTGTGCAGCCCCTTCTGAGGGGAGAATCCCAGGACAGGGAGGGCAGGGAGGGATGTCCAGGCTGGAGGAGAGCTGAGAGGGTTTGTATTCACCAGCTGATGCTGCACGAGGAGCAAATCAAACCCTCTGGATGTCCTTGGGGCAGGATCAAATCCACACTTGGAGAAGAGTTAAAGAAGATCCACCCACCCTGATGCTTGGCCTGGCTGGTGAGCTGTGGAATCACAGAATATTCCAGGTTGGAAGGGACCCCCAAGGACCATGGAGCCCAACCCTGAATTGAATTGCCCCTTTAACCTGGAATTCTGGGGTGGTTTGGGTTCGAGGGGGCCTTAAAGCTCATCCAGTGCAATCCCATGGGACACCTTCACCTGTGTGTGACCACCATGGTCAGAGGGATGGAGCCCCTCTCCCCTGAGGAAAAGCTGGGGGAACTGGGCTGATCCAGACCTCAGGCACCCTGACAGGACACAGATTTTCATTTAATCATCCCCCCCTCAGCAGCTCCTCAGCCTTTGCTCACAGCTGTTCTCCCATCCTGCTGAAATCCCAAATCCCGTGGAGGATCCAGCACCTCTTGTCTCTGTTTCCATGTTCCTCTTCCTGCCTGAATTCCTGAGCTGTGAACCCACCTGCTTTTCAAGGGAAGGGCTCTCCACACACCAAACAAGGTTTGCTCCATTATTTTTCCTTTCTTTCCCAGTTTTTTCCTTTCTTTTCCCACCCTGCTCAGCTGAGGGCAAAGGGGAGAGGCCTCCTGAGTAACCCTGGGGTGCCATCCTTGCCCCCTGCTCCCCTCCTGGACCTCTCCAGTCCCTGTGGATTCATTCCTTTCCTCCTCCTTGTGCCAGCTGATGCTCTGGGCTGGCATTGGGCACCACATTCCTGGGCATGAACGTGGCTTTTCCTCATCTGTTGGTGCTGGGAGACAAAAGAAGGATCTTTTCCATGAGGAAAGGCTCCAACTTGTGCCTGCTCATGGCTTGGATGTTTTTTTTTAAATATTTTTGCAACTTTTTGCTCCATGGGAATGGAAGGCAAGTGCAGAGCTCTGCCCCATCCTCACCTTCAGGAGAATCCAGTGTGGATTCACCATCCCAGAGTGCTGTAGGAAGGGATATCAATATTCCAGCTTTCCCTGAAATTATCCTCTTGAAATCAGCTCACGTGGAATTCTCACCTTTCACGGGGGAGGATGCTCGTGTGGTCACTCATCCTAAAGAAAATTCCTAGCTCCTTTATCTGAAAGTGGCTTTTTTTTTAGGCTCTGCTTGGCAGATCCAGGCAGTGAGTGGCTGGAAATCCTGCCCACGGCACCGAGCAGGAGTTCCTGGGATCTGGGGAGCTGGGCCAGGGCTCTCCATCTGTTCCAGCCCCGCTGCCAAGCTAAACTTGAGTGCTGCAGATCGCACAAAGGGGAGAAAAGAGCCGCGAAAAAAGGGCTGGAAAACGGGAAAACTCGGAATTCAACCGAGGGCAGAGGGGGTAAGGTGGGGCTGGAGCAGGCAGATGTGGTGGGGAGAGTCACATCTGCCTGGGGAGATGTGGGGACACTCCAGAGCCTGGCAACAAGGGCTGGATGTGCCTCCAGCCCACCTGAGGGCAACAAGAAAGGTGTTTGTATCCCTGCTTGGAATTTCACAGGAAATGGAGGGATCGCCTTACTGCTGGCAGGAGAAAGAGGCAATTTTCCTTCTAAATCAGGCAGCTCCCGTGTCAAAAGTTCCACAGCAAAATCCTACTGCACTCAGAGCAGGGCTTTTTATGAATAAAAATCTTAATAAATGTCCAGGGCTTGATTTTTCGCAGCAGCCTCGCCTGGCTTTGATCTCCCCTTGCCTGGGCTCGGCCCCTGCCAAGCCAAAGAGGGAAAAAGTCCCTTTCCCCGGGTTTAAAGCAAAGGGTGTTTTTCTAAAGCTCTTGGCTGTGCAGCCGTGTGTGATACATCATCCCTCGGCCCCATCCCTCCTCTCCCAAATCCAGAGCACACACTGAAACAATTTCCCTGTGGTTTCCCTCCTTGGTGGAGTCGAATTCCTAGAAAACAAAAGGAATGTTGCAACCGTGGTCGCAAGCTCGGAGGCTGCAAATGTTACACACGGCCGGGACCGGGATCAGCCCTGGCTGGTGGCACCTCGGTCCCAGCCCCACATCCCTGGAATCCCTAATTCCTCCCACGAGGGTGGAAAATTCGGGAGTTTCTCCAGCCCTGGGAGTTGCAGGAGGCTGTGAGGATTTTCTTGGCTCTTTGAGGTCACTCAGAGCTCCCTGAGGTCTGACCTGGTCCTGTCCAAACCCAAAATCCCGGGATGGGCACAGATTCTCATCCCAGTGAATCCACAGTGAATGCAGGGGCTGGAATTCTTCCCTGGGAGATGCTGGAATGGATTCCCAGAAAAGCTGTGGCTGCCACAGGGATCCTTTGGGATATTTTTTGTGTTCAGGATTTTTGGTTTTGGTACATTTTAAAGGCATCTGGACAAGGTGCAGAGCAGATTTGTGTGGATCACCCCAAGAGGTGACAGCCACTGCCTGGCATTCCCTGCTGCCAGGAAATGGGATAATTCCCATCCTTGGGATCACCTGGACTCATCCTCTGAATTCCCTGGCTTGGAAAGTTCTCAGGAGCCCTTATGTCCACACAGGACCTTTTAAATGTGTTTTTTGCAAACAGAGGTCACTGGGCTGAGCCAAAGGTGAGGCAGGAAGGTGCCCCAAGCTGATTATTGATTATTGTCAGGGAGGAGGAGAAGCCAGCCTGGTTTGGGGCCAAAACCCTGCTCTGGGAAGCCAGGGAAGGAGTTAATGCTGTGGAACAATCTCCCTGAGGAAAGCTTTGTCTGGGCTGGTTCCTGAGCTCTCTCAGTGCCTCATGAGCTGCTCGCTGCCACTTTTGATCTCCAATTCCTTCTGAAATTCCATGGGGAGGTTCTGGAAATCCTGGGACGTGCAGGTCCAGCATCCCCGTGCCCCCTTCAGCCCCTTTTAGCCCATTCCCATGAATGAATGCCTCCATTCCCTGCTCCCTGAGCAGAGTGAGCAGCGTGGGCTGCACAGAGCAGCAGCGTCCATCCCACATTCCCTGACCCCAGCACTGCAGCACAAGAGCCTGAATTTGCTTTTTGCTTTTTTTTTTCCCCTGATTTTTTCTGAGATGACATCACAGTTCAGAGCTGTTGCTGCCCTGACAGCAGTTGTGTCATCCTGGAAGAAGCAACAAGGGCTAATTTTAGCCCAGGCAGTTTTTAGGTGACACTTTTAATAAATTGTCACCTAAATAATAAACTGCTTTTTTAATAAAGGCAGGAATGGAAAAGTTCAAGGGGCTCTCAGGCAGCTTTGCTGGGGGTTCCTGACAGGCCCTGATGGGGCTGAACCAGCTCAGCTTTGATGCAGGAATGAAGGGAAGAGGTGAAGGAATCAGGGCTGACACCCAAATTCCCAGCTCTCGTCAGACTTGGGAGATCAAAGAATCCCGGAATGATTTGGGTTGGAAGAGAACTCAAATCTCATCTCATCCCTCCCCTGCCATGGCAG
Source organism: Peucedramus taeniatus (assembly GCA_013400575.1). NCBI lineage: Eukaryota > Metazoa > Chordata > Aves > Passeriformes > Fringillidae > Peucedramus > Peucedramus taeniatus. Next base: position 15,926 of record WBNO01031594.1, on the reverse strand, counting down.
GGACACCTCCCACTGTGCCAGGGGGCTCCAGCCTGGCCTTGGCCATTCCAGGGATCCAGGGGCAGCCACAGCTGCTCTGGGAATTCCATCCCAGCCCCTCCCACCATCACAGGGAGGAATTCCTTCCCAAAATCCCCCCAAACCCCCTCTCTGTCCGTGTAAAGCCATTCCCTGTGCCCTCCATCCCTTGCCCAAAGTCCCTCTCCGTGTTTCTTGTGGCTCCTTCAGGCACTGAAAATCCACGACTGGGCCACCCCAAGCTTCACTCTCCAGCTGGACAGTCCCAGTTCCTGATATCCAATTCCTGATATCCCAATTCCTGATATCCCAATTCCTGATATCCCAATTCCTGATTTCCCAGTTCCTGGTACACCAATTCCTGATTTCCCAGTTCCTGGTACCCCAATTCCTGATTTCCCATTTCCTGATATCCCAATTCCTGATTTCCCAATTCCTGATATCCAAATATCCTATATTCCAATTCCTGATATCCCAAATCCTGATCTCCCAGTTCCTGATTTCCCAGTTCCTGATGTCCCAATTCATGATATTCAATTCCTGATTCCCATATCCTGGTACCCCAATTCCCAATATCCCAATTCCTGCTTTCCCAATTCCTGATATCCCAAATCCTGATCTCCCAATTCCTGATTTCCCAATTCCCAATATCCAAATCCCCAATGTCCCAATTCCTGCTTTCCCAATTCCTGATATCCCAACTCCTGATATCCAATTCCTGGTATCCCAATTCCTGATTCCCCAATCCCTGATATCCAATCCCTGATTTCCCATTTCCTGCTTTCCCATTTCCTGATTTCCCAATCCCTGATATCCAATCCCTGATATCCCAATCCCTGATATCCAATTCCTGATTTCCCATTTCCTGCTTTCCCAATTCCTGCTTTCCCAATTCCTGCTTTCCCAATCCCTGATATCCAATTCCTGATATCCAATTCCTGATTTCCCAGTTCCTGGTGCCCCAATTCCCGATATCCAAATCCCCAATGTCCCAATTCCTGCTTTCCCAATCCCTGATATCCCAATCCCTGATATCCAATCCCTGATATCCAATCCCTGATATCCAATCCCTGATATCCAATTCCTGATATCCAATTCCTGATATCCCAATTCCTGATTTCCCATTTCCTGCTATCCCAATTCCTGCTATCCCAGTTCCTGAGGTCACTAAATATCCCAATTCCTGATATTCTTTCCTCCCAAAGAAAGAGCCACGAGTTTGCTGAGCATTAAAATGTTGAATTTAACAACTTTAAAGCAGCTTTAAGCCCCCTCCCCTGGGCATTTCCATAATTCCAATGGCATTTATGAACAAGGATCTCATCCAGTTTTCCCATAGGATTTTCCCACCTCCATGTGCTCCCTGGAGCTCCCCAAAATGAAGAGATTGGATTTTTTTCTCTGCCCTCATTTGCATTATTTATTGCTCAAAGTTCCACCTGCTTCCACAGGAGACATGGCAAAAATTCCTGAATCCAAACTGGGAAAACTCATAAATCCATTCTGGGCTTGTTAAATAGTTTGGACAGATAATGAATCATCTGCAAATATTTGATTCAATTAATGGTAAAGTTATAGGCTGTGCTTTTTCCTTTTCCAAACAACATTTTAGAAGCTTGAATAAATACAATAATTGAAAATTAATTTAAAAGCCCTTTAAAACCAAATTTGCATTATCTAAAATCAAATTCTATGTTCAGGTCAAACTAAAACGTTCATCAAATCACCCCTAAATCAAATCACCCCTAAATGACTCCTCCTTTCTCTTCATTTCTCACTCTGCTCAGGGCAGCAAAAAACTCAATTAGTCTGAAGGTTCTGCTCCAAGCACGTAATTAATAACAATAATAATTAATTACCAGCATTCTTCCACTGTGCTTCACTCATTAAGAAGTGAAAACCTTCCTGGGCAGTTTGTGGCAGCTCCTTGAGCTGAGCCTAAGCTGGGCTTAAGGCCTCTCTCCTCCAGGGGGAGGAAATGTCATTGTTGGGTCTTTCCTGGCTCTTTTTCCATGGAATGTCCCAGTCCTGCCCTTCCCAGGCAGGTAAAGGCAAGGCTGGTTTAAACTGGGATGGGAATGGGATGGAAATGGGAATGGGGATGGGGATGGGGATGGGGATGGGAATGGGAATGGGGTGAGGATGGGAATGGGAATGGGAATGAGAATGGGAGTGGGAATGGGAATAGGAAAGGGAATGGGAATGGGAATGAGAATGGGAGTGGGAATGGGAATAGGAAAGGGAATGGGAATGGGAATGAGAATGGGAGTGGGAATGGGAATAGGAAAGGGAATGGGAATGGGAATGAGAATGGGAGTGGGAATGGGAATAGGAAAGGGAATGGGAATGGGAATGAGAATGGGAGTGGGAATGGGAATAGGAAAGGGAATGGGAATGGGAATGAGAATGGGAGTGGGAATGGGAATAGGAAAGGGAATGGGAATGGGAATGAGAGTGGGAATGCAATGGGAATTGGAGTAGGAGTAAGAATGGCAATAAGAATGGGAACTGGAGAGGGAATTGTCTCCTGCCAGAGCTGCCTTCCCGCCCGGCTCCATTCCCAGCTCTGCCTTTCCCCTGGCATCCCGCGAGGTCGCTGTTAATTAGGCTGCTGTTAATTAGGCCGAGCCTCTCCTGACCCCTCCAGGGCCGGCAGGGGCTGACTGGGAACAGGGCTGGGAACAAAGGAGCGCCGAGGGCTTCAAAGGGAGCAGCAGGAGCAAGGCTCAGGCTCTCCTGGAATTCCGGCTCCGCTGGGAATTGAGCCGATGGCTGCAGCTGGAGCCTCCCGTGCTGGGGTCAGGAGGGGACGGGGCTGGAGCAGATGTGGGGTCACCATGGGGAATCCTTGGATCTCCCTTTGGATCCCTCTTGGTGCAGGAGTTCCTCTGAACGCCTTGGAGATGGAAATCACCCAGATTTGGGCTTTCCTGGGAGAGTTCTGGGCTTCCACCCCTGGGAAAAGCCGTGGGTGTGCAGTGGCACGGAACAGAGAGAGGATTTATGTGCATTTTATTCTATTTGAAGAAAAGGCATCGGTTGTGAGGCCTGCAGCAAGAGGCAGAGGAAAATTGGGGGGTTTTTTGTTGTTTTATTGTTTTTTTTTTCCACAGAGCCAACGAGTGGAACTGAACTCCCAACTGACAAAGTTCTTCCTCAGAAAGAAGACTGAATATCTTCAACACGCTTTTATTTTTGAGAAAATGCTTCTTAACCTCCAAGGTTTTTCTCCTCTGGAGCCAAGGTAACTTTTGGGTGTGAAGATCCTGGGCTGGGTCACCCATTCCTTCAAAAATCCATGTTTCAGACGAGTTACACTAAAACCATCAACCAGAAAAGTGCTTTTCACTTGATATTTTTCCCTGCTGTACCACACCACCACTTCCCCCCAAAATTAAGCCCAAACCCTAATTATCCCCCCATCCCTTTGAAGTGAAGCCGAAATTGGGGATCAGAGCCTTCATTAAGGCAGAGCCCCGGCAATGCCGAGGTGCCAGCGAAGCCGAGCTCTCCCCCAGCCCCTCCTCGGAGAATTTTGGCTGGAGGATGTTGGGCTGAGCTACTCCCACCGCCCGGGCCCTCCCCCTGGCCTGGCTGAGGCTGTACCTTTTCTCCTCTCCCCAGGAGTGAGCCTTGCAGTCCCTTCTGTTCTGCCCAGACCTCCACTAAACAAAGGAGCTCTGGGCACATCACCAGCTCCAGGACTCAAAGGTATTTCACCACTTTCTGCCTCACTCCGGAGCTGCACAGCTGATTTTCTTTTCTCTTTATCCGTTCCTTTCTCTGTTTGATTGTGTCTCGCACATTTTTTTTAAAAATTTTGATTTAATTTCACACTCGCAGCCTTGCCTTGGAAATGTTTTCCTGCTTCCTTCCCCAACCCGGTTTAAAATCTGATTTTTAGGGCTTGGTTCTCTCATTGCTTTCTCAGTGTCTTTCTCACAAGTGGGGTTTGCTGGAATTTCTCAGCGCTGCAGAGAACTTTTGGAGGCTTTTATTCCATTGAAGCTGCGACTCTCTGGCGGCTGTAAATGACTTTTCCATGCCTGTGCGAGCTCTCCGGGAATGTCCCGTGTATCGATCATTTGTCAGGCTCCTCATCCCCCCGCGGGGAAATGGATGCAGCTGGAATTCCTTCGCTTTAAATCGCTGGAACTTTAAATCGCGAAACTTTTTTTGTGGTTTATTTTCAGTTTTTTTACCACTTTTTTTTGCTCCATGTGCCCCGTTCCTCGGGAGCTGCGGGACAGGGAAGGAACACTTTGGCTTTTGTGTGGCTGGAGATAAGCGGAGCCCGCAGAGCCAAGCTCGGGGGGCTGCAGGGAGGGCATTTCTTTGTCTCCTTTCCCCTTCCCACTCTCCTCACTCCCTGCGTTTGAAACCTTAGAGCCTGAAAAATTCCTGCCCTCAAGAGCTGAGACATTCCCAGCTGGGACGCTGGGAGCAGCGAGGGAAATTGAACTTTTAATTAATTTTAATTATTTTTTAATAATTTTTAGAGTTTGGTTTGTTGGTGATTTTTTTTTTTTTTCTGGTGTTTTTTTTTTTTTTTCTTTTTTTTTTTTTGGTTCAGACACATTTTCTGTCCTGTCTGGGCTGATTTTCGAGGCTGGGCTGGCCCGGGAAAGCTGCAGTGGGAGAGCAGGGGGGACAGTCAGGGGTGGCTCGGGGGCCTCTCCTTCCCCACCCGGGGCCTCTCGCAGCTCAGATTGTTCCCACTCCGAGCCACATCCAGGAGATTCCTCATTCCTGCCACAACAAATTTTGGGGGTCCTGAGGTGAGAGCTGCATCCCGAGCTGCTGCTGGCCCGGAGGAGGAGGAGGAGGAGGAGGAAGGATGGGCTCCCCACGGGCAGAGCTGGGGGATTTGGGAATGGTGGCCCTGGGGATGGGGTGGGATCCTTTTCAGAGCCTTTCCCTTGGGATTTCTCATCTCCTCCTCCTAATCCCAGCCTTGTCCCTGCTGCCTTCTCCTCAGCACCCCAAAATCACCCACCCCATCCCAGGGGCCACCTCCAGGACACCCTGATGTACCCAGTGCTGTGCCAGGGGCTGTCCCCTCAGCCATGGCTGAGCTGGGATCTCCTGGAACACCACGGGGAGCTGTGGGATGATGGTCCATGAGCAGCAGCTGCTCCTTCTTGATGTTCTCCTCTTGCCTTGGAGGACTTTGGTTGCTCTTTGTTTCTCCATCAGGAAAATCAGTGTGAGGCAGAACCACACAACTCTCGGGCATCTCCTGGTTCCCAGCTCTTGGGAAAGAAAGATTTGGCAAGGCAGTGGTGGGGACTGGCAGTGGGGACACTGGGTGGGCCTGTCTGACCCCCTGGACCAGCTCCAGGACGAGCTGCTGGAGCTGATTAATGACTTAAAAACCGGGAAAATCCTAAAAAAAACTCCCCTTCTTTTTCTTCCAGAAAGGGAACTCCAGGACGGGTCCTTGGCACCCGGGGGCCGTTGCCAAAATCCATCCTCCTCCTCCAAGGGCAGCAGGGAGCCTGCAGCTGGACAAAGCTCTCGGGGGACTCTCAGGATTGGGGCCAGCATGGGGGATTTGTGGCTGGCCAGGCTCCTGCTGGGCTGCACGGCCGTGCTGGCGGTGGCACCGGCCCGGGGACAGTACGAGGGGGACTTGCAGACAGACAGATTTGCAGCCTACGAGGAGAGACCCCCAAACAGGGTGAGGAGAAGGGGCCAGGACTCGCTGCGAGGGTGAGTTGGAGTTTTTGTCTCTTTGGAAATGCAGATTTTGGGTTGTTAGCAGAGCACACAGAGCTGTGCTGGCAGCGTTGCCATTCCCTGAGTTTGGGAAGGGGGAGTTGGACCTGGGAGGATCTCATGGGAGCAGTGCTGGGCACTGAGCTCCTTTTGGGGTCACCGGGACTGGAGAACCCCCACAGCCACCTGGTGGGTGGGTTTGTCTTCCCTGGGAGGGTGGGCACAGAATTCCCAGATGAGCTGTGGACATCCCATCCCTGGGAGTGTCCCAGGCCAGGCTGGAGCAGCCTGGGACAGTGGGAGGTGTCCCTGCAGGGTGGCACTGGATGGGATTTAAGGTCCATTCCATGCCCAAGTGGTGGCTGTGCCTGTCCCTCCCATGTCCCTGGGGGATGTTGTCACCTCAGGATTGGCCCCTGGGGTCCCTCTGGTTGCACTCCAGGTGCTGGGGCTGTGCTGGGAGGGTTTTACCCCTGGGAAGGGGCTCAGTCCCTTGGAGTGGCTCCTGCTCTCTCCCAAATTTAGGGCTGTCCCACCTGAGGAGGGAGTCTGGGCCCAGCAGGAGAGCTCAGGCTGAGCTCAGCTTTGCTGCTCTAAGATGGTTCCTGGCCCATGCAGATCTGGGGTTATTTTAAGTTCTTTTGAGCCTGTCTGGCTGCAGCTCCTGGGCAGGGTTCCTGTGCCTATGGGCAGGAGCAGAGCAGGATCCACACAGGGATCCAGAGGCTCAGGAATGCTGGAATGCTGCCGGAATGGGGGCACTGCCCCAAAAAAGGGCAGGGTTTGGGCTGCAGCTGGAGCCCTGGGGATGGAGGCATCTCCTCCTGGAAGGATGGAGTAATCTCGTCCTGGAATTCCAGCCTGTGCAGATGGAGGAATTTCCTGGAATTCCAGCCTGTGGGGATGGAGGAATCTCCTGGAATTCCAGCCTGTGCAGATGGAGGAATTTCCTGGAATTCCAGCCTGTGGGGATGGAGGAATCTCCTGGAATTCCATCCTCTGGGGATAGATGAATCTCCTGGAATTCTAGCCTGTGGAGATGGAGGCATCTCCTCCTGGAATTCCAGCCTGTTGGGATGGAGGAATCTCCTCCTGGAATGGGTTGGAGAAATCTCCTCCTGGAATTCCAGCTTTTTGGGGATGGAGAAATCTCCTCCTGGAATTACAGCTTTTTGGGGATGGAGAAATCCCATCCTGGAATTCCAGGCTGTGGAGATGGAGGAATCACCTCCTGGAATTCCAGCTTTTGGGGGTGGAGGCATCTCCTCCTGGAAGGATGAAAGCATTTCCTCCTGGAATTCCATCCGGTAGGGATGGAAGCATCTCCTCTTGGAATTCCATCCTTTGGGGATGGAGGCATCTCCTCCTGGAATTCCAGCCTGTATGGCCTCCCCTCCTGCTATGATGGACTTGGAAAAGAGGCACAACGACTGTCCAGAGATTTGGGCTTTTCAAATCTCCCCATGTGCATCCATCCCCTAGGATGACCCCTAAGGAATTCATCCCTCAGATAAAACCTCTCAAATCAGACAAAACCTCCCAGATCTTTATGGGGGTGGCAGTGGATGATCTCCAGAGGTCCCTTCCAACCCCCACCCACTCCAGGGGCTGTGATTAACTGGAGCTGCTTCTTGAAAAATCCTCTCTCCTCCAGCATTCCCAGCACTCCCAGCATTCCCACCTTCCTCCACGGGAGCCAGGCCTGGCTCAAAGCACCCAAGTTCTTCATTCCCAAGCCCAGCTCTTGGTTTTCCATGTCCCTCCCTCAGCCTGGGGTGATGCTTTGCCCCATCCATTCCTCCTGGGGCTGATTCCTGGCTCTTAGAAAGGACTGGAAGGAGTTGATGTGGGCATGGATAACAGGAGGAAAGGGAGGGCAGAGAAGGAAATGAGCATTTCCATTGTTCCCAGCACCCAGAGGAAAAGCTCACTGCTGTCCAGTGGAGCACTCAGGGGCTGGAGTGACCAGGTCTGGTTGTAAAAATTCCTCACAGTCAAATCCCTTTGAGTTTGGGGAGGCTGAAGAGCCCAAATCCCAGAAGTGAAGGGCAGGATCTCAAGTGGGAAATGGCTCCTGCAGCCCCTCCTGCCCTGCAGACCCTCCCTCAGGGCAGCCACCTCGGGTTCTGCCTTGGCTCAGTTCCCAGGGGCTCCAGGGTTGGGATCTGATCCCTCTTTGCCCTCCTGCCCTCTGGATCCACTTCTGCAGGAAGAGAAACCCCCCTGGGATCAGGGCAGGGAAATCTGTGCAGCTGGAGCTGCAGGAATTCCAGCTGAGGAATCCTTGTTCTCCTGGCCCTGGGCTGTTCCAGGGGGGGATTCCTGGTGGGCAGCACAGGGGGGGCTCCCAGACTCCCTGGATTTGTGTCCAAACCTCTCTTCCCAGCCCTTCTGCTGGAAATCTCCCTCTTTGGAAGCTCTGTCCAAGCCCTTGGGATGAGAAATGGGACATGTTTTAAATAAATGTCCTACTGGGCTTGGAAAGCAGCCTCAGATGGCACCAGGCAGCTCCTGCAGAGCCCAAAATCCCAGGGATTCTCCTGTGGATCCCCCAAAATGGTGCTGAACCTTTGTCCTTGAAACAGTTCTGGGAAGTTTACTCATGGATCAATGTTGGGAGGTTGCACTTGATGATCTCGAAAGTTGTTTCCAAATTTAATCATTCTGGGATCTTCCCTAAGCTGGTTTTTGCTGCTTTAAGGCCTCAGGATCCTTTGCTGCTGTGGGATTTCCCTTTGGGAAAAGCAGATCAGTCCCAATTCCAGGTTTGGTTCCCTCAGAGTGGCAAAGGAATGAACCAAGGGGGAAATGTCACTAAAGCTTGGCTCAGTTTTAAATCTGGGGTTGTTCCACAATGTGGGCACGTGGGTGACCTTGACAACTGCATTTTGTGGAATTATCTCTCCCCCAAAGCCACCCAGTGAACATTTAATCCCATTTATCCCTGGTGTCCATTTAACAGCTCAGGACACCATTGCAAATATTTGCTTTGGTTTTCCCTTTCAGGGAGAAAAACCAGCTCAAGTCTGGGATCTCTGCTGGGCTGAGCTTTCCCTTGGCCCCAGGGCTTGCAGGAGGGAATTTGGGCAGAGCTGGAATTAAAACCCAGCTGAGCTCAGCTGTGTCCTGTGGGCTGGACTGGAGATTCCCTGGGCACCACCCCTGGGCACTGAGGCTGCTGAGAGAGGGTCCAAAAATGGGGATTTTGGGGCTGGATGGAGGAAAATGGACTAAGGTTGAGGATTTTTGTTGGATTTGAGGGTGGAGCAGGGCAGGGCCCTGGGCTGGCTGCAGCTCTGCTTTATTTGTCCCCTGAAAGAATTTGATAGCCCAAAGTGAATTAATCAGGATTGTCTCTTCCCACACTTTTTATCCCAGCTCCCAAAATCTTTTACAACATTTTCCTGCCATTCCTGGAGCATTTAATCCATGTTTTCCTTCCCCAAAAGCCTGGTGAGGGACAGACACATCCAAGGACTCGAGGCACAGTCACCAACCCTGACATGATTTGGATTTTTCCCTTCCCTTTGGGAATTTTTCCCTTCCCTTTGGATGTTTTGCTCCCCCCTGCTGGGTTAATGGTTGGGATGATCTCTGAGCTGTTTTCCAGCCCTAATTCTCCTGGGATTTATCTTTGTCTGTGCCTCCTTTTCTCCCTCCATCTCCAAATTCTGTTGTTTCCCAAATGGGATGAGAAAACAGAACCCCACCAGGAGTTCAGAGAGATAAATGGGACTCAGGTGATTTTCAGGGAGTTTTTTAAAACTCTGGGAGATAAAAAATACCCAAACATTGGTTCAATTTCTCTTAAGTATCACCCACAAGTGGCACAAACCACTTCCTGTGGGTTTTTGTAGAATCCCAGAGTGGTTTGGCTTGGAAGGACCTCAAAGATCATCCAGAATCCATCAAAACCATGGGCCTGGGAGGGAGGAGCTGCTCCCAGTGACTCCAGGTGCCCAACAGGAGCTGTCCCTGCTCGAGGGCACCTGGAGAGGCTTTGGGAAGAGGCTCCAGCAGCTCAGGCCAAAGATTGGATCTGTTTCTGCTGGAATTGTGTTTATTTAGAGCTCATTCCCATCCCAGCCTCCTTCAATAAAGGGAAAAGTATGAAATAAATGCAAAGTGGGGATTAAATGCAAAATAAACAAGCCTCTTATCCAGCCCTGCTTTCCCAAATAACAATTAATAAAGGCATGGGGAGCAATAAATCCCAGCCCAGGCCCGGCTTTAATCCAGCCTAAAACCCAATTAAGGAGAGACAATTCCAAATGAGCCTCTCCTGAAGGGCCCAGCCCTGACAAATCCCGTTCTGAGGCAGGACTGGGATGGGATTATTGCTTTAATGAATTTTTGGAGAGTTTCCAGGAGCAGGGATGTGTGGAACAAAGAGGGGAGCAGGGCTGGGCCGTGCTGGCACTGCCATTTGGGGTGTCCAAGGAGGGATAAAGGCCTGGCTTTAACCACAGCTCGTTATGTCCAGCCCATTAATTACGAGCTGCAAGTGAGAAGATGGATGGGGAGAGGAGTTTGTGGGAGTCAGAGGTGGCCAAATTAATTGTGGGGGAAAGGGGACAGGAAGAAATCAGAAATGTGGGGAGAATCAGCTTCCAGCTGATTTCTGACACCTCCTCTGAGGTTTTCCACTGAGGGATGGACAGGGAAATGCTGGAGCTGCAGAACAGGAGCTCAGGGATGCAGGGGGGCTCTCCAAAATCTCCCTGAGCTTGGATGCACAGGAGAGGGAAAGCCATGGACTGGGATTTGGGGCACAAACGGGTTTGGACCTGACTCTGGGGTGGTGTTAAAGGTCAAGGATGGAGCTCCAGCACCTCTGAGTGTCCTCAGGTGATTTCCAGCAGGATTTTCACCTGAGTCCATCCCTGACCCTGCAGTTCCACCAGAATTTTAGGAATGAAAAAGGTTTCAAACCCACGTGGAGGTGGCACTTGGGGATGTGCTGGTGGTACTGGCTGATCATCTCAAAGTCTTTTCCAGCCTCAGCAATTCCATGATTCTCTGAACCAAGCTGCTCCTAAGAGGCTCCAGAAGCTGAAATTTCCCAATTTTTAACTCAATCCTGGCTTTCAGGCAGCCAGAACCCCTCACTGAAGGGGAGGGCGGGGGGAAAGAGCAATGACTGAAACACTTCAAAACCCAAATTAGCAAAAAAGAGCCCCAGATTTCCTTCAGGAAAGCTGCAGCTGGAGTTCTGCCCTTGTGATCCAGCCACCTCTGGAGCACATTCCTGCTTCCAGCTCCACGTCCCAGCCTGGTTCCCTGTGCCAGGGCTGGAATACTACGAACAACACCAGGAACAACGTGAAGGCAGCACTTGGAAACCTCTGACTCGAGACTTTTGTTCCTCAGTTTTCCTCTGGGCCCTGATTTATGTTGTGAAATGGTTGATCTTGGCCTCCTGGCCGTGGCTGGGTTCTCTTGTTTTTGGCAGGAGTCGTGAGGGAGAATATTGGAATGGCAAAGGAATATCTGGTGGAGGAGCCAGAAGTTGTATGGGTTTTGTCTGGAAGTTTTAAGGGTTGTATTTGAAGTTTTGATTTATTTCAGGATTTAAGGAGGGAAAAAAAAATTGAAGAGTTGGTAGTGCTGCTTTCCAAATGAAAGTGTGAAGTAGTTCCTGGAAATCTGTTGGACTTTTAGTCTTTTTTCAAAGGAAAGGTTCCTTGCAGGTCTGTAGGGGTTGAATTAAAAGTGCACCAAGAAGGGAGATTTTCCTACCATCCCTCAGAGGAGATGTGGGAAGAACTCAAAAAAGGGGAAAAAATGGACAAAGCAAAGGTGTTTAACAAGATTTTATAGATCCCCCCTTTCTGAAAAAACAGAAAATGATCAGGATTATTGGGCTTGAACCAGAGCAGCTGCAACCCAACCCCTGCACAGCCTTTGCAAGACTTTCCTTCTGTTTCCCTTCATTCCTTTGATGAAACCGAACAAGAATAATTAAAAATATTAATTCCACCTCCCAGAGGTGAGGCCCTGGAAGAGAATTCCCAGAGTAGCTGTGGCTGCTCCATCCCTGGAAGGGTCCAAGGCTGGGTTGGAGCAGCCTGGGACAGTGGGAGGTGTCCCTGCCCATGGAAGGGCTGGATTTGGATGGGGTTTAAGGTCTCTTCCAGCCCAAATCAGTCTGGGATTTTATGATCCCGTGTTTCTACGTGCTGAGTTTGGAATATTTTTGTGCTGGCAGTGTCACACATCCAAATTTCTGTTGGAAGTTCTGAGCTTTGTGGCTTTTCCTCGTGGTACAGACATCCAGCACCTCTCACCTTTAAACACCAGCTATTAGAACAAAAAAGAATTGGGATTGTTGGGACTTGAACCCGTTCCTAAAAGTCCTCAGGAGCTGCTTTGGAGAACCAGGGATGGGTTCCAGGTGGGAGGAGTTCAGAACCCCCTTTGCAGCACCTTGTCATTGTCCCACAGTGAGCAGGGGCAGGTCTGGCTTTTCCAGGGGGATTTCTGGAATTTTTCCATTCTGAATTCCTCATCAAACACAGCTGGGCCTTGGAGAGTGAGCAGAGGACTCCTCAAACTGAGAATTCTCTGAAATCCCAGCAGCATTTCCTGGGGGGATCTGGTCAGTGCAGGAGGGGAACACAAACCCACCCAGGATCCCAAAGCCAGCATTGTTTGGGATCTGTTCCCACGCCCTGACACAATCCCAAATCCCATGGGGTGGGGGGGGAGATGCTTTCCCAAACCCACCCTGATATTTGGCACCAGAAATTGTCCCCTGTGACCCCCAGAGAGGCCAGGGGGGCTCCAGAGCTGTCCCATTGTCAGAGCTGATCCCAAGGGCGCAGCAAAAATTCGGGCACGGAGCAAAACCAGAGCAAATCCTGAATTGGAGGAAAAATTTCCAGCTCAGATGGAGAGGTGGGATCATTGTCCCTGGAAAACCACAGGATGACTTCAGCCTTCATGACATTCATTTTGTTTGAGTTTCACAATGAGAGAAAGGCTGCAGGGGGGTGTCCAAAAATAATCCCAAAAGAAACTTCCCTGTCTCTTCCTTCAATAAGTTTTTCCATGGATAACAGACATTCCTTCTTTTGGCATTAAAAATTCCCATTAACCTGGAATTAGGTAAATTTTCACTGGTGACTCTGGAAGGTTGGGAAAACCTGGAGTCAATGGCCAATTTTTAAAAAGGTGAACAAGATTGGAATTGGCTGAATCTGTTCCTGGAGAATTTGGGTTTTTCCCACAAATTTTGGTTAGGATAAGATTTGAAGACAGAAAAATTTTCCAATAAGGAAAAGGGACAATAAGGAAGGTGAGAACTGGGAATTCCATTCTCCCCAAACTTGGGAGGGGTTGGCAGAGCAGGAGAATTTCATGGCTGGAGTAACACAGAGAATACAGAGAGAGAAATGAGAAATAACTGGGAAATACTGGGATGCTCCCAAAATATTGGGAAAACTGGATGGATCCCAAAGTCAGGAGATTGTGCTCGAGCAGGAGAAGGGCTCCTCCTGCCCGGGTTTCCTGTCCAGCATTTCCCATCCCACGGCTCTGCTCCAGCAGNATTGTGCTCGAGCAGGAGAAGGGCTCTTCCTGCCCGGGTTTCCCATCCAGCATTTCCCTCTGGAAATCCCTCATTTCCCTCTTTTTTCCTCTTTTTTCCCCCCTTTTTTTCCTCCTTTTCCTCTATTTTCTCTCTCTTTTTTTCTCTTTTTCCCCTCATTTTTTCCTCTTTTTTTCCTTTTTTTCCCCTCTTTATTCCCTCTTTCCCTCCCTCTTTTTCCTCTCTTAGGAAAAGGTTTTCCTCTTTTTTCCTCTTTTTTCCCTCTTTTATCCTCTTTTTTTCATCCTTTTTCCCTCTTTTTTCCTCTTTTTTAATCTCTCTTCCCTCTTTTTTTCCCTTTTCCCTCCCTTTTTCCTCTTTTTGTTTTCCTCTCTTTTCCCTCTTTTTCATCCTTTTTTCCTCTTTTTCCCCTCTTTTTTTCCTTATTTTTCCTCTTTTTCCCTCTCCTTTTCCTCTTTTTTTCACCTTTTTTCCCCTCTCTTTTTCCTCCTTTTCCCCTCTTTTTTCCCCTCCGTTTTTCCTCTTTTTTCCCCTCCGTTTTTCCTCTTTTTTTTTCCCTCTTTTCCCCCCTCTTTTCCCCCTATTTTTTCATCTTTTTCCCCCTTTTTCTGCTCATTTCCCAGCTCTGCACTCGGTGCCACCCATTGAAATTCCCCCTCCCTCCCTGTTTGTTTAAGGAGCACAAAGGTGATGCCTTTGTTTTCCCTCTGTCCTTCCTTCTTCGGGTCACATTCACCTCATTTGCATAATTCTCATTAGCTAATGAGCCCTTTCAGCGGCACAGAAGGTGAGAAGGGAGGATCCATCCATGGAAAAACGCTCCAGGACAGGGAAAAACCCCAAGGAGGCAGAGCTGAGAGGAGGGGGAAAAACCTCTGGATTTTTAAATTTAAGTTTTAATCTGTTTTTAAATTTATTTTAATTTTAAAAAAAATTATGTCCTCATCCCTGAAAGTGCCCAAGGCCAGGTTGGATGGGCTTGGAGCAGCCTGGGACAGTGGAAGGGGTCCCTGTCCCTGGCAGGGATGGAATTCCATGAGTTTTAATGTCCTTCCATCCCAAACCATTCTATAATTCCATGATTTTAAGACATCCCTTTTATCCTGAACTGAGGGATCCCAGCTCGTGTTTCCCAGCACTGAGCAAACTGCTGAGAACTCGAATTTTATCCCAAATTTGCTGAAGATGATATTTTTTATTTCCCCCTCACAAACCAGCTTTGTCCTTCTGGAGTTCTTGCTCTGGAATCTCGTTCCCTTCTCCTCCTGGGTCATTCCTGGGACATCATTAATCCCATCCCAGTTCAGAGTGGATTCTCCCCACGGTTTATTTTGAAACTCTGCTAATTTTTAGCAGATGCTCAGCAAGGTTTGCTCTGGGAGGAACAATTGGCATCTTTGAGTTTCAGCCTCCATCTCCCAGGATCCCTGCATGAAATCCTGGGATGAATCCCTTTTGGAAAGAGGAGTTTGCCCCCCTAATTAAAAATACTCCACTTTATCCATTCCACTGAGCTCCCTCCTCTCTCAGTCCATGGGATTGATGCCAAATTCCTCCTCCTCCACTGATTTTGACCAAAACCTCCCAAAATTCTAAATAGGAGGGAATGGAATTGTGTCACCAAAGGGGTGTTGGGGACAGACAAAGGTGACACAGAGACTCCATCAGCAGAAGGCATGAAAAGCACTTTATTATCAGAAATCCACAGTTCTTATAGAAACCATGGTGGACCTAAGACCTGATTGGACTTTAGGAATCTTCTCTCACCTGTTGGTCAAGAAGGGACAACTCCTTCTTGTAACATCTGTGACAAACAGAGATTGCCTGCCAGGTGCAGAGATTGAGATAAGAATTGTTTTAATTCTTTCTCTGAGCTTTCTCACAGCTTCCCAGGATTTTTCTGGGAGAGCTTTGTCTCTCTCTGTTCAGAGGATTTGTGATTTACCAGAGTTGGGAGGGAAATATCCCACAGGGAGCTCTTCCCTGCTCTCCTGCAGAGCCTGGATTTATCCAAAGCCACTGAAACAGAGGGAAAAACCCAAAACTGTGTTTGATTTCCAGCCCAAATGTCTGCGGCTCGAGGTTCCATTCCTACTGCTGTCCTGGCTGGAAAACCCTGCCTGGAGGGAACCAGTGCATTGTCCGTGAGTATCCCTTTATTCCTGGATCCATCTGATCCATTTGATCCCTTTGATCCATTGATTTCCCTGCTCCCAGCCCACTGGGAAGGAATTCCAAGTTCCCACTGCAGAGCTCCTGGGAATTCCCAGCTCTGCTAATCCCAAATGAACCCGGGTGGTTCCAACTGGTCCCAGTTTTTGAATTCAGCCTTTAATCCTCTCCTCGAGTGTCACTGTGTCCCCTGGCAGTGCCTGCTTTGGGACAGGAGGCTCCTGAGGAGGTTTTGCTCCCTAGGAAATGATTTCCTGCTTGTTCCCATGGAATAATTCCATTAATTGATGGTGACATTGCAAGCCTGCTGTCACCAGAGGTGTTTCCCAGTGGGAATTTGCATCTTTAAGGGGCCACGGGAGGATGGTTGAGATGAATCTCACCTGGATTGGGAGTTTTCCTTCCTGTCTGGGCTGGAGAATCCATGAATTGGATGATGTCCTGCATTTCTGTGGGATAAAGATGGGAT
>WBNO01031593.1:3840-21032 GCA_013400575.1 Peucedramus taeniatus | reverse complement strand
CATCAGTGCAATAAATGTTAAGTCAGTTGAAACAGGGACACCTTGTTACTCTTCACTTTAAAAAACACCCTGCAGATGCCTTGCTTGCACCTCAATAAAATTAATTAATTAATTAATCCACTGGATTTTTTCTTCAAAAAGTGAGCATTTCTAAGATGATGCTCTTTCTTCAGAAGACTGGATGGTGTTTGCATCTGGTCTAGGCTTTCTGGGGAAAAAACATGTTACAACTCCATGCTAATGGTAAAAAAACTCCCGAAGTACAGATTAATTATTAGGTGATACCTGGTAGCAAGTACAGTTTTTAGAAGAAATGTAAAAGCACTGACAAACTGTTGCTCCCTATTGTGTTTCCTCTGAAGCTTAAATGCCTAAAACACTTGGGAAAGGGTCTTTTTATACAAGACCTCTCAGGTATAATCACCAAGACCTCTATAAATCCATTTCTGCTTTTTACGTTAAAGCACAGTATGCAGTTAAATAGAGTTTTCACAACATTAATTTGCAGTTATTGTAATAACCTTGTCTGTGTTCAGAGAGGTGCTAAAGAATTTTGTTGTAGATAGAAGTAAACCTACATCCAACTAAAATAAGGATTAAATTTTCAGAAAGCAAAAATTTAATCAAATTTAGTATGATTTTCAGGTCAATCTCAGTGATTTAGACAAACTACCCTTAATGAAAGGATCGTTTCATTTTTTTTCAGTGCAAGTGTATCTGGACAGCTTTGAAAATCTCTGTCTTCTGTATTTGGAAAATCACTATCAAACCCTTTTGCTAGATGCTGCATAAAGGAATTTACTGCTGAGAATTATTATTGAGAGTAAAAGCTACAGGGAACCGCAAAGACAGCCTTACTATTGATCCATTAATGTCTGCTTGCAGGGTAGGGCTTGTGTCATTTCTACAGGACATACCTATGATATGGCACTGACTCTGCAAAACTCAAAACATTCATTGACATGCAGGGTAAATTCTAGCCACAAGTAAAATAAATGTATAACACAGAAATCACTGATCTCAATGCAGACTGGGATAATGTTGACTTTTTTGACATCCTTGAATTAATTAAATAGGCAAAAATGTGTCTAAGTGATACTGCATGTCTAGATGGATTTATGTAAGGTATTTCTTTTATTTTAATTTCATTTAGTTTGACCTTGTAAAATATTAAGCATCTCCTGTTTGTCCTATACCTTCCTTTGTCCTGCAAAAATTGCTAAGGATTGAAGGTGTTCATTATCCAAAAAGCAGTTACTATCTTTCATCTCTAGAAGCTATTTCATGGACTGTGCAATGAAAGCTTTCCACAGGTATACATAATAAGCTGTTAATAACCAAGACATGGTGATAAGGACTGCAGCTCTGTGGAGTATATTTTTCTTTTCNCAAAAATATTTTGAATAAACTGTGGAATAAACTGATCCTAATTTAGAAATCTGTTGAATTTCATTGAACATGACAGCAAATGAGCTGCAAATAAAAGCTGCTGTATTGAAGTTCCTCAAGACAAAGCCTTCAGCTGGAAGTGTTCTCACAGCGGAGTCGAATGACATAGCAAACCATCCAAACTGAAACAGGACTTTCAGAGAAAAAAAGATAAGGAAGGATTGAGCTAGCATCAATAGTAACTCCTTTCTTGCATCATTTGTATTAGTAAGAAAATGCATCACTGTTTCATGTGTGGAAAGAAAATCATCCACCTCCTCCAAGAAATTTAAAATCACTTTTAAAGGATAGCTACAACACTTAAAATATAGAGACAGTAATTTTATAGCTTTAATGAGAATTTTCTTAATCATGTATTGACAGCTCAAAAGACTCTATGAATCAGTAACTGCAGGGTAAAAATGTAAGACTTGATCTGCTTTTCCAATGCAGAAATCTTTAAGACATTCTTGATAACATCCTTAAGAAAATTTCCTATGGCATATGATATTAACAATAACCTTAAATCTCAGATAAGCTGGCTTCTAGAGAGCAGGAAATGCCCATACTGATAGCCAGTTATCAAATGTAAAATATTAATTATTATAAAAGGCAAACACATCAACAGATGTGCAGATAAATATTTTTCCAGGAGATTCTAAGCATAAATGTAATAAATTAAAATAATCATGACTAAACAAGACTTTTCTCATAGGTCCCATAAATGAAAGATTATGTTCTTCAACAGAATTTAAAAGACTTTGAACCATATTTGTTACCCATAAGAGAAAAAAAACCTGCATCATAAAAGGAAAATAGCAGCAACATAGGGAAAGGCAAGAACTATGCCATGTTTTCAAAAATAAGAAAGCATGTCTGTGCCCTATATATAACACAAACCTGATAGGTGTTTATATCACTCAGTCTGCAGAATGCAAAAGTGAAGACTCAAATAAGATACAATAGAGAATCTGGTCTTCCTACTAATTATCACATTTTATAGAAGATAAGAGTTGAAGTGAGAGTGGAGACAACTGATATTTGACTAACCACTGAATATGTATTTAAAGTATTCCACAGGAAAACCTATTCCCCAGAAGCATAGAACACTTGGTTTATTACCTCTAATTGTGTCTGATACACAATTAATTAATTGTGTCTGATACAGCATCACCAGAAGAAAGACAGTGAACTTTTTTATTAGCTAACCATCAGAAAGGTTTGACTACAAAGAGCAGAAAAAATAGTAAATGAGGCAATTCCACTCCTCCACACAGAGGATTGCAGGAGCAGGACCACACTGTTAAGAGCACAAACCTTGGAGGCTGTCACCAGCTGAAGTCACCTAGAGGACTTGGCTGTATGTGCTGTTCGGAGGTGCGAGTAACAGCTTGTCAATGTGGAAATCTATTACAAAATTAAGTAGTGTGCACTCTGCATGTTTTAAATCGTTCTCTGACCAATTTACTCCATACTGGGTCCCAGTAAGGTTTAGCTCAGCCCACCATTACAGTGGGCTTGCAACAGGAAACTGATTGGTGCCCCCACGAGCAGCTAGTAGGGAAAAATTATTCCACAGAAGGTCACAACTAGACTCCTGACCTGGTTTAGTCTAATTTGCGGTCTTCAAGGAAAGGACTGAAGAAGCCAGCTGCCTTTCTGACATAGACTATTTGCTACTGAATGAAAAACTCCTCTTCAGCTCCAGACTGCTCTGCTTCACTCCTTTCCCTTGCTTCTTGACTCTGCATTACAAAACTTCTTCAAACTTCTTTATTCACCTTTACGATTGCATAAGGAGAAAAATGTTAAGAGTTTTTACCCCTGGTTTTGAAAAAAGTAGTCTCTGACCTTTGTCCGTCTGCTTACAGAGGTTTGTAAGCAGACAACAGGGACAGTAGAAAAAAGCCAGAATGAGAGGAACCAGAGGGATCCCCACTAAGTCTTTTAGAGTCACTCGTAATGGGAATAACTGCAGACACTAAACGCCTTTCACCACTTTTTCTCCACTTCCATCACTGGCTCTCTAAATTGCAGGAATGCCTAGAAAACACACTAAGAGCAACCAAAATAGCATTGCTCAAGTCCGTAGGTCTCCAAAACTAACTTTTTCTTACCTTCTGCTTTATATAGGAAGTTGCAAGTCCTGAAATACATGAAGAAATAAATATTCAAAATTCAGTATCAGGCATCAGTTATTTATTTCACCCCTGATCTTGCTCACACCCAACATGTGATAAGCATCTGCTTATCACAGCATGTTGTTAATACATTACAGTAAATTGTGAATTAATTATTTTAGTTCATTTTCTCTAATTGGTAACCCATCACACTTTAAGTGCTACTGATAGTGGAAAATTGCGTTTACTTTTCATTTGGATCTCAAATTAAAGGAGACCATGGGACATTTTCGAGATAAAACTGAGCAAATATATAAGTGGTTGAAACTTTACAGTGGGATTTTAAGATAAGGACAAGACACTCAGAAGGAGGCATTCCTGAGTATTTAATAATTTCAACTAAAAGAGGATCTCTATCATGAATGAAGGAAGCATTATATGTTATTAGTATCAAAGCTAGTTGTTTGTTAAAAATGCAAGGAAGTTAGGTAAGACAGAAAAATCGGGTTGTTACAAACAGCGAATGTGTCCCAGGAGCCATGAGAAATTACTGAGATCAGGTGAAGTGCACGTGTTGTATGTATTAATGCTGGCTTTCATGCAAAACCTCTGGCTCATTTTCTAAGATAAATTGACATACATTGTACCAACCTGCTTATGAAAAAAATTGATGCAAGAAAATACTTTCCTCTACAATTTATTTGAAAGAAACCCAGGGGTTTCTCTGTTACACACGTGTGCATACATATATGTTCAGAAGTAGGTGGCACAAGTTAACAAGGCTCATGATGAATTTGTTTCTCTAATTGTTCCTGAGCACTTCCTACAGAAAGAATGGAAAGTATAGCTGCAGTACTTTTCCAAAGAAAAGTACTTCAATTCTGCTTATTTAAGAGAAATATGAGACTTGACAAGGGTTCCTTTAATCGATATTTAAATTAATGGTGGCCAGTGGTGACAAATACAGTGAATGCAGTCAGACTGCAGTGTTTTCTAAAGGGTCTCACAGATTTACTGCAACTAGGACAAATCATGAACATCTTAATCAAGGATACTTTGGCTTCTAAATGTGTGACACATTGCGTAAGGAACTAGCCACCAGATACCCCCATTTTTCCAATATTTAGAAATAAAAATCGTTCCAAAAGGAACAGGTATGTTCCCCACAATCATCCTGCATTTATATCTATCATATTCCAATGATCTGTGAAGCCTAGCTAATAAATTCTCATAGGTACTATGAAACAAGAGTAAAACAAAATATTTTCTGGCTTATAAAATGCTTACCTAATTGTGTCCAACATACTCATATTTGAGATTGATGTTGAATGCTATTGAAACAGTTTATTTATAATAGTCTTAGAATGACACATGCTTTTGTCAGTCCTGGGCCACTGTTTGAAACAGGTCCTGAAGGCAAAGTGGCTGATGTTTATGCACCAGACCTTCATCAAACTTTGGAATGGACTCCACAGTGAATGCATTTTTGCATTTTTTCCATAGTGCAGTTGAGAACCCAATATAATGTTGTATAACAACATGATGTCCCAAAAGGGTTTTTCAGAATAAAGCAATACCTCGATCAGTGAATAGAGATCTCAGATTCTGTTCAGACTACAGATTAAGAAAGAGGATACACTTCACCTAAATGTCAGTGATGCCAGGACAATTCTCCTATGACAAGTGTTTCTGCTCTCCTCTGGCCCCTAAAATTCTTTAAAACCCAAACCAAAACCCCTTAAAGAGGAGCATGTGCATATGTGGGACACTAGTAATTATTTCTACCATCAAACTTGGGAGTGGTTACAATCCTACAGATGTAATCTCTCCATTCAGCAGTACAACGCTATAAATGTTTGTTTTGGCATTCGCCTGGGGAAGCCACATTGATAATGAAAAACTGAATTACTTGCTCCCATGATGGGTGTGGGCATCATGAGACCAGCAGATTCCTGTCAAAAGAGATTGCAAAATACTATTTGCTGTCTTTAGAGTCACGTTGAAGATCATGAGAAGTGGTAGAATTTCCAAGAAGTTTCACTATAAAATTTAGATCTGGTACATTGCATTAGGATTTAAATTCTGCTTGACAGGTGTTAAACTACAGAAGAAGCGGCTGCCTTCAAAAAGTTATAAAGGCAGTATTTTCAAGAGCACTCAGCTAGTCTGAGGCTATGTATAAGATTACATTTCAGTATGTCAGAGGAAACAAGATAACCAGTCAGGTCAATAGTATAACTACTTCTTGAGATTAGGCTCTAGCTCCGGTCTCAGAAGCCACATTACTCTTGCTCTTACTCTTTGCTGCCGTTACCTCCAGCTAGCTGGTTCCATCTCTCAGAGTGATTGTCAAAAGGTCCCACAGAGATAACTC
This sequence comes from Peucedramus taeniatus, assembly GCA_013400575.1. Lineage (NCBI taxonomy): Eukaryota > Metazoa > Chordata > Aves > Passeriformes > Fringillidae > Peucedramus > Peucedramus taeniatus. Next base: position 15,110 of record WBNO01031593.1, on the reverse strand, counting down.
TGTGTCTGACCGATTCTGAAACTTGCTCATTCAGTGCCACATGAAGGATCTTTGCAACTCGTTTTAATGCAGTGTCAGCATCTCCACATCCTCCAAAGGAGACCAAGAACAATTTTGGACAGTATTTGTGCATCCACATCCCTTAAAATACTTGCATACCAGTGGCAGTGGTAGCATGAAACCCAGCAGACTGCAAACCCTCCACTCCAGCAGCTGCGTAAACATTCGTGCAGTGGCCTGCACTGCACTCCGTGCTGCAACACTGCCAGCAGCATCCATTTCAATAGCTTAACTCAGGTGTGTCTGTAGGAGTGACCACAGTGTAAACACATCTGTCAGTCCTTCCAAAAAGTCCACTTACACTGAACTAAGTCACAAGCTCAATCAAGCTCAAACTAAGTTGCTGATACATAAGACAACTGTGTTTTTTTGTAAGCAAGGCAACTCTTTTAAGGATGCTGGTTCCAGCTGCATTCTACACACACATGCACTTACAGTTCAGGCCCTGCCTTTCTAATCTAGACCTCTAAAAACAGAGACCTAGTTCTTTAAGGCAATATTACTGAAACTGCTACTAACAGTTTTTCAAACATCTGCTTCTTTTAAGGCTTTACAGAATAATCTAAGCCGATTCAACACCCATATTGCCCTATAAATGTAGTTCTCCTTTCCCTAAAAAAGTTATATAATCGAAATAAAAAAACTTCCTTCATATATAATGGTGAAAGCCTACCCTCTATAACGAAGAATAAACCTCACCATTTTTTCTGGTCATTTATGTTACCTTATTCTTATGTTTTCTTAAACTCTGTATACATGTGGCCAGCTACATGTATGTGTGTAGTTCAGTTAAATTAAATGTCTGTTAAGACAATACAATTTTGTAAGATGATACAATACAATATTATCCATAAAAGGAACCCTTGAACAGCATGCATAGACACAGCAGCATTACCTCTGTTCTTGAACACCCAGATACAGACTATTAAATAATATAGGCATTAAACAAAAAAAAACATTTAATATGAAAGAATTCTTTTTATGTCTACTTCTCTCATCAGTGATTTATTATAGCCATACTATAGGATCTCATGCCACTCTATATTTCAAAAGCCTTTCTGTGCTAGACAGCTCTGTACCGTACCATACAAAGTTATGAAGAGCCTCTGTGCCTTTACTCTACACCTTTCTGCATTCACATCTCTCATTTCAAGTCCCATTTTAGTATTTAAATGTATGACTGAACTGCTGTAGAGTAAGAAACTCTGCAGTATTTGGCAAAATCCTAACTCTCCAAAAAGACAGAGTAAATGCACAGAAAATGTATCAGAACCAGTAAAGGTCTACTGCTCCAGATACCAAACAAAGGTTTTGGGACAAGAACCACAAGTGAAAGGAAGAACACGGAATTAATCTGGCTTCTGTTCTGTGAAAACAAACAAAAAATATGAACTTGTTTTTTCATTTCTTGCTTTCTTAAGGATCGTACTTTTAATATTGTGCCCCTATTGAAAGATTAGAAAGCGAAACCAAGAGGAAAAGAGAATTCTCTGACTCTGAGCAGCAAAAGGGTGTCATCCAACATCTGTTCTGTTGTGCACACCCAATTTTAATAGATATATCATTGGGAAGTCTATGAGTAAACACAAGCAACTAGCAAAGCTAACTGAGCATCACCATGGCTGAAGTCTTTGAGGTTACTTCAGGGGTAAATATGGTCATGGGGCTGATTCTGCCACCTCAGACTGCCACGTCTGCACAACAAACTGCTAAGTGAGCTTCCTCAGCCTTTGCAATAAATCTCAGGTTTGGCTGCACGGCCCGTTAAGCTGTTCCCAAATGGGTTTTTTCCTGTTTCTGCACAAGCAGAAAACTCTAATGGTTTGAGACATCTGTTATGACACCCTCCTCAAAGCACGGACACTTGAGATCAGGTAATTTATGACCAGGAATCATGAACAAATATGAGGAACTCCAAATATGAGAAACAATAATAAAATTTTTAAACCCCCAATTCCTAACATCCAAATTAAAACTCAGTCTTTGAGATCTGCAACCTCACTTCAGTTAGTAGCACTCACAAGTTTTCATTAAAGATACATGAATTTTTATTAAAAATACGTGAGATGAGGTAGAAAAGAAAGGGAAATTCTACCTCAAAAATGCAATCCTAACTGCCCTGGTTTTGTTGTTCTTAGGGGTTTGTTTCGTTTTCTTTTTTTTTTTTTTTTTAACATCTGTTGGCTACGAAAATAATACATTGGGTCAAAAGTATTCTGAATGGGATGAGACAGTCTGAGCTCTCAAGCAATACCAACACCCTGAAGAAAAAGTAAAGGAAGAATCCTAAAGCAGTGCAAATGAGGTAAAGGGATCTGACACAACACTCCTGCCTGAAGAAAATGATTCTGCCCTATTTTAGGTGTCAGAGTTTTATTCCTTGGAGTTTTGAGAGCTTTGCCTCTGGGATTCTTTGCAGTACTGCTAAATCATCAACAAAAAATTATGTGTGTGTATATATACACTTCATACGTATTATGTAATATATACCCATATATGTTATATAATTTACAGCCATATGGAGATGCTCTTGAGACTAATCCTGTTCATTCATGCACATCACATTTTGCCACTGACAGAAAAGGAGCTGCTCTCACAGTGCAAAGCACTCACTCTATTTTTCTTTTTTTCATCCTTCTAAACCAGCCTGTCAGTAGTTTGAAGTGAATATCATTTTCTCAAACAAAAAAGTTCTTTATCCTTTTCTTGTTTCCTTAAGCAATGCTCACAATACACAAAATAATAAGTTGTCTCAAAATATAAAAATTTTACTTATGCTTAAAAAAAAACCAACAAAACAAACAAACAAACAAACAAACAAAAAAACAACAACAACAAAAAAACAACCCACAACAAACTATCCAGGAAAATCTCCAAATACATAGAAAGTTTTCTTCCTTTCATTTCTGCCTGACAGATTTTGCCTAAGAACAGATGTCTAGATGCTGAACAGCTCATTATTGCCATATAGACCTGTGACATCACAGAGCTTCTGTGTTTTCTTCAATTAGAGCCACGAAAAGATGCCTCAGTCATTTGGAAATTATCATTCCTTATCATTTATCAACAGCAAAAAAAAAAAATCTTGAGGCAAAAATGGGCAGCTTAACATTTACTGAAATGATGACTTATAAATAGTCATTAATTACTTTCAGAAAGCCTAATCCACATTTAATTAAATTCAACTGGTGTATTGGCTTCACATCAGGACAATAGCATACAGTAAAATCCCTCTCCCCAGCACCTAGAGATATTGTGTATCAAAACCACTTTTTGACTGTTGTTAGATTATTTGCCTCTTGCAGGGTGCTGTTCTCCAAAAAGTGTGTCTTAGCTACTTCTCAAAGGGTCTGAGGAGAAATTCTGGTTAGAAACTTTATATATCTCAACATGTTTTATCAGATGCAATACTCATATTAGACTCAAAAAAATTAGACTAAACTTTCAAAATCAGCCTTATAAATTGAGTGTGAAAGTGTAAAATAAATAAATAAGACAGATAAATTTAGCACATTCTGACTGCAGAAAAAAATGAGGATTTTGGTTATTGTAGCAACTGGTCTTCAAATGTCTGTGTGAATTTACTTCAGTCATAGAGAGTAAATACAATTTCTGAATATATTCTCATCAGATGCTTTCAGTTTGCACAACCTTTCCATGCAACAGTAAAGCACCTTAGATTTGCTATGAATGGCTAGTACCTGACCAGACAAAGAAAATACTTACTATAATATAAGAATTAAATTGATGTCTTAAAGCAAGAATTCAAGGAAACAGATATAAGCTTAAAAACAGGATAGAACTATAAAAGCACTCCATGGAGAGCTTAGGGATGAAAAAGTTACCACTCTGAATCTACCAGAGATAACAAGAGAAGAGATGTCCCAGACTGAAAAAGGCCATCCCTAGAAGCACACACAATGTCATAAGACAACAAAGTTTTTCTCCAAAGTATCTCACCTGCTTCCCTACAACCCACAAAGCACAGAGGCTAATGCAACCCTGTGTGTTACTTTTCATGGGTATCTCCTCTCATTGCTGCTTTGAGGACAGAGCTGAGGGAAGGCACCAACACGGACAGCTGTACAAACCGTGGGGATCTCCGGAAGAGAGCATCCATGGCCAACCATTCCCCAGTTCCAACTGCTGTGCTACCTTTCTGCTCCTTTCACTCTACAACACGTGTATCCCATATAAGGCAAGATCCATCAATCCAGCAGATCAGTAGCAGCTGTGCTGTAAAGCCTGGATCTCTTCATTTGTTTCTGACTTCACTGTTTCCTACAACATCATCTGTATAAAGCCCCCAAGGAGAGACAGCCATGACATCCAAAGAGAGATGAACAGGTTTTTGCCTGTCAGACACTTGCTGTGCAGGTTTGGAGGGAAAAGGAGACCAATAAAGCACAGATACTGTGCTCAGACTTTTACAAGCAGACAAAGCCCAACATAAGCGAAGATAAATTTGCTCTGTAACTGATTTGCTTGAAGAAACAGGTGAATCTTGCATTATATCCTCCTAGGAAGCATTTTCCTGATTAAAAGTGAACAGGAATTTCCAAATCAGTGGTGCTGACAGGCTGACAAAATCCAAGCAGTTAAACCAAGTGACTTGGCTGAAAGTCTAGTATTCTTTTTTTCTCAAATCAGAGAATTCCTGTATTACGGTTTTCCTAACACTAATAGGGTTCTTCTAAAACTGCCTCTGCATGTCTGTAACCCATACAACTATGTAGCTCCAAGTAAGGGACATGGTTTCTAACCTTCAGTTTCAGTGCCATACAGTATCAAAAATCATTGACCTATCAGTGTTATGCAGTTGTTACTCTTTACCCTCTTGCTCATCTTCAGTCATCAAGTGCAGATACAGATGAGTTCACAGTAGCTGTGAAAAGCACATCCTGGCTCATCCCACCACAAAATGTCAGTCCCTTAAGACAGAAGCAACTCTCTTGGAATCTGTGTTTTAATATAGAAAACAAAAGAGGTCTTTTTATGACACTGTATGTACTCAGCAGTAAAATGAGGCCATAATACCTCAGGTAGGTAGGTACTTAATGTCATTTATCCAGCACTTTGTAGGTGAAAAGTGCTAAGGCTAATACAGTTGGAGGAGAAATCTTGTTCCTTCTGATTTCTACCTTCATATTCTGGTCACTGGAGCTTACATCAATTTTTCAAAACAGCAGAAAATGAATACCAAAATTTTACAGAGACATGGATAATGAAAACTTATGTGGATGGATCTACTTGATTATCAGTCCAATACTTCACTTCGATGACTATTCATGTCAAGCCCATATGAACGGATATTTACAAACATATACATGTACATATCTTTCATGCTATCTTCCATGTATCTTTATTTCATGATAAAATGTGCTGTAATATATAAATCTATTCTACAAGCAAATCATCAAGAATTTGTCAAACCATGGTCTGAAAAAAAGGAGAAAGCACAGAGATGGAGTTCTTCAAATTAGCTAAGCTTGTGGAAAGGGTAACTCACAAGTTCCTCACTGGCATGTGTAAGGAAGCTAATGCATAGTCGAGTCTTGCTTGTGGGAGAATTTCCTATGTAGTGGTCAGCTTCAAACACTGTTACTACATTTGACATGTCTGCAGTATCTCATAATGCTTCTGTAGGAGTACAATAAAGTACGTATTTATGAGTGGTTTAAACTCTTAATGAAGAATCAGCTAGTAGTTGTAAAGTCAAAACCCCTGCTTTTCACCTCACTGAAGTTGTTCAGCTTTTAATGTAAAGCAGAGTAAACTAAATGAATGCTAAATACTGCAACACTTGAGAGAGGCAGAATTCTAGAGTCAATTCTAGGTTGCTAATTAAGTTTGAAGAGTTTTCTTTGAGGATTTTGTTTTCTACATGAAGGAAATACTTCCATCTTGAGTAACTTCTGTTCTTTCATCCATGTGGTTTTCTAGGTCTTGTTACACTTCAAAGCACTAGAAATTTTCTCTATTTCAGGTATCCAGTAGAAAAGGAAAAGCTTAACTGCTCTTCCTCTGCCATGCAAAATTTGGTAGTCATACTAAATTGTGCTTAGCTACTGACAAGAGAACTGCCATACATACATTTAAGAGGGGGAGAAGAGCAGCAGCAAAGTGCTCTGTATTAGCAAGTTCTATGTGAAGCTGTTTGTCAGGCCAGAGCCCTTTGGTATTACTGAAGAACAACCTGCAGGAGACCACCTGCCACGCTGCAGGCCGGCAGGAGATTCAGTTCACATTTTCTTTGGTTTAATATTGTCACTGATAGAGTTAACCAACTGGTCATTAAGAGGTAGCTGAAATCTGCTATTCAAGCCTTTGTCTTACAGCTGAATTAATTAATTTTACAATGTCTCTTTTACCTAGAAATGAAAGACAAAAGAGTATTGAAAAGCCACAGCTAATCAAATGCTCTACCAAAACTGCTTATACAGGGTTTAGCAGCATTTTCTTGGTCTCTGCATGCATCTTCTATTTTTCCTGATGAAAGCTGTGAGTGTGCAAGCACACACTTTCTCTTGAACTCGCTTCCTTTTGGCATGTTTGCAGCCTCTGTGGTCTGTGTGAAAGTAGTGGAGAAGTGAGGTGGAGCAAAGGAATAGGGCAGGTACACTGGCAGACAGGATAGCTCATGCTGTTTCGTTAAATCACTCAAAACCACCTACTACTCCCTCAAACTGGACTAGCACTGCCACAGAAGTCAGGGTTTCTCATACAGATTTGAGATTCTGAATTTTATTAGTGTTCTGTAAAAACTGCATTTTTCTATCACTTACAACTCTTCCCAATAAACAAAAAAAAGGGAGATACAAGAAAAAAATATGACCATAAAACAGGAATTCTAAAACTACAGACTTCTGCACCTTTTTTCTAGCCTAAGGCTTTAAAAAAAATCTTAAGCCTGTTTTCTTTTCCTTCTCCAAATCAAGGGGTTAGCTTAAAAAAGCTCACCCAAGATTAAAGAAAAACTGCTTTCATTATGAAAAAAAGTTCTTAGTAATTTTTAGTTTCCAGATTATACTGCTATTAAAATCCTTTAATATAGTAACATAGTTGGCCAGAAAAGTGGTAGAATTTTCAGATCAAAAGATGGATGCTCTTGAAAAACAGAAGTAAAACTCCAAACCAATAAGAATTTTTGATTCTCTGATAAAACTAACCAATTGTTCCAGACAAAGACATAATTTCAAGGAAAATATAATTTAATAATAATACAATATATAATATAATTTAAATATATAATTTAATGCTGTATTTTCTATCAGATTTGAAGGGGAAGTCAGTCCTCACCTTACAGGATAAAAGTGGGAGAGATGTCAGTGTCATGGCACTGCTGAACTAAAATGCTTTCTATACTATTCTGGGCTGCCTTCTCTCTTTCAAGGAAGACATAAAAAAGTCAGAGTAAAAGTTCATTTTGTATAATATGTTGATAAAATAACTAGTTACACATTGCCAGAAAAGCAACTGAAGAAATTTTTCTACCTCCTCTCTGTTTGCCTCCCTCATGGCTAAATAACTAGAATATATGAATTCTGAATGAGGTCCTTACCTCGCCTCTCACATAGCAAAGTTGATGGGAAGAGGCAGAATTGTGTAAAACTCCCAGTTCTGCCTAAGGAGCAGTGGCTTCCCCTTCACCATCTCAGATCTCGATGCCTCACCTCTCACACAGAAGGTGTTTTGCAGAGAACCCAGGGGAAGTACTGTAATTTACAATACTGTCTTCACCACCCAGAAGTTCCCAAACTTGACCAGGGAAGTTTTCAGTCTTTGAAGATCAGCATAGAGGCAATGCAGCTATTGGAGCTGAGCAGTCCCCTTCTCATGGGCTGCTCTTTGTTTCTGGCTAGTGACGGCTGTATGGTCTTTCTGTAGTTGCCTGACCAACCCCACCTCTGACTCATTACAGTACTTCAGCCAGCTCACTGAGCCCTGCACAAGACATGTAGTGGGTGACTTTTCAAAGAACTCTTTGCTTCAGTGGTTGTGTTCTTGAGTAAAAACTGCTACATGGATGTGGAAAAGTGGCACTAATATATGCTCAGCAAACCCAGAGACTGAAATGTAGGTTTTAGAGCTTTAACTTTCAACACAAAAAGGCAGCAGGAACTATGTACACTATTTCAAGCCCCATGATGTATATCAAAATAAAAGCTTCTGTCAGTGGATTTGTAGGTGCTTCTAAAAATAATGTGGTTTGGACAATTACATCTTTAAACCTTAGGTGGAAATACATGCCCTTCAGTTTATTGATATTTCTTGAAGTCATATTAGAGTTTTCACGTAAGAATTCAGTTATCCTTTTAGGATATTCACAGAATCATAGGATTCAAAGGGCTTGGAATGGAGCTTAAAGATCCTCTAGTCCCAACTTCCTCTGCCATGGGCAGTCACACCTCCCATTAGATCAGGCTGCTCAAGGCCTTATCCAACCTGACCTTGAACAGTGCCAGATTTGGGGCATCCAGGACCCCCCTGGGCAACCCATTCAGGTGTCTCACCACCTCACAGTAGAGAATATCTTCCTATTTTTTCCCCCTCTCTCAATTTCATTTTTTTTTTTTTTATTCCCATTTCATCTGCAGTTTTAAGTAGTCTGAAAGATTTCTGAAAGGTTTTGACCAGATGGGGAAAAAGAGTCAACAGAACAGAGCATAGTTTTAGTTTGGGATTTTATTTAGGGTATATCTTAAAAATATTTGAAAGGTGAGAAAGCTGTGCTGTCATGAGCTTCTGAAAATAATCCAGTGGGAAAAAAAAAAAAAAGCACTCTTGGTCAAATCCAGGGGGAAAAAAGCACTCCTGGTCAACAGAAATATCAGAAAAATTATTTTTAGAATTAGCTGATGATCTTCAGTCTTAAGCTGCTCCAAGGGAAATATAGGCTGGGCATTAGGAAAAAAAATTTACTGAAAAAGTGACAAAGTACTGGATTTGTCTGCCCAGGGAAGTGGTGGAGTCACCATGTGTTTAAAAGCAGATTAGACGTGGCACTCAGCATGGTTTAGTTGAGGTGTTACAGCATGGGTTGGACTCGATGATCTTGAAGGTCTCTTCCAAAGTGGTGCTTCTGTGATTCTGTGATTCAAAGTGCTTTGTAACACCTAATAGCACATATATGAATCAACAAGCAGCTATGGCTCCAATTTTACTGCAGGGTAAGGATGAGGTTTGACTGGACAAGACAGCATGAGAATGGACAATAAAAAGCGTAAAAGTAACACACATGATACTTTACAAATCCAGGGAATCTGCGCTTCCTGATATTCCATTCACTAAGCATATACCAATCTCTGGGAAATTATATGACCAGCTTGATACACACATCTTTCAGCCTTGTGTGGCCGTTGTTGTTTTTCTCTTCTAATAATCCAGTCTGGTTTGGTGGTTCTTTCCTCCATTTCATAAGATTTTGCCAAGGGACACTACAGTAGCAGCCCTGCATATACAACCAAGATATTTCTAGACTGCTCCCCTAATGCTATTTTTAAAGCAAGCAATTTCTTTTTCACAAAGTTAGACTGTACTAATCATGACTGGAAGCAGAGGAAGCCTGCTCAACACGTAAATATTGTCTACGCCATGAAAAACACCTGAGTAACAGCTCCCACCAGCAGAAATGAACTGAGCTGTAATGCATGGCACAGGCAGAAGGTGATTTCACATGTGCTGGGAGGTCTGTTCAAGCCTTGCTTGGTTGTGCAGTAAATTGGTGAGGGACTGTTTTGGTAGCACATACTGCTTTCCTCTCTCATCAAGAGGAAGGTGATTAAAACTGACATAACTTTACAGCTGGTAAAAAAATCTACAGCCAGATTTGCAATGCAGAAAGCAGAGAACTAATGGCTATCTCAAGTCAGCAAACTTTTTCCTGGGACACAGTTGAGCCATCTCTTAGAGAAGGCATTAAGGAAAAACAGTCTACATGTGCATAACTGAAAATCCTCTTAGCTAGGCACCTGAAGATTTTATCTCACTCGCTGCTCTGTCAGTTTTGTGGGTTTACAATTGCCTTCTTTTAATTTCAAAAGAATGTTTCAAATTGCTGTTAGAACACTGCATAAAAGAACATGACACTATGCAATTAACAGAGCACAGAAGGAAATACTGAAAATTACTCTATACAAAGATTTTTGATAAGAGCACAAACCAGAACAGGAATAAAGAAAAATATATTTTCCAAATATATTTGCCTAATCACTGCTTTAAAAAAACGTATTGGAAGTAAATGTAGCTAAATTTAGAAATTAGCACAATTTTTAATTAGCAGCATGCTTCTCTATGGTGCATGCCTATGCACTTTTTGGAACAAAAGTTCAGAGTTAACTATCTCATATGGAAATGTTATTTTAAAGGTCACATTTTAAATGTGCTTTTAGCTTTTCTGTATTGCAGCTTCTTGCATAAACTCAGATTGTGAGTAAAACACCCCTGGAGGGAAATCGTGAAGGTTCTCCTTCCATGAATAACAGGTTACAAAACTCACCCATTGCCCTGCTCTGCTACAACAATGTTCTCTACCTCTATTCCCAACCAACCCAACGGATTACTTTAAAATTTGTGTCTGACCTTCACTTTACTTTTAATCTTGCATTTTGCTACGTCTTTTCAGCCACAAGGAATTAGGTCCAAAAGTTTGACTGTTTCCCAACTGTGCTGTCAGGTTGGATAAGCAACGTTTTCTCTGTGCATACAAAAAATAAGACATTTGATTTGATTTTTTTTTTTTTTAATTAAGATGTGGTTGTCCTATGACCATAAGAGCTGCAGAAAGTATCAGGCGGTGTTGACACTTTGTGTATAGTACAATATCTTGCTGGTTGCTCTAAAATGAACAGAAAGTGGCAAAAGCTACTTCAAGGTCGGAAGGCTGGTGTTTGAAATGTATGGTTTTGAAATGGCAGACGTTGTACAGATTTCTCTGCGTCCAGATGTGTACACCGCCTATGTGAACAGTCTGTAAGCTCACACAAGGAGATCAGCTCTCCCCTGTCGCCGGCTGCTGTCGCGACAGGGTGCAACCCCGGAGGCCCAGCGCCTGCTGCGAGGTTTTTGCCCGGCTGGCGGTCCCGAGCGATCGGCGGGCAGGACAGCACTGCGCGGGCCCCGCCGGGGCCTGCCGGCAGCTCTGGGGCCGAGGGGCGGGTCTGGGGCCGGGACCTGCGGGAGGACACGCTCCCGGCCAGGAGCCGGCTGCC
>WBNO01031592.1:175335-300123 GCA_013400575.1 Peucedramus taeniatus | reverse complement strand
TTTTCCGGTTTCATGTGCTGGGATTTTTGATTTTTTTAGACTTCTAACTAGTACGGTTGCTGTAGATGCTCCTGGTGCTAAAAGGAAGAATGAATCAATTCTGTGTCCATTCCATGAGAGAACTGAGAACTGCTAACCCAGAGCAGAATAATCCCTCAAAGCTCTGCACTAGATAAGTGATAATGGTTAATACTGGTAACCAGGATGGAGTAATGTCTACACAAAGCAATCCAAACTAGTCAAATACTGCTTAGAAAGAGACATTCAAGTCTGATTACAGAGCTGAAGGGACAGTAATGACACCTTCACACATGCTTGTCTGTTAGAACCAGATTCATTCCTTTAAAAGCTGTTGTTTCATTATTATAAATATATAAATATACTGTGCAAAATGGTATTAAGATCGCAAAAAAGGAAAAATCATGATCTGTAGTTGCAAAATGTTGTGGAATGTTTTCACTTTATACTGGCCAGCAGCTCCTGTGTGGGAAATAGCAATTGCTTTTTGCCCCTACTTCCTTACACAGCAACCTACTCTCTCCTTTCTTGCATCCTATCCTGACTGAGTTGAAAGCATTTCTCAAATGCATATGGCAGGGAGCAAGTGATTTTTGCAGACCTTTATAGCTTTCGTATCACTAGAAGATATTTTTCTCAACTGTAAATAAGAATTGTTTGATCAGTGTTTTAAAGGCCAATATATGGAGTGTAGTGTCTGGGGGTTTCTTTTACACTTTTTTGTTTAATAAAAATNGTTTAATAAAAATATTTTAAAGGTCAGGTTTTGTGTCAGAGCCATATTTGCTAAAATCAGGTGACTACTTATGCAGTGCCTAAAGGAAGCTATCAAAAGCCCCTTTTCTGGGCCTGCAATGCAAACACTGAACATCAAAATCCCTCCACAGAAGTAGAGTATAGTTGTTCTATTCTTTACAAACTCTAAACTTAGTAAAAACTACTTTACTGGGGTGTTGCTGTATTGCAGAGATGATGAGAAAATCTTGGGTCAAGATCACACAGAATATAGAACCTGGTGACCAGAATATGGAGTTACTCTGTTTCTTTTGATTTAGTTGACCACAATTCTAGAGTGTATTGCTTCTGTCAAGGAATATACATTTAGTTTATGGAGAATTGCTGTATAGATCTTCTTGCTACCTGTACAGCAAAATATGTACAGGTAGGCTCAGTGTGATGATTGAGTTGCTAATACTGAGAAGAGGAATGAGAATTTATGACTCAAAATAAATAAAAGTGAATTCTTGGAAGGCAAGAAAAGCATCTTTCATTCTGCTCAGGCTTCTGAGTTCAGTCTTCAGAAGCTTCTGATCCTGGTGAGAATCTGTCACATCAGCAGCCTGATATTACATTTGTTCTTTGGCAAAGGGCCAGCTTTCAGGTTCCCATTCAATTACTGGAAGAGATCTTGCATTTAGTTTAAGCTCACATTTTCAGTTACAAAGTCTGACTTTCTGTTTAGTAGGCTGACTCACTGTTTACACTGAGAATTCTCATTTTCAGTTGCTACACTGACCAGTCCTCAGAAGCACTGGAGCAATTAGTTGTCCACTTCAAAAGCAGTTATAAATGAAACATAAAGTGCATTTGTTTTCCTGCAAGCAGAACAACATTCCTTGTCATGCATTTTATAGACAGAGAAGTTATCAGAGTGTCTACAAAAAAGAAGACTGTGATTTTTGTTGTATGTTACTGGTTTATTTTCTTTTTTCCCCTGGAAATAATGCCTTTCTGGAAAGCTCTGGAATGCTAATGGTATGGGGCAGTAACCTTAGTAAGCCTTGTTTGCCATGAGGTCAAAGCTTGTGATGGTTGTCTGTGTTGTTCTGTTAATCTGCTGTTCATGGGACAGAATCAGCTTTGATGGAGGGGGAGTGGTTTCAGCATTAGCTTTTAAAAGTTTTGGGTTTGTTGTTTTTTTGGTTTTTTTGGTTTTTTTTTTTTTTTGTTTTTTTTGTGGAAGTTGATGCTGGGAAGAGGTGAAAGGGAAAGGAATGATGAGTTCAGCTTTAGGAGAGTTCCTCCCCTCTTGGTCTGGCCCAGCAGCTGAAGTTCCAGCCAACAGCCTAATCACTGTGTCATATCAGCCTGGTCTGCAGGTCCTCTTCTTCTCTTCCTTAATTAGAAGAGGGGTGTGGACTAAAAAAAAATATTTTGCCATGTGGGCTTTGGGAGGTGGAGAATATCCAAAAATATTGTACCAGAAAGGGTGAGTAATATGTGAGGGAGCTGGGACCATAGCATGGAACTGAGAGTACTCCACAGAAAAGGACAAAATACTGGGTTTAGGAGTTAAAGAGGAAAAGTATGACTTTTCTGGTTACAATATACTGTGAATCTGTAAGTATCTAGGCTATATCAATTCTGCACAAAGCATTTTGCTCTGTCACTGGGTAGTGGGGTCTGCTACCTCTTATGCAGTTCTCAAGTTTGGTCTCATTCCTTTTGTACTCAGAAACCAAATTTGTTCTCTTGGACAGTTATCAATATGCCACAGTAATAAAAAAATAACTTCTTGAATGTTACATAGTTGAAGACTTGTGATTTGTGTGATATTAATCAGTTTGAAATTAATGTCAGGTCAACAGTATAATGTCAACATATTTGGAGAATTCTGAAAACAAGGCTTCATCTCTGTCCTTAGAATGTGGCACAGAAGTGTTACACACACCATCAAAACACTTCTAATGTGAAGAGACCTCTTCTGCTGCACTGTGGTCTCTTAGTTGCCAGAGTGAATTTACATCTTGCTAACTTTCCTGGTATTTGGGTTTTGACAGAATTGTCTGTTAAAAGTTGGAGCAGGATCTTTAGAATTAGAAAATGAGGAAGGAAAATCAGTTTTCTCAGTTGTGAATTCTAAAGACACAGCCCATTTTTATAGTCTGTGTTTGCACATGATAAAAGGCAAGGGAGGAATTCCCTTGTGATCTCAGTAGGGTTGGGGATAATCTGGACAGAAGAGTTTTGACTTGCATGTTGCTAAGCTGGCAAATACACTGGTAGATGTTGCTGCTGTGCTTGTAAGGGTGGGTTTGAATTTGTTCAGCCTCACCACTGTCAGTGTGAAATAAGCAGTTAAATTTAGCTATTGGTTTGTGACAGTGGAAGACTCATTTCCACTAAATTTTCAGCTTTGGTTTCTTTTCCCTTCCATCTTCATTCTTCTCTTGGTACCATTACAGTAATGGAGCACAGTGCTGGGAGCACTTGTGAATGTCAGATGCAGAAAACCTCCAAGTTTTCTTGTGTCTCTTTTGAGATGTGGGTTACAAAGGTTTTTTAAAAACTCAGAATATTCCCAGTACTAGCAGGGGACTGGAGGCCCACCCAGGCTTTTGTTTCTTAATTCTTTGAAGAACTACCACATAGAAAAAACAGTTCTTTCAGCAAACTCTCACCACTTAAAGGTGCTGGTAAAGTAAGGCAGCACTGACTTCTGCAAGAGGTGACTTGCTTTTCTGGGGGTGGAGTCTGTGTATAGCATTTCTCTGCAGCACTTCTGCTGCCTCTGTTTTGAAGGCAGCTCTAGAAGAAGTTCTCTACCAGTTTGAACTCTTCTTTTTTTGTGATTACTGAACCCGAAAATTTTAGAGGAATAGATTACCGCATATTAAAGAAAATAAAGGAAACCAGAATAGGTGAAGTTTTCTTTTGTAATACATAATATTCTGATATGAAGGTCTAAAATAGATATATTAAAAAAGGCAAGGCTGTGATTTTTAGCCTCTCTTACCTTTCCCAAAGGATCATAAACCACATTGAACTCTGCATAAAAAAATTGGCATAGAGGCAGAGATATTCTTTACAAGAAAATTACTTGGAAAACATTTGAACAAAGCTTAGCTTAAAGTTTGATCATATATTTCCATGCAGCAGGTTTTGGTAAGTGGAAAGATTATGTCCCCCTCTACATTCCCTCTCCTACTCTTTGAATAGTACTTGCTTTTATGAAAAGAAAAGAACTAAACAGGAACTAGAAACCTCTCAATTTTGTTTTTACAAACCAGGCATAACTTCAGTGCATCTGTGAGATGAGTGCCCTAAAATAGACTCTTTGCTCATCTGACTCTGCACATACTGCACTTTAGTGACTTAAGCTGGATAGAAATTAATCTGCTTCTTCCCAATAAACTTTGTGAAGACAGCATGACTAAGACATAGTAAAATTAATTCTGTTCCTTCTGATGCTTACTTAGACAAGTCTCAACAGTTGACCATCAAAAGCATCTCTTTTGCCAGCAACCTGAAATATTTACAGTACTTTTTGCTGTTACCAAATAATGAATTATTCCACAGCACTACAAAGTTCTCAGACTTGGTCACATATATATTTACTGGTGTATTAAGGACCCCTCCCTATGCACCAAGTCAGCTGTATGGACTGCTGTGAAAGTCTGGGGACTCTATAATGGAATTAGTACGTTGACCATGGAAATATATTCACTGTTGCTTTAAATATATCAAACCAAAGGATTGTTTTTCTTCGTGGTCTGAGTTCCAACTCTGTCTCATCCTTTCTTCCTATTTTAACGTACAATAATAGGCAGTAATAACTGTCATTTTCTTTTCCTCCAGAAGGGAATGAATCTTGCAGCTTTCAAGATATTATCAGAAAACAGAAATACCTCCAATGTAGGGTATAGCTAGAAACGTTTTCTGTCTGCTGTCTGAGACAATGCATAAGGGGAGCACAAGCCCCTGAGGAGACCAACTGTGGTGCAGATATTTTTGCCTGAAGCATGTGGATCAGACATAATGCTAGGAAAAGAAAGGTAAAATAGCTGTTAGTACCTGATTGTTGGAGTTTTATAGGACTGGGATGTATGAGAATGCCTTCTCCAGCCTGCTAATGCAAGTAGTCAAATGACAAATGTTCTCTCCCCGTGGAGTGAGTACATCTGCAGTGTGAAAAAATGGCCCCTATGCTGACTTTTCAGAAGAGTTACAAGAGCTTTATCAGAATGCTTAGGGACCCTTTACTTACTGGAAAAGGAAGGAGTGGGGTGGAGAGATTTTTCTTCCTTTGGTCCCGAGCAGGCCAGCATTGAAGGCCCTGATCTGAATGGGTGAGAGCCAGCCAAGGGCATTTTCCTGTGATGCCTTAGTACTGTGTGAGCCCTGGGTGAATTTGATTTCCTAGTCCACAGTTGTCCTGAATGTTGAGAAGGTGTCATTTCTCTGCCTGCAAAGGATAAAAAATGGCTTGACAAAGATGAGTTGAGAAATCATATGATCTTTGTCTAGTGATTGTGATGTAGAATCCTCCCTATTACTCCTTGGGAACTTTCAGTAGTTGCCACCTGTAGGATCTCTACATTTCAGTTTAACACCAAGGTTTAGAAGGCTAAATGCTCCTCTCCAAAAAGAGCATAGCATAAGTGATAGTAATCCACATTTCACAGACCTGTGCTAGGTACTGTACAAATTTGTCTATCATCTGAATCCCACTTTTAACTAACATCTGATCTTCTAGCAGCTCAGCTTGCTGATTCACTTCATTTTCTTGGGCAGGATGGGGGGAATTCATCAAAGATAACATCAGCCAGCAAGTATATCCTTTTTCTCCTTGAGTAAGAGGAATAAAGATTTTGGGAAGGAAAGTTGGTTTGGTGATGGGGAAATTGCATATGTTTAATGAACTTGCTTTTGTTTTATATGCTGTCACTTAAAGTACCAGGATTCATCAGTGTGTTTTGTAGCTATTAAGCCATTGCTTAATAGCAACAGTAACATCTTTGGATAATGCACTTACTGCAGAAAGAGGCAGAGATAGGGAAGGTTTCTGTCTTTAGTTCTTTTCTGGCTAACAAACAAGGAAAACCTGGGAGCACCTGCACTTACAGGGACCATGTGCATAGCTAAGCTGGGTGGGCTTGCTGCATGTTGTTTGTAAGGGGTCTGTGGCTTTGTCACAGGTGGTGTCTTAAAACTCTGTGAGATCTGGTGGTCAGGCTTCTTGGAAGATAAAGGAAGTACTCCAGAAGAGGTGAGTTCTGTAACAGGTGAATCCTCAATGATTCCATCTAAATCAACCTGTAAATTAACCAGTAAGAGAAATAGGCTGTGTTCTCTGTAGCTGCATTAAAATTTTCTCATTGTTTTATTTTCTAAGATTATAAGAGAGCTAATAAGGTTCACTAGTTGAGGACAGCAACAGTAGGGTTTTATTCCTAGTTCTGTTGAAGGCTCATTAGGGGCCATTTATTCACAGTTTCACAGAATATCCTGAGTTGGAAGGGACACACAAGGGTGATCAAGTCCAATTTCTAAGTGAATGGCCCATATAGGCATTGAACCCACATGGTGTTGTTAGCACCATGTTCTGACCAAAATCTCTTTGCCTATTGATTATTCTCCCTCTGTAACTGGGGAAAGTTGTTTACTTATGTTATCTCCCAGGGAAAGCAGATGAAAGACTTTTGATGGACTTTGGTTGGATGAGACTTCATATACAGAAGGTATGCCAGTGCAAAAGTTTTATGACAGAAGATTTGGGGGGATGGGAATAAATGGAGAAAAAAAAGCGAGTTCTTGTGATGTTCCCTGGGCATGAGGAGAACATGATCATTAGTCTTGAGGAGAAATGGAACAGTGGGAGTTCCATTAAGTGTCCCACAGGCACCAGGAATATATGAGAGGCAGACATTAAACAGACAAAGACTGAGGTATTCTGGAAAAATGGAGAAGCAGTTATTCCACTTAATGACTTTGAAAGGCAAGGAGAGGAAACAGATGAGGTTTCAAAGCTTATTATTGGAGAGAACAGCCTTTCTATATCTCTTTTCACATTCCAGAAAGAATGATCTGTTTTACATAATGAGCATTTACTTACAGTTCTCCCAGACACACACACACTGACCTATTTAAAAATGCAAATGGTCGTGAAGTTCCCTTCGGGCAGCAGTGACAAAATCAATGTAGAAGGAATAGGGTTAGTCCAGCAAGACAAGATGTAATTGGGTTGTAGCTTGTCTGCAAGAGATTTCTCTGCAGTCCTCAGGAAATGGGAGCAATACAGGCTTTAGCATTTGAATGACTCACAGCTCAAGGTTTACACATGAGATTGTGTATAATCCCTATTAACCTAAAGCTGATGATGATTCAGAAGTAAGAACTGTGATGAGACAGAGGACATGTGAAAAGGAACAAACATGATGAGAAAAGAACATTCAAGAATGACCTT
Source organism: Peucedramus taeniatus (assembly GCA_013400575.1). Taxonomy (NCBI): domain Eukaryota; kingdom Metazoa; phylum Chordata; class Aves; order Passeriformes; family Fringillidae; genus Peucedramus; species Peucedramus taeniatus. The sequence goes on along the minus strand of WBNO01031592.1, from coordinate 292,919 downwards.
TTGCTACCCACAGGTCACTGTAACTTAAAGTACGAGAATGACACAAACCCAAGGGGGCCACTGGAAATCAAGGGAACCACATTTTGGATATATCTTACAGATTGAATGTGTGCTGGAAGGCAGAACCAGCTTCACCTTCTAGACAGTTGTGTACTCCTCAAGGGAAGATCATTCTGCAGAATCTAGTTCTTCACAGAAGAGTTGTGGGCAGTTTCAGAGATTTATTGTGGAGTAGAGAGAATTGAAACGCCGAGTCACAACTGCATAGAGAAAACATATGTTAGGAATCCAAAGCAAAATAATATCCTTCTCTGAAGTTTAACTGCTGGAGTTTTTGTGCAGAAATTTCCTTGTGAGTGAATCTGGTCTTTAGGTTGCCAGTATCTGGTCTTGAAAAATTACTCTAGGCCAGGCTGCAAGTGATTTGTGGCTGGTACAAAAACTCATCCTATGGGATGAGTGAAACTGAAGAAAATATGGTTCTGTCATTCACTCAGTAGCTGCAGAATGGCAGGAATTGTTGGGATGTAACTCTATATTTTGTTAGCCTGTAAGTCATAGAGTAGTTTGGGTTGGAAGGTGTGGTAGCCACACAGTTTGTGGTGATTGGGATGGGGCTGGGCCAAGCCTCATCCCCAATGGGTGCAGCTGTGAAAAGCTGTGAGCAGCACTGACAGCAACGAGCCATGGAGTGCCCAGGGGCACTGACCAACCCCAAAGGGAACACAGGGCACACAGGGGCAATGCATGAACATGAGGGGTATGAAAGGTTGGGCTAAAGAACAAGAAGGGCAGATGCTTGCAGCCTTCTGATGTGGTCTGGTGTTCCTCTGTATGGGTTGAAGCCTTCTGATATTGTGTGGTGACACTGTATTTTGGCCATCTCAACAGTGCCATGTGCTGTGGCATATGCTGCTACAGGAGGGGGCCTTGAAAAGTCATCTAGTCCAGCCCCTCTGCAATGTTTCTTTAAAGAAACCATCAACCCCAGTTTCCAATTCCTATAAAAGCAAATGCATCTGAAGGTAATGTGCTGTTGGTTATAGTCTTTGTCATACAAAGATTTCCTGAAGTCTCAGAGGATTTCCTGTGTTCTCTCAGAGACAGCACGAAACCAGCCAATGGGGCAGAAGTTGATGTCTTCATTGCACTACAGTTTTCCTCTGGGTAACGTTGATTACACAGATGATACTGAGGCAAAATCCCCAGGTACACCTAGAAGTCGCAGCCTGGTTGATCAGGTTCTAAATGCTCTGGTGGCAGGGTGCAGGGAAGCTTGCACAACTGCTGTGAATGCTCTTCCTCAAGACTCTTTTGGGGATTGGTTTGGTACCTAACAAGCCAGGCATTGTCTGTGGAGCACAAATTTTTCCCTGCATGAATTAAAGGCATCAAGGCAAGTGAGAGAGGAAGAGAAGGGAAAGGCGACTCAAAAAGCATTTACAGTTTGAAGTCAGATAGTAGCTGAAGAAACAGTTCTGCTAAGTTGCAGCTCCAAGCCATATGATTCCCCCTCCAGCCTGTTTTGCAGCTGTCCTTCATTCCCAGCTCTTACCTTCAGATAAAATCAACGTGTGCTGCACTTCCAGGTTTGGGAGTCAAAACCATTAATTGCAGGAAATTGCCATCTGATTCAGACTCTTGGGGGCTGGAATGAAACCTCTCAAATCCTTCTGTTATAATGGCTTTTCAAAAGTCACCTCTCCAGAAGGGTACCAGTGAGGCTCCCAAGGTACCATTCTTTGGGGACACAATTGTTTCTCCAATGCTGCATGGTAGACCTCTTGCCAATTTGTTGTGCTAGGCTGCTCCATTATAGCTTTTCATCTTGTTCCTGCTGTACAACTAATCTCTGCTCTCTGAGGCCAGTGTCAACATGGTGACCTATAATTATTTCCCCTGAGTTTACTGTGATCACTAGTTCCTGAAAATTTTGGATGATAAGGTGAGAAAAACTCACATTATGGTGCTGCTATATGAGCAATTATGGTGTTAAGCATATGTATTTAATTAATGTCCAGAAACTTCTATGAGTAATGAACCAAGAATTCAGGTTTTCCTGCTGCTGAATTTCTAGGATGCACAGGTGGTAGGGTTTTTTTTCAGTGAGAATCTGCTAAAAAGATTTCAGGACTTTGTGTGTTTATTAATAACTTAGTGGCACAGAGAGTGCTGTAACAGCTGACTTTCATCCTGAGGTTTTCAAAAGAATAAGTATTACTCCTCTTTTTCAGCTGAGTGGTTTATAATAAAGAGAGGCAATATGCACACAGATAGGTCAGTATTGGCAGAAATGCAGATGTAGGCAGGGCAAGATTGTTCCTGTGGAGGATTTTGAAGATGCCCATTTTGGGCTGGGGCACAGTCTGTGCTCTGCCTGTGCATTCTGTGTGCATGCTACAGTGTCCCAAGGCTGCATTGATTTCCTTGCAAAATTAACAAAGAAACTGTTCTTTACCCACAGGCCTCGAGGGTAGATGTCCTCAGATGATGTCTGCAAAAATAGGTTAGATCTGAATAAAATCCAGTGGAGGCAGGCTGGTTGTGCTGTTCCCTTACCCCCTTATTGTCTGTTCTACTCAAGAGGCTAAAGCATCTTCTAGAAATAACAGAATTTCAAATTGAAATCCTTCCTCTACCTGATTCCTCTTGGCTGTTAATCTCTAGCCTGTGTCTGTATCACTGAAGATGTGCTCTTGTATAAGGGTGTATTCACNAGTTGTGGCTCTGTTGAAGCAGTGGTCCTGGAGAAAAGGTGCAATCCTCTGCTGAAGGTCCAGTGATGGATGGGCCTGTTCTTCCTCTGGGAGTCCAGTGGAAAAGGCTGACTGGTGTGCCAAGTCTCAGGTTTTTTTATCCAGGTAGAGGGGCTTGGTTCCTCACCCTGGCTGGAGCATTTCCCAATGGGATGATGGAAGTTTATCAGTGGACTTAATGGCCCATTAGTGGAAGAGATAAGGGAACTGCTCTTGATGGTTTCTTATCAGCTGGCTTATCTTCACCAGAAGATCACATCATTATCCCCCATCACAGTTCCAACTGATGGTAATGGAATAACACACCCCTGGTTATATCTTACACTGCAACCCATGACACAGGGTGACCAGCTGGAAGCTTCATCTATGAGGTGGCTGAAGTACCAACCTAGAGCTGCATTTTCTGGGACAGTCTTAGCCCCCTCTGCAGCCTCATCTCCTCTGGGCCACCAGCTGCTCAGAAGAGAGTCCGTTTGCTCTGAGGACAGTGTCTGTTTGATCACACTATAAATAAACAAACCCTGTGTTTTGCACTTTTGGAGGGATAGGTAGTAGGAAGATGGAGGGAAGTGAACTAAATAAAACAGGACATAATTTTACAGTGAAGGAGAGCTAGGCTCTGCTCTGGGTTCTGCCACAGATACTCTGCACCTTACATTCCACGTTCTCCTCATTTCCCCCCTCTACCTGATTGCAGAGTGCCCATTTATCTGTGCAGTGGATAGATCCCCCATCTGAATCATGGTGGAAGTGCTGTGTTTACTTAGTGACAGCTCCTCTTCCAGCTGCTCTCTGGAGCTGAACTCTGCTCCCTGTGCTACAGTGAGTCCCTTAGCTTGGCAATTTTGACCATACAGTTTGTATGACAGAGGTGTGATTTTTATAGCTTAAATAAGATCAAGCATAGATGATCTTTTAATGAAGTGATCCTTGTGCCTGATTGTATTAACATCACAGGGAAACAAATGAACCTGAGCTGCAAAGAGCCCCCCTGCAGCTATAATTAGATGAATAAAGAGGTTCATATTGATCTATCCATCAGCATGAGGAAGGAAAGAGCATCACCCATGCATGCTTTCAAGACCAAAAGCTGGTGCAGGCTGCAGAGATGTCAACTTAAAAGTGTGATCCTAAAACAAAAGTTTCAACCTGCTTGTGTGATACTGTTCCACCTACTCTGTAAAAGAGATGTCCTGGAGCAGAGTGTGTGCCACTGTTGGGGTCAGTGTTGCCTGGGAGGAGCTGTGCTTTGTGTAGTGTGACTAGGAAAGCAGCCGTGCTTGGTTGATCTAGCAATGAGCATGGTGGTGGTCTGGTGTCCTAAGAAAACCCACTGTAGGATTTTCCTTCTTTTTTGGCACCAAGTTGGCTTGTGCACTACTCAGTGCCCAGTAGTTCCTGAGCACTGATGAGCACCTTCTGGCCAATTCCCCCAGTTTATACACTGAGCATGAGGTTCTGTGGTATGGAATATCTCTTCTGTCAGTTTGGGTCAGCTGTTCTGGCCATGCTTTCTCCTGGCTTCTTGTGCACTTGCTTGCTGGCAGAGCATCAGAAACTAAAAAGTCCTTGTTTTAGGGTAAGTGCTACTTAGCAACAACTAAGACATCAGTGAGTTATAAACATTATTCTTACAGTAAATCCAAAACACAGCCATGTACCAGCTACTAAGAAGAAAGTTAACTCTCTCCCAGCCAAAAGCAGGACACTGCTGTAGCCCAGTATGTAGGTGTTTGCTGTCTCATACACCTGCCTGAGATCCTCACTCCAAAGGGAGCCTAATCCCTTTCAACTAGTCCTTCACTCCCTTTGTTGCTTTTTAAAATGTTTTTAAAAAAAACATTTTCAAAACTATCAAAGGAATCTAATAATCTGTTCATGCTTAAATCTGTATGAGCTTGCAAGAGAGCTCCAGATGCAACTGCTTCAATGCAAGGGGCTGTTCATGCACTCTTTGCTGTCTGCTGCAGTGTGGCTGATGGAGGAGACAAAGCAGAATGTGTCACTGGAGCTGGTGTTGCTCTCTGCTTGGCAAAACAAAACATATAAAAGCATTTCAAAGATCTTATGTGCTAGCAAACATATTTTATGTTCTGGTGGCTAATCAGTGATACTTGTGATTAGGACATATGGGATTTACTTGTAATTTTGCTGAGTTCTACCCTCAGGGGAGGTGGTTTAGGTCAATTCTCTGAGCAGAGCTTTGAACAGGTCTTTAACATCAGTTTTCAGTGCTGCTCATCACATAAACTCATCTTTCAGTGCTGGTACACCCTTTGCCTTGCTCAGTTTTTGTGCTAGAGGGACAAAACACTTTCAGTGCACCTTTGTTTGAGAGCAACTTATTGGGCAGTTCTTCAACCACTTTGGTAGATTCAACATATCTTTTACAGTTTCTTGGACAGCCATCCTTCCCCTTTCTGTGCCTCAGAAGGAATACCTGGCTCAGAGGCCACCTGTGAAGGAACTGTGAAAATGCAGTGTTAAGTACATGAGATGAAAAGGGATGAGAAAAGTGTAATAATTTTGTTAGAGAAGAAGACATTCAAAGCTGTATTATACATGAGTGAGGGGAGAACCAGGTCAAGTTAGAGGTGAGCTTGAATCAAAAATTATCTCTAATTCCCCCAAACCTAAATGGTGTATTTGTGTCTTGAACTGAGTTCTTATCAGCTGAACCAGACCAAACTGCAACTCCAGCCGTGAATGGTCTGAGACATCATTCTGTGATTGCAGAACTCAGATCAAGATAAAAACACTAGAAGCAATGTGTTGCATTTTGATTTTATTTTTGCTGGTTTGCATACCAATACAGTTTCATTTACTTCATCAGAGAGATGCTTATTTTGTATATTCTTGTGAATAAAATAAGTCCCTCTGCATATCCAGATGGGTCTATGACAAAAATAAGGCAGCTACACTGCAGTGACTGGTTAGTCAAGAACTATACTACATCAGAGAAGAGTTGGGTTTGTTTTTCTCTCTTCCTCCTCACACAGCTTCTAAAGGTACAAATGAGACATTCTCCTGACATTGAGAACTGAGAATTGTCTATTGTGCCAGTCTAATTAGTGCTTCACTTGACTGTCCATGACAATAATGCTATGTAACTGGAGGTATTAACTGATTTATAAAACAGGAGTTAGAAGTGATTCTGTTTTTTTTTTATTACTGTTCTACTACATGCCTGCTTGTGGAAGAACAGGACAGAAGTGTAATAGAGAATCACTAATTCAATATGACACTTGTTGGCATGTTACACCAAGTTCTTCTGTAGTACCTGGTCTATACAGTGGGTAAAAATAACATTGGGGCTACCTCAAACTGACAGTGGTAAGAAAGAAATTTGAAGGTAATGTTATACCCACATCCCCATCTTACCTTGTAATGGCCAAATACTGCAGGGAGCCTGGAATGATGGTTCTCTTTGCAGTGTGCAGTAAGGTTTTAATGTTTTTATGAAAAGTGTTTCTTCTAACATGTTTTTTTGGAGGGAGCTAAAACTTTAACATTAAAAGCCGATTTGTGAAATGGGCTTAAACCTAAAACTGGGACAAAGAAAAAAAAATCCCTGTCCTTGGAGCATGGTTTCTCATCCTTTTCCTGAATGTGCAGTCTTTTGGGGCTGGACAACAAGGGAAGGGCTCGTAGAGAATTCGATGTTTTAAATATGTAATACTTGGAGGGGTTAGAAAGCAAAAAGATGTGAAAACCCCAAATCCCTACCACATCCTTGCTCTCTGGGTTTTGGAGTGGTCTTTAGTTGAGCTGCAGGTGGAGTCAGAAAATCTGACCCAGATCTTAGGTTGGGTAATGGATTCAGTCCACAGTGGATGCACATGTCTGTACTGATCTGTCACGTCAGCTGATCTGCAGAGACGTGCCACATTATCTGCTTCCTGAAGATGCCTTAAAATGCACCACTGGAAGATTAACCTCCTCTTGCCCTTTGGGCTCAGGGGAGCACAGTGTTCTGAGGAGATACTTGCATAGCTCTGACCTAGCTGGCTTTTCTGAGATGCCTAGGGCACTTCTGCATGCTTCTGTTCTGCATGATACAGACTTACCTTGAGGCAGCTGGGGCTCACCTGAGCAATAACAGCTCCATGTGTGTTTTGGTTAGTCTTCAAATATTGTAATCCTTGAACATCTGGTCTGTTCTAATTTCTCTTCCATTCTTCTCCTGAGAAATATAAGTATGTATGTGGCATCTGTCTCTCACCCTCCTTTGCTTAGATGGAGATAAAGAGTTATTACTATTTGCAAATGGCCACAGCATCTGTTGGAAAGTACCTTCCCCATTTCAGATCTGTTTCTTTCCTTGACTGTTTTCCTCTTTTTCTGTAACTGGAAAAGGGGTCCATTGTTACTTTACTTGTATGTAAGAAGTTCTTTTGCTTTTTGAAACACTGTAAGAATCAGGTACTGTAATTTGAAACAAGAGCCCTGTGTAAACCCATTTTGTGGTCCTCTGCTGAGTGGATTGTGTCTTACTCCTTGATACATGGTTCCTTTTCAATTACTGAATTAAAGACCCAGCAATAAGGAAGAGCCATGCACCCTGGGTATCATCACCCTCTCTCTAACGTGGGGGTGGTGAGTCACTGGAACTCACTGGCTGCCTGTTGTGGATGCCTCATCCCTGAAAATGTTCAAAGCCAGGTTGGATGAGGCTTGGAAGACAGGGAGGTTGAAACGAAATGATCTTTAAGGTCCCTTCCAACTCAAACCATTCTGTGATCATAAAGCAGTGGTCTCTGTATTTACTTCAGCATGTCTAAACCTGCTGTTTCTTGTCTCATTCCAGCCTGAGAAGCTATGGGGAGTTGCAGCTGCATCATGCTGAGCTGGTGCTGCAGAGGACTGTCCTCTTGTCCTCAGGAGCGAGGCAGAGTTTAATTGGAGCAGCTGGAGGATCCAATGCACTGATGCCTCCAACTGACTGGCAGGCAGTGGGATTGTTGCATTATGGCCATATTAACTAATCACTGCTGATAATTGTTATTAATCATTGTCTTGGATCTGTAGTATGAAGAAGCTTCAGTTCCTCAGTTGTTACTGTTCGAGGTGAAATGCAAGAACTGCTTAACAATGCATAAGTAGGATAAAAATGGAAGGAAAGGCTTTTTTCCCCATCTCTCTGAAAAAGCAGCACCTTTTGCAAGGGCTCCAAACCACATGTGTGAGCTGCAATGACTTTGAAGATGATCTGGTACCCTCTAGCTCTGTTTATTGCACAAGAAATTGGACTTATGTGGTGTTCCCTCAAAATGCCATTGTGTTGTAGCTGTGCTTAGTTTGTAAAATTTCTGTGCAGACAGAAGGCAAAAAGTGAAAAATTCCTCCCCTCTGGCTGTGGGCATTTTCTCTGCAGTAGTGATAACATTTTTTGGGTTTAAATGGTTGTGCCCTAGTGCTTTCCTCTTTTCCTTTGGAAAGTGGTTCTGGAGTCTAGGATTTATCACAGCAGAAAGTGCCTTGATCAGCTTCATCTTGTTGGACTCAATGATCATTGTGGGTCTTTTCCATTTCAGGATATTTTATGGTTCTGTCATGCCCAGTCTTTGCTCTGATGGAATCAGGACACATGGTTTGTGTCTGGTTTCTCAGAGTCTTTCCTTGACCTGCCCACAGGTGCCCAGTTTGCCACCACTTTCCAAGCAACTGCTGCTGATTGTTGTCATTCTTTGATTGCTGAACACAGGAAGCATTGGAAGAGTTTGGCTTCCCATTGCATTTCCAAAATCCCTCTTTGTCAGGACTGGTTACAACTAATCCAAGGAGAAGAGACCCTCAAGAGCAAAAATGCAACCCATTCATTACAGCTTGGAGAACCTGGACAAAGGACAAAAAGAGCCAAAGCCCTTGATTTCTTTAGCAGTTCATGTCCTTTACTGAGACTGCCCCTTCTGATCCTGAGAGGAAAGAAAAGGTGATTAAACAAGAAGTTAAAACTACTAGGCCCCAGCTCCCAGCAACACTGAGAGATTAATGCATCATGTTGGGGATGCTTCAAACTCCATGATATGCTCTGCTGCCTCTGTTCTGGGGCTGTTCACAGTGGACTCTTCTGCCAGTTCAGTCAGTGATGCTGTTAGATTTATTGAGGACTTTGGCAATTAATTGCTTTCAGACCTGAGAAGGGCCTCATTGTTGTCCATCAGAGTTTTAATTAATCAAAGTGGCAGATGGGTAGTATCAGCCTCAAATGCTGGTGTAATTAACTCATTCATTATCATGTTCTCTTGCTCAGTGACGCTTTATAAAGGACATCTTTAATCTACCTGTCATGATGCTGTCCCCATAGTAGGGAGTTAAATCATCACTCTTTACCATAATTACCTTCTGCCCAGGATACCATTAGGGAAAATGCTGATTTTTGCCAATAAATATGGAGGCCCCCCTTGGCTTCAGACAGGTGAGTAGGGTTTGACCTGCAAAGATGAGCAGGGCTGGTGAAATTAGAAATCCTTTTGAAAGTCTCTGGAACACACCTTTTTAGGCCCTCAAAACTGGCTGTGCAAATTGCTTCAGGCAGGTTTTGTTTGCAGCTGACCAACTCCTTGCTGGGATATAGTGCCAGTTTGGGAGGAATTTCTTGGGTCTTTCTGAATATTTGAGATGTCCTTGTCATGAATGGATGCCCAGGAAACACTCCCAGGCTCATCTTGGTAAGTTGTTAACACAGATTTTGACGTGCTTTTGGCCCAAGCTGTCAGCATGAGGGTACCCAGCAAAATTCAGGAGTGGACACAGGTCTGGAGTAATGGACGGTTTGGATGTGCCCACCCTTTGGCCTTTTTTGCCCTGAGGAATAAGAGTTTGGACTTGGCTGAGTCTGTACCAATTGACATTGGCACCAGAAAAAGGTCCTGAGCACACTGGAATGAGGGTTGCTATAGATACACTTATCATGCATGAAATAAAGAATTTGAAGTAGAATCAGAAGCAAAAGAACAAACAACTTAAATTCTGTGTATCTGAAATATAGCCAGTACACCTCCTAAATCATCATGTGATGCCTGGGAGGGTTTCTGACTGTCCTGTGGCAGCAGCTGCTTCAGGAATTTTGGAGTGACCTGCGCAGCTGCCCATATCCAAATGGCTGCTTGCAGCCTGATAGGGCTGGAATGGTATCTCCCAGATTGCCTGAAAGGCTGTGAAAAAGCAGAGACTTTGGCCTGCTGAGAAAACTTTTGTCCTGGATGCTCTTCTTAAGAAGTGGAGGGAAGGTCACAGCTTTATCCAACTGTGGCCCCTTACATGAGGATGGAGGCAACCTCTCCATGGCACTGTCCATCCCAGCTGAAGCCAGTGCTGCTCTCCAGCATCTTAAATAATGAGATCATCCACCTTTAATGTGGCACCAGGAAGGCAGAATAAAGAGTTTGTAGCTCTGACTGTTGTGTGAAGACTTTCCTGCTGCCTGCATTGTTGCTTTCAAAACATTTGTTAGGAACAAAAAAAAAAAAACCATTAAAATTTAGACCGAAATCCTCAGCCAAACCAATACTGTGACTTTATTAAGCACAAGGTTTGGGAAAAGAACAGCTTGGCTGCTCTTAATTAAGGTTGTCTCTCCCTGGCAGATTAATCACCCAGAATTCATTGCAGATTCCTGGCACCATGGATGTTATTGATCCAGCCAGGCTGATAGTCTGTGTTTGCAGGGATCTGTCTGTGATCCTCCTTCCGTGGGAATCTGGGGAGGGAGGGAAGGAGGGAGCTGGCTGGTAGTTATTAATAGAATTTGGAGCAGGTTTTTTCCCCATGCTGATTAAATCAAAATGCTAGACAGTTGCATAATCTCGTGCATCTCAGTAACAGCAGCAATTACCACCACCACCACCACAGGGCAGAGAAAAGTGTGGAAGAAGTGTGGAGACAGATGCTAAAGGAAGCAGTGGATTTTTTTTTTCCAGAGATGTAAAGTAACAGGATTTTTTTACACATATTCAGCCACAGAGTGCTGAGAGTGTACTGTGGATGTTCCAAATGCCTCCTGGGCTGTAGTTTTAGTGTAATATGATGTGTTCAAATCAAGTCCATGGCAAGGAACAGGGTTGCTGGTACCCTTTGATGGGCACATGAAGCTCAGGGCTGATCCCACCCGTGCTTGAGAGCTCAGCCCAAGGCCCACTTGTTGGTGGGGATAGGAAGCCAGGGACATCTGCTCCTGCCCTGCAGGAGAACTGCATGTCTTGGCTTTCCAGAATGGGAGGCTGAGAGGTCAAGTGATGGGAGAGGAGCATTGCTGTTTGGGTAGCTGAGAAAGGCAGTCCAAGGAGTGTCTCCTGGTGCAGAGCTCTCCCTGGAAACATCAGTTTTTTGTTGTGTGAGATCATGAGTGATTCCCTTTCACAGATTTGTTACTTTGCAAAATTTAATAGCCACCAGCAGCTTTAGCTTGTTGAGCCTCTGATCTCCTTCAACCTTACAAATAGTATTTTTAAAGCCTCAAAACACCTCCCTGTGCCTCTTCTTGTTTGCTCTGGCTGTCAGACAAATGCCTTAGTTAAACATTCTCAGGCATGATTTCTAATCCTGAGGCTGTCCTTTAGCATGAGGCTGTGCTTTCCATCAGGCCAGCTTGCTGGCTATGGTGGCTTTACTTGCTCCATTTTGTCTGGCACTCAGTCTCTTTCTACCTTTCTTTTTCTGTTTTCTCAGGATTTTTTGCAGACTTTAAGCAAGAAAACAACCTATTCCCCAAAGCTCTGAAAGATGCTTCTGTTAGAAGATGTGCTGTAAGGATGAGAGTCACAAATGGTCACAGGCACAGGACTAGCTGCCCTGCTGTTTAGAGAGCAGCTTTTTGCCAGGCTTCATCCACAGCCTTGAAGAATTTGCTGTTTACAAAATCCTGGGTTTCCCCAGAGTGTTTAGAAATTCAGACCTGAATTTTCAGGATGTAACAGTAACTTGAGGTGCTAAATTGGCCTAGAAAGTGTTTTGTTTTGTTTGTTTGTTTGTTTGTTTTTACTTTTAGGAAAAGTTGAACAGTATTTTATTTTATTTTATGCTTTTTGAATTTATGCAAATTCAGAACCAAAGTTGAGAATAGGAGGCAGGTTTCAAGCAACAGATGTAATGATCTGTAGACCCCAAGCACAATCAGCTGCAGGGCTGAGAGGTTTGGTAGTTGAAGTCTCACACTGACTGTGGACAGTAGGAGAACCTCACAATTGCTGTAGGTTCCTTCTTCCTTTTTCACTAAGTGAAGAAACAACTGCTTTGGAGACCATATCTTGTATTCAGCCTGGGCAGCCAAACTTGCTTCTTCTGATTTATAAAGTTGGGGAAAAATGACTGATGCAACTGCTGGGTACATGGTACATGCAAAAGAGGGGTGGGTGCTTTTTTCCTGACTTTACAGATAGGTGTCAATTTAAAATTGAGACAATGGAGGCCAGTCAAGCATCTCAAATCATACTAGACAACTGTGTGGGCAGTTTGGTGCTGAACACAATTGAGATGAATAATTCCTAGGAGGCACCTATTTTCCTCTGATGGTTACTAAGGAAGCTTAGAATTTGACAAGTGGCCTTTAGATGTATAAATTTGGGTGAGCTGTAGCTGTAGATGACTACATTAAATACATACAAAGGCAGGTGGGAATAGATGGCCTTAAGCATTGCTCAGCTGGCAGAGGTGGTTTACTGGAGATTGAAGACACACAGAGCTTCAAGGGTCACTCCATGTGCTGTGAGCAGAGACAGCTCCAGATCTGGCTCCTTTCACCACCAAGAATCCTTATCTGAATGGAAAAGACATGGCTTGTATGTGAAAGTGGCACTCAAGGGAAATGATTTTTCCTCCCTGTACGCCAGTTATAGCTTTGAAAATAATCCATTATGCTCTGACCTGAGACTGCTCCAAAGTTTGATAAGTCCTTAGTGATGCAATAAGGTTCAAAGCATTCACAAATTAGAGAGGAGGTTTGGGCATTTAAAAAAATTATATAAAATAAGTGAGCTTATGGATGTAGTTATTTAGAACATTAAATAACCAGGGCACTGCTTGCATTAAGTAATCAGTGGTTGTTGCTCCCAGCTAAACCTGAAATGAGAGTGAGTGAAATACTTTAATTATTCTCTGTAAGGTGTGCAACTCTGTGACTGTGTCTTGCCTGGATGTAAGGGGCTACTTTTGGCTCTTTTTGAAGATGGGAGGCCCTGTTTACAAATGTAACTGACCTTGGTAAGAGCTCAGAATATTTCAGCTGATCTGCCATACCTGCCTGTGAACAGGCTCTTTTCCCCTGCAGATGCAGCACCTGACTGTGTTTCCACTTTGGCTGATGCCAGTTCATGGGGCAGTAAGGCAGAGCATGCCAGGAGCAATCTCAGGTGGCTTTGCTCTGACTTTGTGTGTGCCTGAGCAGTGCCACCTGACACAGGCACAGATTTAACACACAGGCATGACTGGATGTAGCTGTGTAGAGTCACATGAGGCTTTTGCAAACATGATGCCTTGAAATTAAAAGCTATTAATTCAATGGGAGATAGAGGGGGGGGCTCTATGGTTACAGTAGTAATTTTTGCAAATCCTGCAGCAAGACAAGCTCAGCTGACCTCACAGAGCTGATCCACTTACTGCTCTCCTGTGCTCTTGCTTAAGGATTGCAAAACCAGAAAAGTACTGAGGAGCTGGGAGAACAAAATGCCCCAAGGGCACAGCCCTGATCTTATGTGCCCACTCAAGCCTGAGGAAAAATCCTGCAGGTTTCAGTCAGGTTTATGTCAGCCCCTTAGGTGATCTCATTCAAAATTAATAAACTTGTTGTCTAATAGACTTATATTACATTGGGAATTTTACCACTGTAATTGCAGACAGTTGTTTGCCATCTTCTTTAGAGATGGGCATACTCTGGCCATCAAGTGGACAGTATTATATTGCCTCTAGAAGTGGCCAGTAACTTCTGGATGGGACTGTCTTGCTGCTCGAAATTTTCAAGATTATTTTCTCTTTAAGATTCAGGTAAATAGATTCCCATTCAGATTATATCTACATTCATTGTAGTTTAGGTTTTGAAATTTCCTCCCATTTCTAAACCAAAATACTTGTATGTTTCCAGGTGTGAAAACATCTTCCTGCCACCACCTTGCCTCTATTTACTCTTGAGCCTGTGATTTTTTGCAATTCTGCTGTGAATTTTGCAGCTTGAGCTCAGATCCCAATGTTTTGGCAGCACTCCTTTCTGTGTGTGAGGGAATCCAGGCTGCAATATCACTCAGACCTCCCAGTTTTACAGGCTCCCTTACATCTCTGTGGAGCAACCTGGTGTTTCAGCATCCCTGTTCTCTTGAAATCCACTGGTGGCAAAGACCACAGTGTGTTACAGCTGACACAGTTCAGCAGGGCTGTGCTTGGCTGGTGTTGGAAATTACTTTTGGTCTGAGCAGAGGCAGGGCACATGATGGCTTTTAGCAATGGAGCTGTGTGCACTGAATAAAACTAGCCCTTGGAGGCCACCTTGAATTAGGAATAATACCTTCTATTAAGAATAATTGGGTTAGAGGCAAGATGATGTGTACAGTAATTTGTGTTTGTCTAGCCTGGGTGATGCAGGTTTTTGGTAATCAGGGGATATGATCTAGAAAGAAGTTTGTCAGGCTGCAGTCTGTGGAAGAGCCAGTTTTGGTACTGGACTCATAGAAAGGCTGGGTGGAGAGGGCTCCTTGAAGGCCATTTTGTCCATGTTTCATGGCTTCTCCCTCATTTCCCTGAGGATCCTCTAGGACCTCTCTCATCCCCTTTATTCCAAACCATCAGTGTTATCACTGCAGTAATCAGTAATTGCCACCAGCCTCTTCATGTATCTTCCTTCTCCAGCAGTCCTATCCCTGCTCCCACTGTCATAGTCCTTCTTTTTTGTCCCTCATTTTGATCAGCACAGCTGTTTCTTTACAGGCACATCCTTGTCCTGTCTATTTCCTTTTCTCTATTTGTTCCTTTCTCCCTTTGTGTCTCTCTCTGCATTTCAATAGACTTACTGGAATAGACCTATATTAAAAAAAAAAAAAAGGTGAGAGAAGAAGAGGACATCTGCTTCCAGGGGATGGATGAGGAGCAGACTGCCTGACTCTAGAGAGCAGTACCCTCACATGTGCAAGCATGGCAACGTTCAGTGATCTTTTGGCATAAGTAGAGTTTTCAGAGCTCCTTGTGACCATCTTCTGGTGAAGCACTGCCCCTACTTTCCTCCTGAGATAGGAAGGCTGTGTGGCTGATGGCACTGGGCTTCTGGGCACATCACCTTGGCCAGTGATGCTCTAGGCATTCAGCAGGCACCTCAGAAACACGGGGCAGTCTCAGAAGATGTCCTGGGGTACAGCTTGGCTGCCACGTGCACTCAGGAGAGGAGCTGTGGATCTAGGCTAGCTCTTTACCATCCCCTTCCAACCATGTCAGTGGTGATTGATTCCAGTGTCCTCCCTTTCCCTGTGTTTGCTCTGAGCATTGCCTGTGTCTTGGTGTTTCCACAGCAATCTGTAGAAGATACAGCCCTGGAGTAGAGGTTGACTCCAGCACTGCCTGGACAGGAGATGCTCTCTGTTGAGGGCAGTTTTGTACAGTTTCTGGGAAGGACACAGCACATCAGGGTGGGTACTCTGAAAATAGCTGCATGTACTTACCATGGTAGCCTCAAGCTTCTCTCTTGACACTACACAGGAACCTTATAGTGATTTTTGCTGTTTAATGCCATAAACAAATAATAAGTTGAAGGGCTAACACATTGTGCTAGGCATGCTGAGCCCTGGCCCTTTGTTCAAATCTCCTTACATGAAGTCTTCACCTCTGATGTGTAAAGAGAAGATAAAAGTTTACTGTGTAAGGCCCTGTGTGAATTGTGACCAGAAAGAGTTTTTATTGTAGCAAACAAGTGAGAAAGGAGGTGAATTTCACAATGTGTTACAAGTGAAGAGAGGAAAGGAAAAGATTACCAAGAGTCATTAATTTTCTTTTTTTATTATGTATATTTTCATTAGAAAACAATCTTGAACACCCAGGAATAGTTTTCTAATAAACGTAAGCTCATGAAGAGCACTTGGAAGTTTCCATTCTGGGTTCAGGAGAATGACGGGACAGTAACACAGTCGACATGGTCATTCCTCTTAGTCAGCCCCTCCCTCGTGGCTGATTTTTCCTTACATTGCAACCTTCCCTTCCCCGTGCTTCCTGCCCTGGACAAAACCACCCCCTCCCTCCCAACCCCACAGACATCTCTGTAGTAGTCTCAAAGAGAGTATTTCTGCATGGACACACCATTGACTCATCTCAACCCTCAGTGAACATAGTGATTTCTTGCAGGCCTGAATGAGGATCCCAGCAACATCCTGGGGGATCCATGCAGAGACACTGCTTCCTCTCCTGGGCAGACCCTGTAGTAGGGAAGGAGGTCTTAGGGGTGACTTCAAAGGGGACTCACATGTAGAGATGCAAAATTTGCCCACTGGGGATGAAGATCCAGGGAAGTGTTCTTGCCATCCCTGCTGGCTACCTCCATTCTTGCGCTCAGCCTCTCAGGGGCACAAGTCCTGAAGGGATTGATGCATAGCTATGGGCCGGTTGTGCTTCTGGAATGAGGAAGGTTTCCTCCCCAGGCCTGGCCTGCATTGCCTACAAAAGGGTTTGTTTATAATGGAGAGCTGATGTAAATGAGCTAAAAACACGAGGGAACAAGGCCATTTTGATTTGCTACCGTAGGAAGCTGACAAAGAATCTTGCTCTCCTGTCATCAGAACGAGCCTCACCCAGGTTTACCACCATCTAAAATACAAGTGCTTTGTCCTCACTGTGTTTCTGGCTCAGGTACATCATCCATTGTAGTTACCCTGAGGCTAAGAAACAAAAGATTCCCCATGCTGTTATCCCACAGCTTGATAGCAGTGAAGGAGATGCTTGAAAGCGGTTGCTCTTCTGGATCAAGAAGTGAAACTCCATGAAAAAGGGTTCTGCTGGCCACATCAGTCTAGAGGGGTGGGAGGAAGATCTGTGTGCCTGTTAGCAAAGGAAGGGCTGTCCAGACTCCCATCTCAGAGAGACTGCTGCCATTTGGTAGCAATGAATCACCCCTTTCCAAAGGAGAGTGAAGATTATAGAGCAGCGAGTGAAAGGGGAGGGGGGATATAATCTCGTAAGAACATAGGTACTGAAATCAGCTGGGCAGAGAACATTAATTTTTGTCTCTCTAGCTGGAAAATAAGATCAGGTGGGTTAGTTAGAAGTCTGTTCATCCTTATAAGAAAAAGAACCTCTATAAAGTGTAGTAGAAAAACTCCCAGAGAAGTGTGGCAAGCTGGATTTTAAAGAAAGGCTCTCCTGTGATGAAGACCAAAGAGCAGAGTAGCTCTCACTGACTTGAGCTGTGAAAAGGATGAGACAGGTCACTTGCAGGGGCACGATGGGCATGTGCTGTTTTTGTGATTGTTAACATCATAACCTATATCAGCTGATCAAAGCTGCCCAACAGTGACTTGCTAACAAGAGGTGGTGATCCTGCCACAGAAGAGTGCAGCTGGAGGCAAACAGCCTGATGCCAGCTATCCCATCCAGGTGGGAGCTCTGGTACTCAGGAGAAGACTGCACTCTAGGAAGTCTCCTTGTGCAGACTCAGTCACTGAGACTTTCTTTGAGCAATCAGGGAAGTGAATGTGATATCCTAATTCTGTTTGGCAAAGCACATCTTGATGCATAACATAACATAGAAAGGAGCATCTTCTCTCAGTACCTCCTCTCTACTGTTACTTACTTCTTTAAGACTTGGGTATCAGAACATTCCTTTTTAATTTTTTTTTCCCTTTTTAAAATAAGAAATATGGGAAAAATACTGACAATGTGGCTTGGAAAAGAATTTTTGAGTTCTTGTCCCATTTAGAAATCCATCCCTTTTCAAGCAGTCGTGATGGCAGCTGTTTGTGCTTTTGCATCATTGTGCTTGTTTGAGGCTCAGATAATTTTGAGGGGTCTTTAGTCTGTTTCCTGCTGCTGGAGCTGAGTGTCTGTTTTCCACATATTTCTGTCTTAATTAAATGCTATACCATAACGAGCATGAACTAAAGACAGGGAAAAAGTACCATAGAAGTATTTCTCTCTTCTGTCTTCTCTTTGCCTGAAGTCAAATCCTATCTTCCACAGAGCAACTCCCTGGATTCTGTCAAGACCTATTCACAATCAAGTATTGTTGTAGGTTTATTTAGGTTTTTATCTCTTCTTTATGTTTTCTCCTTAACATTTATAAGTATATATGTATATGTTTACATATCTATTATCTTGCAATTCCAGTTCTGGAAGAGAAAATATAATTCTTTCATCAAAGGAGAAATTCACCCACTGACCTGGAGGTAATTTGAATAATGAACTAAGATAGTTTTTGATGTTTGTGTAAACAGCACAGAACTGTCAGATTCTGCTCTCTTTTTATCCAACATGATGGATGTGAGATCAAAGACTGCCTGCAGTAACTGCTGCATGTCAGCCTTGCGTTATTGAGGGAAATATTCCTAGAGCCACTGGTCCATTGCTGCAATATGGAGGAAACCAATTGGTGTTTTCATCATATTTCCTTCAGCATGTAAGAAATGCTGAAGGTCAATGCAATAGGTTCCTACACTTGCTTGTCCTCTCAGAACCTGAATGTCACTGTTTATCAATGGAGTGAATTTGCCTGTCTGGAAATGTGAAGGATGTAGGAGACCTAAAAACCACTCTGGGAGGAATTCCGTGTCTGCTCATGAGATCTTTAGGGCCAGAGTCTAAGGATAGCAGAAGGGATGAGACATCTGTTGCCTCAGGAATGAGAAGGAGCAGTCACAGGGGAGATCAAGATACTCAGCCAGTACTCCCTAAGACAATTGCACTGCTGACTGTTCTTCTCCAAGTGCCTGACCAATATAAAAGAGAAAGAAGAAGGAGAAGCTCTTCTGACCATGCGTTCTCACAAGAAGATGGGCAGGAATCCTGGTGGATGTGCCACAGGTTGGAAGTACTTGTGGTGCAGCCTCATCCTACACTGAAGAGCATTAGTGCTTTGCTTAGTCAAAATAATCTTTTTCTCTCAAGGAAAACAGGAGAGTATGCTTGAATGACTGACCACTACATGTGGACAGAGGATGGTCTTCAGAATGGTCCTCCAGCTCCAGCCATTGGCTCTAGTGTTTTACTGCTGCCAGATCAAGGGCTCTGAGAAGGGCCAGGGATCTGGCAGGCATGAGTAGTATTTTCCTGTCTCCCTGAGTGAAAACAGGGCAGTCGACACTTCTCTTGACTCAAATCTAAGCTGCTGACTTTCTCTTTCCTTGGGCTGCCCATCCCATCATGGGAAGGTAAAACAAGAACCTCTTCACCACCTTTCTTGGGAAACCACAACAGGGAACACACCAGATCTGTTTGAAAAACAGCCCATATTTTTCTACATTTTAAATTGGAAATCAAGTGTTAGCTGGGTATGTGGGTTTTGCCAGCATTATTGGGGTTTTTTTTTGTAGCAACCAATTAACAGCAGGCACTGAGATTGGCAAATACATATCAAAGACTGATGGTTGTAGAGTTTGACTTATTGATACAGACTCCTGACATTCCCTGTGTTCTCTGGTGACCCTTGGGTTAGTGCATGTGCTTGACCCCTTGCAGGCACAGAGGAAGGGGGTTTGAACTTGGCAGTGAGTATTTACCAAGAGACAGAATGGCAAGAATGGAAGAGCTATGGAGGCTGGAGGCCAGCACTGATGTTTCAGTAGGCAAGAACAGCATTGGCAACTGACACAGAGCAAAACACCTCTGAAGAGCAAAACCAGAAAAGCATTACCAGAAAGACCTGTCAAAGCTGACAGAAAATCAGGGGACTGGCAGAAATCACAAGATTGAGCAGGACCATACACACACGATTTCTGATGATGGCTGAACACAGTCCTCCACACTGACCACCCCCAAACAATGCTGGAGGACCACAAAGCCCAAGAACTGAGGGGTCTCCAGTGATAGGACCCAAAATTTTCTCCATTGGGAGAAACAGCTGCCAAACTCTGCAAGCTTTGTTTGTCAGTGGAAGGTGATCTGACAGCTTTGTAACAAAGTACAGGGAACGTCTCTTCAGGGACCCAGCAGACAAGACTAGAAGAAGGATATGGGGAAAGAGAGATGCCTCTGTAGGCACAACTCTGCCCCATCTCATCTATCTGCCAGAATCACCCAATACACAACTTATTTTTCATGTCTCGGGAGCGTACTGTCTCCATTTGCACCTTTGAAAGTCCTGCATAGTAGCACAAAGGGAGATTGTGGGAGATGAGAGAACTGTGCTATGGAAGGAAGAGATCCTCATCAGTATTTCTGCCATCAAAACTTTTAGGAGGAAACAAAAAGGGAATTCAAAACCCCAACCCCCACACTAAATTTGCACTTGTTCTCTCAGGCTGGCAGCCTAGAAGTTCGTAAACTCAGAAGTACCTTGTTCTGGAGTAAACTGTTCTGAAAATAGTTTCCAATGGCTTCCCCCGAGTTTGCTTTGCTGGTGGCAGCCCTTCGGCTCCCATGCTGGCACATGTATGAAGCTCTTTGAACAAGTTTTGACCTTCCTTTAGCCCCTCTGCCCATCAAGCCAGCTAATGACATGCTTCGTATTGCACAGAACACATACAATTGACAAGTTCATAGTGTTGTTTAAATATTAAACAGTCTAGACAGGCTTTTGAGTCTTATGCCGCTGTGAAAAGGCTCAGACCATGCCCATCTCTGAAACTGGGCTGCGGGATCATTTGCACAGTAAGACAGACAATAAGACTTGTATACATTGCCATGCAACAGAATAGACCCCAAACCGCCAGCCCTAAGTGGAAAGTTTATTTCTAAGCACAATATATGGAAAAAACAAACCAACAAACCCCACAGATATAGAAAACGTTGTAGCAAATCCCTGGTCAAGTAGGACTTCATGTCTGTCACTATCCTGCACCTCACAGCCGCTTAAAATGTCATGCAATGGAGGAGAGGGCACTCGGACGACAGCCTCCGCTTCCAAACAAGGAGGGTCTCCAAGCAGGAGAAGGCCGATGGGACTCCCGCTGTGATCCAGACTGTAACCAGCAAAAGGGCAGCGCTGCTCACCCCCACCACACACCTCGTGACTACCCGTGGTAGACTTAGCACTTCAACAGGCTTTACCAACGTGGATTCTCACAACACCCCTGTGAGGTAGGTACGTATTGTTATTCCCCCTTTGCGTGGAGGGGGGACTGAGCCGAACAGCCCAAGGCTACAGAGTCAGTGGCAGAGCTGGAGTGAGAGTATGCAGAGTCCTGTGTGCTCAGAGTACACCACTCTTTCACAGCAAGTTGTGCTTCTGACCTCGTAACATTTTATCTGTTAGCCAAATTAAAGGAATTTGACTTCTCCTTATTAAATGAGTGGAGGGCAGGGAGGGAAACGACATCATGGGTGACAGCTGTCCCTTCATCTGTGTAATGCTTCCCCCTTCCCAAAAACACTGTAATTACTCATCTCTTGGAATGAGGACAGCTTCCAGAACAGGCATAGGGGTGAGAGGCTGCTGTGTTTGCTTGCTTTGGCCAGGTTTCTCTCTATTGAAGCAGTTCTTCCAGAGATCACTCACTGCAACACCTTCCTTCTGGGGGATAGCTACTTTCAGAGATGATTGGAACTGCCCCTTCCCTCTCCCTCTGCCCACTGCCATCTCTCTTCTCCCCTCTGCCAAAAGCAGTCTTTGGTAGATAGTAAATCTGGTCAGACAAAGGTACAGTGGCCTCAGAAACCATGCTGTTTCACACTGGTCCTCAGTAAGCTGGCTTTCTCGGACGGTGTTCCACCTCCCACATTCTCTGCCAGAGAAGTAAGTACCTGTTCTGTTGCATTCTGATATTTAAAGGGACACTGTCAAGTAACTGAGGTGAAAAATACGACCTTGCCTTAAGCTGCTAACCTCCATCCTCAACGCTGCAGGATGGCTCCCATGTTCAAACACAGATCTTGAAGTTTGGCACCTTCTCCAGTCCAGAAACACCTGACCTGTGACAGCCTGGCTGCCAAAGGAGCTGGTAGCCCACGTTTGCCCTCTCTCCACGGAAGGAGCGAGAGGTGCTGGTAGGATGGTGGAGGGCAGCTGCATTCAGCCATCGTGCAACGTTGCTTGGCACTGCTGCTAAATGGATGCAGTTTGGCTGAAGACATTATCTTGATTTTGGAGTGAGCTGGGTTCAGGCTTGATCACTATGGGGTCACGGTTTTGTGATAGCTGAGGTTTTGCTCCTCAAAATCCTAGCTAATCTCTGTATTTATGGGGTTCCTGCTCTTATGCTTCCTCTGTGGCAGCTGCAAAATGACCCCATAGAGTTGGGACATACCCTCCATAGAATGAGGATAGTCAGCAGGAAATCAGAAATATGGATTTCCTCCTGTCGCAGAAGAAAGGTGGGGAGGAGAAGGACAGAGATGGTGAAAGGAATGGGGTGAGTGGAGAGAACCATACATGCCCAAATGGAAAAGGACAAAATCGGTAGGGAAAGAAATTTTATTTTCAAGCTTGTAAGAGAATATTACAAACAATGGAGAGTAAAAAAAGCCCAAACCCTAAAAACTATTTAAAAAGTACTTGACAGTGTCCCTTTAATATCCACAAATGATTCAGCCATTGTGCATTGAAAGAGAATGTTCCTGAAGAGCAACCGATACCTTCGAGGATATATCCCAGAGAAGGAGACTTATTAGAAGTGCTACACAGTCAGTCAGCAACTGTGCTCCCTCTTCAGACTAACTCTCTTTTGGATGATTGAATGGAATAGACTCCGTAATAAACTAACAGACTGGATGTGAAAGGATCAGCCTACAAGACTGAGTGAGACTGTTGCAAATTGAGCAGCAGAGATACAGACACCAAAAAAAAAGATACATATCTAATGCATGAGTGTCTGAATCAGCAAGGGAGCAGAAACCCACCAAAGATGGGTCAGCTTCTTGTGATTAGAGTAAAATGAAAGGAAATTAACCTGGAATGTCTGCATGGAAAATGATGTGTGTGGGTGGCAAGGTCTGGATGCTGGATTTGGGGTTATGAAAGCATGAATCACACCAGTACTTGTGCTTGAAACACCTGCGGAACGTTTGTACAAAATTTGCCAAAAATGCCTATACGTCAAATAAAGGTTATGGAGCACCCTCCCCCCTCCCAGTTCTACCCTCACAAACCCCTTGTCAGGAACATTATGAAAAAAACAGGCTTCTTGGTGAAATTTGGGTATGCCTGGATTTTGTTAAGATTTTCTTAGTGAGATGATTCAATCTGTAAATCAATACTGAAAAATCCCCAGCCATTTCACTTCAGGTACCCCACAGTAAATCAAACAAGGCTCCAGTGACTCATGAAACAAAACAACTCATAGCCCTGGTTAGTTGGAGTCTGGAAAATAAAACCACTCCAAATATTTCGTTCCCTTCCATGTTTTTATAAATCTCACACTACGTGTGTGTTTGTGTGCGCGTGCGTGTGTGTACGGGGGCTGTGCACAGAGCGTTACCTATTCCAGGTAATAGGATTTGTAAGACATGCTAAACTGTCTGTTCCTCTGCTTCCCCAGAACTCTGCCTACTCAGTTTGTAGTCTGTATTGCACTTGTTTTGTTGGTTTTTTTGTGATTTGTGTTGTTATTTTTTTCTTTTTTTTTACTTTTTTTTTTTTTTTTTAAACAGGCTGGAAAACATTAACCTCTTTAGCATGAGTGTGCAGCTCTCCCTCCACCTGCTTTTTTCCTTAGCTGGCCAGGTGCCGCCTCTTATATCTTGTGCAGTTACTGAAAAAAGAAAAGAAGAGAAGAAAAAAAGAAAAAAGAAAAGGAAAGAGAAAGAAAAAGGCACACCATGCTCCTCTGCTTTATGAGTTCGTCTCCTCCGCGTCGTGTTAAGGCCTCCTGAATTCCTCTGCTCAGACCGTTGTGACCCTCATGACGAGCTCTCTGTTACTACTAGACTGACTCCTCTGTTCGTGAGGCCTCAGGTGGCTGAGTATATGCAGGATGGTATAAGCACAGTGGTGGTCAGAGAGGGTGCCTGTGGCATGGCCGGCAGCCCGTGCCCCGCTGTCGGCTGGAGCGGAGTTAGTGGCTGTACCACCAGTGGAGGACGAGTGGGTGGTTTGGGAGGAGGGGCGCTGATTTGTCCTGGTCCCTGTTTTTTGCTCCTCCATGTCCTTTGTTTTGTCATAGTTCAGCACTTTCCACTGCTGATTGACCGCCTGCCACCGTTTAAAAATCCGGTAAACCGAGGGCCCTTCGTGTATTATTAGACCTGGA
This sequence comes from Peucedramus taeniatus, assembly GCA_013400575.1. Taxonomy (NCBI): domain Eukaryota; kingdom Metazoa; phylum Chordata; class Aves; order Passeriformes; family Fringillidae; genus Peucedramus; species Peucedramus taeniatus. The sequence continues at coordinate 268,861 of WBNO01031592.1, read as the reverse complement.
GGGAAGGGGGAAAGAAATAAACATAAAACACAAACAGAACTTTAGAAAGAACCATAGAACTTCCCCAGCATTTTCCCCCAGTTAGCTGGTTAAGCTCAGCTCTCCAGCCAGTGCTTTCTCAATGATAAATCCTGTATTTTAATTACCGACAGGCAGAGCACTGGTGCTCCTCCTCTGCTGGATCCCTTTTTCCCCTGAATTAAAGGGATTACAGTTTTATCTCAGCCATCGATAAACGGATCGTAAATGCAGCACAGTGAGTTATGCTCTTACAGCAAAAGAGTATCTGTTTACCAACAAATGCCCAAGGTTTATCTCTCACTGGGCTAATTTTGCATGCTGCATAGGCATGATTCACCGGGCTCAGGCGTGTGTTTGGAGGGGGTGTAACTGCAGCTGACGTGTCAGTGACGGCTGCTGCACCAGCGCCGTGTGTGTGCACAGCCCGTGTCTCTCCCCACACACACAACAGCAGAACAGACACATGTGGAGGCCAGAGGCAGCAACCGAGTGTAAAAAGAGGTCTGTCTGTACCCATAAGTGGTTTGTTATCCAAGGCAAAGTTTTGCTCATCTGCAGAGCAGGTTCCTCATTGAGTGTCACTGCCTCCTTTCAAGGGGGAGCTCAGCACACTTGACAGAAAGGGCAGAGGAGCTCCCAGTGTGTGCAGAGTATGCAGGCAGTGCTCATGTCCTGCTGCCCACCAGCAGGCACAGGGCTGATGTCTGGGGACAGCTCTGGGCTGTAGGACACGGCACTGCTAATGGTCTCTGTGTTCATAACAGAGGGAGCAACTCAGGCCCCTCAGTAACCCAGCAGTTATCTCATCTCCCAGCTGACTCCATCATCCTCCCCACCCTTCCATGAGGACTAAGGAATTAAATAATTTTAGTTGCTTGGATGATGACAGTACTTGAGTATTAAGCTCTGCTATTATTACTGAAGTTGCCAGACTCTGGCTAGACCCTGTGGAAGCACTGGGTCTAGCAGTGGCAGCAACACAGGTCTTCTGCACTGAGACTGGAGGAAGCTGCAACATCTCCTGTAGACTGGCTTAGCTGGTACACTGTAATACATCTCACAAGCTTTGCTAGAGAATGGGATTTATGTGGAATGAGGGAAGTCTGAGCGTCCCTGCTTTGCAGCCATCTGTCTTTTAGCAAGGTGCCTTTGTGTCCCACGTAACTGAAGCCAGACCAGCAGGGAGGACTGGGTGACTTAGCACATGGATGGCTTCATTGTCCTTAATGATGAAGGCTTCACCATTTTGGGTCAGGATCAAGATTATCAAAATCCTTTCTAAGAAGAGTAGCTCTCTTGCCTTCCTGTTGCAAACATAAAAATACAAGAACAAGACTCACAAGAATCAAACCCATGCCTAAACAAAGGGGCTGACTTGACCAACAATGTGTAGAGAGATCATGGGCACCACAGAATAAAGTGGTTTACAGCTATTCCTAGTTAATCAAATGCTACAGCTTTACCCACCACCTACCTTTTCCAGATAGTTCTAGTTTCTGATGGCAGATAGTTACTGGAGACAGCCTGTGCCACATCAGACCCTAAAATACCTGAAGGTCATCTTACCCTTAGGGCTGATCTCCCCATTACTCACTGATGGGATGCAGCCACTTGGTTTCTCAGGACCAGCACCTGATGTTAGAGAGTTTAAATCACTGCTTCAGTACATATTGAGTTTCCAGCCTCCCTGGTTCTAAGCATAAGTAGGAGCCCTGCTGACTTGATCACAGATTAGCTTCAGGGGGACTCACATTCATTGAAATGGGGTGCTGAGCCTGCTCCCTGGCTGTAGAAGTAATTCCATTGCATAGCTTGTATGGAGATCTGACTATTTTGGGACAGGGAATGGCGTAGGGCACTACAGTATGAGAGAGCTCTACCCTCTGGTTCCCACAGGCCACTGAGATTGCACAGCTGTAACCCTGCAGTGCCGCTGGCTGTTTTATAACCAAACCCCATGATGTCATAATAGAAAATTTGGGTTTTCCTTCCTGCTTTGAAACATGGTTGAGAATTCTGACGTGGTCTGATCAAAGCGTCAACCATAAAAAGCAGGACTTAGGGAAAGCCTGCAGATCCAGCCAAGGAGACAGAGCTTTGAAGCATGCCTGAAGTGGATCAGCCCATGACAGAGGACATTAGACATACATTTAAATGAGCTGTCTGATCAGTAATGAATGAAATTCCACTCTGATCAATGTTTCTCAGTGTTTCTCAGAGACCACTTTAAGCCTGGGATAAAAGAGCCAAAATCAAATGTTTTCTCTTTGGCTGTAGAACATTCTCCATAGAATCAAATCCATTCTACAAAGTATTAAACACCGAGCCACGATTGTAAATCTATTCTTAATTACCTTATCACAAATATTTAATGCGCAGCCTGATTCAAGAGGGCTGTTTATAAAATTCTTGTTTGTTTGCCTTCTAATTATAAATGTTTATGATCTTATGCAATTAACTGTGTGATGCTGATGGATGGGTTGCTGAGTCAATTGAGCAGCTGTTTTCTTAGATAGTTTTGGTTTCCAAATATTTATAAAAGTACAAAATAACCTCTTTTCATCTGTATTTACTGGGCTCTAAATTACTTATCGATTTCCATGTGTCAAGCTCAGGAAGCTGTAAAATTAAGAAGGAACCAAGTGGAGGGGTGGGCATGGAAGCGGAAGTAACAGTGATTCATTTACAAGAGGAAGTGCCAGGAGTAAGCAAGAGTCTATCAGTTAATATCAAGCTGAAGGATGCTTAATGCTCTCATTGAAACAAATCTTGTCTGCCTCAGATAAATTAGGGCTGGAATTCTTACATTCAGCTCTTTGCATCCCCTAACAAGAACACCCCCTCCCCTCAAGAATCATTCTTGTTGACAGAGGTGAAATGTTCAATTTAAAGGCCAGAATTCAGTGTGGAGTCCTTTAGGAAGGACTGTATTCAACTTCAGGTGTTCATCTAGAAGCAATTATTCCGTAAGTGGAATAACTCTGTGTGAGTGTGTAAGATTGCAGGTTGGTGTGATCTTCTGTCTTTGTGCAGCCCTCAACACAGAAATGTCTATATCAGAATTTCAGATGGATTCTGGGAGTGTCCTGGTCCTTTTCTACTCCTCCCCATTTTATCTTGCCCTCTTCTGCTTTACAAAATCTGTTCTCAGTGGATCCTCTGTGAAAACCATCCTCTTCAGAAGCAAAATTTCTGTGAGTTGTAAACAAAACTTGTTAGTCCAGATTGTTGCCTGCTTCATGAAATCCCTAGTTTGTAGTGCTGGTGAAGTGAAACTCCCATGGAATGTGGGCACTCATGATGTGCTGCTCTCATTCCCATTTTCTCATGTAGAGACCTGACTGGACCAGCATTGGATGAAATTCCTCGATCTGAGAATGGTTGAAAGCTGGAATCTCTGGGGATTAGATGAGACAGAGGTGCATTGTGTCAGTGGGCTTGTAAGAAAACTGATCAAGAGAAAGGTCCTCAGCCCAAGGGCCAGAAGGGTTGCTGGAAGAACACTGGAGTGTAACAGGGGAATTGTGTTTGTGTCACTGGATGGGGAAGCAGGGATCAGTTGCTGTACCACCATCCTGTGAGATTAACCCAGGGGGTTGTGAGCCTCCAATGTGAAGTAACTTTGGAGCAGCAGTTTCCCAGAAATGACATTCAGTGAACTCCTGAACATGGTCAGCCTCTGCCACCAAGTGATATTTTCCCCAGAACTTTCAGTCTCTAATTAACCTTCCTCTTACTCCAACACTTGCCAAGCATTTTCTTCAAAGAAACAGGTAAATTTTTGGGACAGGAACTGTTTCACCTGTTTGCCAGTAAAGGAAACCACCAAAACAGAGCTTCTGCTGACAGTGGGTGGCACATCACCCCTGCACTGACACTTATATTATCTACAGGAGGAATAATCACAGTCCATTCCAGCCAGTTATCTTCTCAAAAAGGCCCTGTCCTTTCACCTCTTGTTTCCACCTTCAGCAGGACTTTGCCTTTTTGTTTTCCTTTTCAAATGCAATTTCATCTCAGCCAGACAGCTGCCATGCCTCAGCCTGTTTCTGTTGCTTTCATTATTGGGTGTCAGGGGAAGATTATGGCAGCTGTGATCAAGGCTTAATGTTTGCCTCCACAGCAGTTGTGACTCAGGCCAAGGTAAACCAAGCTTTCTGGGAGATAACACTTTATTTGCTAGGCTTTCTCTCTATTGACATCATTGCATACACAATCCCTTCCGTCCCTTTCTGTGAATTCTTTAATCTTTTGTGACAATCTCAAATTTCTGCACTTTTGTTTCCCAAGCTCCACCAGCTCAGCCCTCACTAATCTTTTTGCCTTAATCTTATCCTATTCATCTATCATCCAATGCTCCATCCTTCGTCACCTTTTATCTTGACCTAAGAACAGGAAAGTGGCTGATGATAAATCAGGAAAAGAGAGCCAAAAGTGTCTGTTCCTGGAAATACAGGCTTGGAAAGGGGTACATAGTATCTGGCACCCCTGACCATTGTGCCCAGGTCAGTTCCAGCTGAATATGACGAGTTCTCTGAACAGCCTGGAATACTTAGATGCTCCTGTGACTGATACTCAAGTCTACAGAGCTGTGCTCTTCAGGAAATGGGGAATAGGGTGAACCAAGGAGCAGGGAGAGGTAGTTTTGTAATTGAAAACAATGCCATGGCATCAATACAATTCTGCACTTGGGCTGATTTGGAGGAGAGTTGTGAACCTCGGAGCTGACTAGGCTGGGAATGAGGTAATGTCCTTCTTCTCCTCAATCCTGCTCATCATCTCCAGAACCTCTTCATTTCACCCCCCTTTTTCTGCAGGTGAACTCCCCAGCACGATGCAGTCCCAGACCAGAGAGGTGCAGAATCAGCACTGTAACAGCCCACCTGCCTTTTGATTCCCTGATGAAATAAACTGGTATGTCACTGTCTTCAGCAGTGTGACTGTCTGGTCCAGCTTGCATTTGGGATTCTGATTTCTCATTCCTAAGGATAATGCTTTGCACTTCTCTTTATTCAATTACATCTTGTTGATTCCTCCAATTTGCCAAGATAATTCCAAATTTCAAATGCTGATCTGATCCTCCAAAGTGCTTGCAGCCTTTCCAAGCTTGGTGTCATCTGTGTATTTTATAACAGCACATTCTATTTAATTATCTAAGTAATTAATAAAAATATTGATGAGACCAGAGTCCAAAAGACTCTCTACTTGAAATGTGTTTCCAGTTTACTACTGACAACTACTGAGAAAGCATTTTCTCCATTGGCTGTACACCTGCATTATAGTTATTTAATCTAGAACATGCTTCTCTGGGAGAAGAGTCCCAAGGCAAAGCACCAAGAGCATTGCCCAAGCCACAGCATATTAAACTAACAGCTTCCTCCTTAGCCACTAGTACAATTACCCTTCCAAATTGCATCTGGTTATATTCCTGTGCTCACCAATTGGTTAGCTAAAAAAAATTCAGTATCTTTCTATGAATCAGTTAAGCTGATTTGCCCTTCATTTCCTTGATCCTCAGTGCCTACCTTTATTATCTGATAGAGAATATATTTAAAGCTAGGTACTCTGCTTGCATTTCCCCAGCTGCCTGGCATCTCCTGCATCCTCCTCAAGTTCCTGATGATGAAATGCTCATGGGTCAGCCACTGTTCCTGCAGCTGCCTCTGAAGTTCATTAGGACATGCCGACAAGGACAGAGCTAACTCATTTGAATATTTTTGAGGCTGTTCTTTTCTGATTCTGCCCTGGGCTCCTTGCTCCTCATTAAAATTATTTTAGCTAAGTTTTGAGGACTGAAACAAAGACAACATTTAACTATTTGGCCCTTTGTTATCAAATACTATTTGAGCTCTTAGACTTGCCTTGTTCTTCTTCACTTATGCTTATGGACCCAGTTGTTTTTGCCTTTTGACTCTCTGGATAGTCATCTTGGGGCTCAACTCTGACAGCTCCCCATGCCTGTGTGATTTCTAGAGACTTTTCATTAGTTGAAGGTTATTCTTTCTGCCTTTTGTGTGATTGCAGCTTCTGATTTTGGGTCCTCAAAGAGTTCCTGATGCAGCCTCTGTGCTCTCTTCCCACGCTTCTGAGCTTCCCCCTGCACAGGCACAGTTTGCTGCTGTGCCTTTAGTATCATCCCTTTTGGCAGCTGTGAGCTGTTCACAGCTCTTTTATCCTTCAGATTCTCCTCCCAAGAGACACTCACTGCTCTGCTCCCCTGGGGCTGCTGCCACTGCTTTTCTGGAGTCCATTATCCTCACATCTTAACTTTTCTTCAGCTCTGGAATGCTTTCATTAAACAGTTGCTTCCCATACAAACTACTGATACATTCAAATTTTCAGGGAGTCTTTGCTTTCTGGGGAAATCGAATAGGAAGTATAGATTCCTTCATAACCATCATCTCCACTCTCCAAAATACAACTTTTGTCCCCAGAATGTTTCAAGAGCTGAACATTCTACCCTGCATACAGGAGCAGTTCATACTGGTTAGCCTGGAATGTGTGGTGCTGTCTTTTAGACATTTCTGGAAGCTGCAAGACACTGGACCAGTGATCAGGATTTCTCTAGTCCTCAAGACTTTTAGCAAAGGTCTGCTCTGAATAATGCTGGAACTGTACTAGGAGGGTGTGCAAACTTAGCAATTGCCAGCATTGAATGGGATAAAGTATAAATTGAAAATGTATTCATAATGATTAGAGCTCAGTGCTTAACATATGGAAAAATAATTAGCTGATTATAATTAGGCATTTTCTTATCAATCATTCTCAATGCACATTTTTTTAAATGTCTAAAGAACTGATTATGTATGAATCTGAACTGTGTTTTGGCTCAGCAGAACTGGGATGTCTGCATGGCTGGACTCCGTTGAGTGCTGTTATCACTGGATAACATGGCTATCATGGAACCCACGGATTTGGGGAAGACAAAACACTCCTTCTGTGAAGTGCTTTCACTGCAGTGAGGTTTCACTTTCCAGCACTGGGATGCCATGCTTGGATCTCCTAGGCCACAGGGCCATGACTCCAGCAAAACTGAAATTAAGCCCCTCAGAGATTGATACCTCCATGGCCAGGGAAGAGATCCCACCAGTGTACACAGAGAAGTTGTTCCCAGTCTTGAGGAAGTATTTTATGGAGGTTTGGACTCTTCCATTTTGGGTCACTACAGCAAAACCAAGCTGGCCCATAACCTTCAAATGCTGACTAACCAGAAAACCTCGTGTTTATTACAGCTCATTTCTCCTCGTTCAAAGGCAGCTGTGCCTCAGAGCTTCCTCAGACCCTGGTGTGCCAGGACCCCCCCCAAGTGCAGTGAGAGCCCTTCTCCTTCCCTGCTTCCTCCACTCCATCTGGCAGAGCCACGGGAGCAGCAGATCCCATCTGGGCAGGTCATTATGCTGTGTCCCAAGCTCTCTGCAGCTGTTAACACCCATCCCTGGAGTCAGCAAGAGCCACGTGGGACATGGATCCAGCGTGCTGGCACCTCGGGGAGTCCCCACAGCTGCTCCATCAGGTGAGTGGTGCTGGGGCAGAGTGGGGGGGCTGGGGAGAGGAGGCAGCTCTTCTATTCCTGCTGCGAGTGCCTGGTGTGGCAGCTGGCAGCATCCCTCCCCCAGGAAGCACTGTGGCTTTGCAGGATGCAGCTGAGCTACATGGCAAGAAACAATTTTCAGGCTGTGACACTGCAGCATGTCATGAGTTCTTGTGACACAAGTATGCAGCAGTGATTCCTGTGTGCACAGGATGCCACAGGTTCCTCTGGGAAGCAGAGCTGTCCAAGCACAGACATGGCATTTGTAGCTGCAGGAGGAGGAAGGCTTTATCCAGCAGGATGAAATGAGTTGACAGGTAGGACTGCGGGTCATGGGAGCTGGGGGCAGGGTGTTGCAGGAGCATTTGAGGAGCTTTTATGGCTGCAAAGTAATGCATCTTCTCTGTGAGGTGCTGCCTCCATCCCAGGGCAGCCCTGCTCAGCCGTGTTCTCCACAACACATGGGCTGGGCCCTGTAGGGCTGAGCTGATGAGACCCAAAATGAGGAAACGCCGGCAAAATTAAGGAGCTGAGTAGAGGTGACCACTGGAAATGAAATTTCATTTCATTCAGCACTCCCACATGGTTTGTTTGCAATGGGAAAATAACACCAGCTGTCCTGCAGAGATGTGGCAGAGGAGCTGGGCTGACCCCTGGAGTTGCACACAGCAACACCATGGCCCTGGAGATGCCACAGTACTTCCAGCTGTAAACAAACAAGCTACCAACCACCACAACTTCCTCCTCCTGCACTGCCCAGAGCAGTACTTTTTTACCCCTTGCCTCAAAACAGTGACAAAAACCACCGTAAAACAAAACAAGAAATAACAGTGAAAAGTAGGTAAAATGAAACCCAAAGAAATTCTTGCTCAGGCAGTAGATAAAAGCATAAACCAAAGTACTCCTATAAACTCAGCTGGCTGTGGACAGCTAGAGTGAAGTGGATGTTGTGCCCTAAAGGGCCATTGTACTCCTGTGGTATTTAACTCACAGGGCATGATGAAGCAGAGGATTAAAGGGCAGTCTGTAGCTATGCTGGCAGCAATAAATGAGACTCTTCTTGGAAAAAGCAACTAAATAAATAGAGATGGGAGCTCCAGCAACAGAACAACCCCTTGCTTCTGCATCATGCCTCTCCAGCACCATTCCCCACTTGTGTATCTACCCACCACTGTGCCAGAACAGGAGGGATAGGGCTTGGAGGGGTATACCCTCTTGCTCTCTTGAAGTTTCCCCTCCTTGCTTTGTAGCTAGGACTGGGTAGATCCTCTTGGAACCTTTTTTCTTCTCTGAATTTAAAATGATATAACAGCAACATCCCACATCTTGCAAAGGCTTTGTGCAAGAGGTTAAAGACATTCATTGTGTGCATGACAGATACTGCAAGGTCTTTAAAAGAAGGGAGTAAATAATAATTTCAAGCTAGGTTGAACAGAGCACTGATCTCTAGGTGATTTTATGGCTCTTTTCTACCTTCAGATTTCCAGACATTCCCTACAGAAGTCCATGGAGTTGAACACTTATGGTGAGGAGAGAAAATGTACGTGACTTCCGCTTCATTCTGTTTGCACGATGGAAACCATTCCTCCAAGTCTGGGTCCTGAACCTTCCTATGCCATAGCTGATGTTACTCTGACCAAAGCACTCCTGTGCAGTCATGCTGATCCCCAGACATTCCAGGGACGCTCCTTTAAAAGGAAACCTGGACAACACCACTGTGCTGTGCAGGGCTTGGGAATCTGCCTTCACACTTGCTTGGAGTGAGACCTGAAAAAGTCACATTGTTCCTCAGAATGGAAGAATAACACACATGTATTTGCAGACAGGTTAAAATGTTTCATTTGGAACTGAATTTTTTAAAATGTTGTATTCCAAATTCTGACACTGAATTTGAAATACTCAGCATGAGCAGTCATCTCTAAATGTTAAATCAAAATGCTTTGTTCAAGAATGATCAAAACATGACATTTGCTTATTGAAAGTAGAACTAATGCCTCCCTCTCTGCTTTTATTAGCAAATGAAATTCTGTAAGGAAAAATGAGAACAGTTTCACAATTTTTTCATTTTGTAAGGGATGCAGGTTCTGTCTGAGCCCAATTCCTCCAGACTATTCCAGTCACCTAAATGCTTTTTCACTAAGAGAATACAAACTAATCAGGAGAGAACAAAAGTGAGTACAGATCACCCTTGCCATCCCCCAGGGTAACGTAGGGCACATGGGCTAAATTAACAGACCTAAGATGCCTGTGATGTCAGATGTTAGCATGTGTATTGTGATTGCTTCTTCTTCCTCACTGGAGTGAAATGTGGGCATCTTTACCCTCCAACATGCAGGAGGGCATCCCAAGGATGTGAGGCAGAAGGTGCTCATGGTGTAATTTGGCCAGCCTTTTGTTGGGATAAACGTGTTCCTGGGACACACCATGGTGCAGCCTGTCCTGTGCTGCTTTGTTCTTCACAGTCATGACAAAAAAAAGAATCTTTCATTGCAAACCCAGGATTTCTGTGAGATCTCCCAAAGCAATTCACCTTGAGTGTTGCAGCCTCCCTCTGCTCCCTGATGACGTCCCCAAAGGTCTCACCCCACCTTCTCCTCTGCAAAGGTCTTCACCTCTCCCACAGAGGCACTATTCAAAATTAACAAAGGTGGCAGAAGCCAAGAGGACAAGGATCTGTTATTTCTGATCTGTTACTAGCTAGGATCTCTAGGAAGGCAAAACACATTCCTTGCTTCTCTGCACACACAAGGGTCTTCCACCAGAGCTGAAGACCTTTGTGGCTGCAATACCCAGATGAGTGAATGCTGACAGAGGCTGAGGGGCAGGTAAGGGTTTACCTGCACCTATGGGATCTGCCAATGCTGAGCTCACAGTATGACAGCAGTGAATGAAGCTGGGTGTGGCTAAACCTGCAGCAAAGGTCTGGAGAAGAGCCTTGGAAAACACAGGAAGGTTCTTCATGTGGCTGTGGCTGAGCAGAGTGAATTGTCCCACCTGGCATAACATGGATATTGTGGAACCAGCTCTGCCATGGGGCAGAGGGGCTCAGGCTGTGGCTGTCATTCGTGGGTCAAGACCCAGTGCAAGAAGAAAAGCACTGCTTCAGGGAGTCACTTTCAGGAAGAATTAAATTTAGCAACTTAGCCCATAGGCCTGTTTGCAATATTCCTCATTACAGCCTGTTGTATCTGGGTTGAAAGACAGCTCTGCTGATAGGTATCCATCATCCATCAGTCTCTACTACGTGATCCCAGAGCTTGATTAATGTGGCCTCATATTAATCTCTTCTTACCTCTGCTTCTGGCTCGCCACTGAGCTGGGGACACCCCAAAAGCAGCCTCATCCACTGTGCATGGGGGTGACCCCTCTGTGGTCTCATCTTTGACCATGGAGTTGAATTCTCTTGCTGCAGCTACAACAGCCTGCCATGGACCACAGCTTCCACCTCCAGGAGTAATGTGTCTGTGGAGATGCAGGCTGTAGTAGGAGGAGCGACGGGACAGAAGGCAGTTGGAAAAACACAGCCTGGCACAGAACTGAGGACTTTTTTCATCCCTTACTAGATAGCACAATTTGTGCAGCTGGCATGGGAGATCCTACCAGCTGCCTACAAGGGAATTTCCTGCACAGTGTAGAGGTTGTGACAGGCAGGTGAGTGCTCCTGCCTCTGCCCACGTACAGAAACTTAACCCAGGGACACGAGGCACTTGATTTTGTCAAGGAGTTTAGTGACAGGAAGGCACCATTCTGACTGTAATGTATCACAATTGAAAACACAAGATGCAGTTCACAAGGCAAAAGAATTTCTTTTTTCCTTCAAAAAATGTTAATTATGTTGCCCTCATTAAATGCCAAACACATTGATCCACTGGAGCAGAGAGCACCATATGGTTATTCATGATAAATACATCTCTGGAGCCCTGCTGCAACAGTGGGACCCCGCTGGAGATTGATGTGGGGAAGGAGTGTGGAGCTGAACGCACACATGTGAAAGCCCAGGTGCTGCTCAGGTTGTGCTGGAAGCCAAGTTCCTTCCCTGTAAAGAGGGAGAGGGTTCAGAGCCAGGTCGAAAGCTGTGTCTCTTTGCTCAGCAGCGATGTGCTGGCTCTGTGGAGAGCGGCTGGAGCTGCGCTGGAGTCCTGTGGGCACACGGAGCCCCTGCAGCCCTGCCCACTGCTGGGAGCACACAATGCACACGTGCCAGCTGCCCCTCTGCTCCCTTATGGAACAATCAATGCAACAGTGGATAAAAATAGGTCCCTTCTTTCAGGGGCAGAAGGGTGGCTTGTCTCTATTTTGCCGAGCATCCACTGTTCCTGGATAACAGCCAAGGAGTCGGTGCTCAGAGCAGCTCTGCAGCATTGCTTCTCCTGATGCTGGCCCAGCTACAGGGCCCACAATGAGTGCTCCCCAGGAGGGACCCTGCCCAGCTGGATCGAGAGCCCCACAACATCCCCTGTGGGGACTGTTCTTGTCTACACAGCCTCTGTACAGCTGACAGATCAATGATTTGCTCGGTGGTTTTTAAAGCATGCACACTGTGGCTGAGTGTGTCTAAACCAGGGTTCATGGTGAAGAAAAGGTGACTTTGCTGCCTAGATTTATCCCAACTGGCTGCCCTGAAGGTTGGACCTGGATCTGGCCACTCCAATTATCTCCTGATAGCTCCAGTTTACACACAGATTGGGTAAGAAGTGCATGAAGAGCATGGCAAGTGGTGCATCAAGCTGAAAGGCACAGAAGACTTCTGTATATTCTCACAGATCTCTTCCAGGTATGCCAAAGCCACACATGTTTGCTGTGTGGGCTGCTGTCAGGTCTCTCCTCCAAAGACATTTGCTGAACTTCTCTGCCTTGTGCTCTGCCTTTGGGGTGTCATCAAGCCAACATGAGAGTTTGGCAATCAAAACTGATTCCCTACCGCGGTAGCAATTCTTCCAGCTTTGTACCTTGGGGGACTGTGTAGACCTGAATGAAAACATCTGCTTTCCTTTTGAGAATGGGATCAACACAGATGAAGACCAAGACCCTGAAGACACCTCATTTCTCAGTTTCTTTTTATTTCATTGTGACTTTGACTCCTAAATCCTTTGAATGCTGAGGGCCCAAGTGACCTGGCTAGATAACACCCCAAGGCTACCTCAGCCCAGCATTGCCTCTGGAAAGCAAAGCTCATTTAAAACAAAACTCCATTAGTCTTGGCAGGAAGCTTGAATTGTCACTGTTTCAAGGAAGCTCCATTAATTACTGTTCCCACTGCACTATGAAAGATCAAATGCTGTGGATCAGTTTTAATTGGCTATTGATTTCTTATGTTATTACCTATGGTTGTGCTGAGATGCTGTCAGACATACTGGATGCTTTTGATTATTCTTTCTGGCAGCTGGGATTAAAAACAGCAGGCAGACATTTCCTGATCTGTAATGGATTGCCATAGTGTGCCAACAAGAATTGTTGGCTGGATGAATGGTCCTGCTCTGCCTAACTTGTGCTGCTGAGCTGCAGTGCAATTTTGAAGGCAAGTACCATCAGGGGCCAGCCAGGGAAAGAGCGGGAAAAACTTCAAAGAGCACGAGGATTTAGTGCTTGCAGAAGTGCACCAAGGCAGGGCGAGCCAGGGAGCAGGGAGTTGGGCACAGACAAAGCAGAAGTGCTCATCAGTCAGTGATCCAAGGAGAGGCATATCAGATTACTTTTGCATTGCTGGGGATAACCCCCTCAGCGTGCCAGCCTCAGGGATACCCCTGTGTGATCCCAAGCAGGCCAGCACACACAAACCATATCCACACAGCCTGCTAATGGCTCTCCTGGGACATGCTTCTCCCTCAGAGGCCATCTGGGGATGCCTGAGCCTACTCTGTGACATGCTCTCATTAGCTGGCAGAGTTCCTCCTTGTTTAACAGGAGATGCTTTCCTGTCCTCCTGACCCCAAATGACACCTTATTCTACAAATGTCGACTTCCCCTAATTGCACCTTGACAGAGAGAGAGGCAAACCCGTCCTTTCCCCTCCAAGGACTGTCATTTAATTAACAGGCAGGTATCTCTCAGGATTTACAGGCCAGCTCTAAGCTGCTACTCTCTCTACTCAGTAACTGAGGCCTGTGAAGGCTCATTCCATCTATCTGTGCATTTTGATAACTGCATTTTTGCTAATCTCGCTCTGCGAGAGATTTACCTCTTGGATTTACTTCTCATGGACCAGAGAGAGAGCAGGTAATCAAATGAACAGTCCCCATCTCACTTCTCATTCCCTTCCTGGTTCTTGATCTCAGATGTCTGTGTTGTAGATGACTTCATAGCAGAGCAATACCTATGCTGGCACCATCACCAGTTTCTAGTTTAATCCAACTCTCGTATCTGTCCTACAGACATGACCAGAGATAGCACAGATGAAAGAGAGATCAGAATCAAACACATCGAGGCTGGCTGGATATCAAGAAGCATTTAATTTGTTCCTCCTTCACAAACTGGGATCATCTCTCTGCAACCTGTTCTTGACATATGTTTTCTAACAGGTTCTTAAAAAAATCCAGTACTGGAGGTTCCCACAAATCCCAAGCATCTTTTCCAGGGCTTCTTGCCCTCCTGTTAGATGTCTGAGAGCAAGGGGGAGAACAGTGTTGAAAGGCCATCTTGCACATCTTGCCCAGATGGACATAGCTTCTGGTGCTTAGGGCCATATCACCTATCCCACTGATAATGAGGAGCAGACTGGTTTTACTTTGGTTGTGGTTTTTGTTTTCATCATGGGTGAAGAGGTAGATAATGGTTCCTGTCCCTTCCAACTGTTTTTGTGGGGCATGCTAGATCTAGAAAAGTCCAAAGAAAACTAGTATATTACTGAAGGTTAGTAACTGAGGGTCAAATCCAGACCCCTGGATTTTGTTCCATGGATCAATAGACTCTGAGTAAACAGACGTATTTTGAGAGTTCAGCTTGGAGATGATCTGACCATTTCAGAATAAATGAGGATAACAACAACCAAATGATCTGTGCTGAGGGAGCTATATGTGCAAGGAAGCACTCATGCCCTCACCTTTGACTCCACACTGGAAAGATCAATGCTGCCATGAGATTGCCCATGTAAATTGCCACAGATATCTGTATCTTGGCTAATTGCTACCTAAATCCCTAAATGACTTGGTAGAGAGGAGATCACACAAAACAGCTGGGCAGTTGCTGACTACCTGTCTGGTTTTAGTCACACCTTTGCAGAGATGGTGACTCTCCAGCTTTGAGACTCCACAGTGGCAGAAAAAGTGTCCTGCTGAGCACCTCCAGTGACAGGATGTGTAAACTGGCCTCTGGGACAAGAGTCACTGGCTACCCAATGGATGTGAGACATCCAAGTGTAACTGAAGTGCAAACTGGCAGGAACTACACAGGAGCTCTGTTTCAGCACATCAGCTCTTCAGTAAGTACCTTGTTTTTCAAACCTCTGCTCCTCTGCTAGTGAAAGAAAAACTTAGGGGTCAAGCTGGAGGAAGAAACAACTGGAATTCATACAATTACTGTAGGACCTATGGTATCACATTCTGCTAGCTAGGGCTGCCCAGCCTGTTACAAAAAAATGTACAGACAGCATCTTACATTAGCTGGAAAAAACAAGCATGGTAGAACTGAGTGCACCTAATGTCCTGCCCTTTCCCCACGACTAAGCATTTCTTAGTTCCTAAATCTTTCCTATCCACCCACAGGCTAGGTAACAAAAGAGGAAAAGGGCTCTGCTGCAGAGGAGGAGACACTGAATTGCACAGACAACACTCCACTATTTCAAGATCCATTGCCACTGTAATTATCCATGAGAGGTTTTATCCCAAACTTGCAGAAGTAGAACTAAAACCCAGGGATAAATAACAAGAGGCTTTGGGCCATGCTGGCAGTGAGGAGCAGAACTTTCAATCTCCAGAGCTGCCTTTGACTATTTGTCAAAAGACCCTGCATGAGGCAGTAAGGCTTGGAAGAAGGCTGAAGAGAGGAAGAAAAGCTGTTCCACAGTGAGGAACTCACTGCAAGCCTTCTAGGGAGACATTGCTGCATCCATCACAGCTGCACAAAGTTATAATGAATGAGGAATTCACCTCAGTTGCAGTGTTCATAGAATGAATTGGGTTGGAAGGGATCATCTTGTTCCAATGTGTCTTGGGCAGGGACACCTGCCACTACTCCAGGTTGCTCAGAGCCCTGTCCCTGAATGCTTCCAGGGACTGGGCACCCACAACTCCTCTGGGCAACCTGCTCCAGTGCATCACCCCTGGAATGGTATTCTAAACACACTAAAGTATTTCTTGCTAATATCTAACCCTACTCTCTTTCAAATTAAAGCCATGAGCCGTGTTCCATCAGTATATGCCCTTGCCCTAAGTCCCTCTCCAGCTCTTTGTAGGCCCCTTGATGTACTGGAAAACTGTATCCCCAGACCTTCTCTTCTCCAGGAAGAACAGCCCCAACACTCTCAGCTTGTGTTCATAGGAAAGAATTCCCTGTGATCAGTCCCTTCCCCTGGGCTGAGCTGGCCTTGCCTCTCAGTGGGACAGATCGCCCTTTTGGCTAGTGCTAGTGCACCCCCTGAAATCTGCAGGACTGAGAAGAAGTCACTCAGAAAAGAGAGATGACCACATCAACAGCCAGGGAGTCACAGCTCCTGCTGAAGATCTCATTTGTCACTGAGTTTGAACTGGGCAGAAAAGGAGGAGGTGGAGAGGAGAGTGAACACACACTCTCAGCTAGTGCTGCTCAGAGCTCATTTCCTCTCCGCTGCTGAGCTGGGAGCAGCAGCAGCAGCAGCTGGGATTGCAAAGAGCAAAAATGCACTACACAATCAAATTTTACACTGCAGGGTAGCGGGGGCAGAGGGCTGGCAGCATGCACATATGAGCTTTTCTACAGGAATGGAGACAGAGCTCACGTGCTCCAGAACATCCCCTCTCCTGGATGAGCATGGGTGGGCTGCCTGGCAGCACGGGCAGACGTGCTGCACACAGCCCGAGTGGAGCCAGCTCTGGGGAGCTGCTGAGTGCTGGGCAAGAGAACCCACGTACAGACATGTTAACTCACTGCATCTGGAATGCTTCCCACTGGCTTTTGTGTTTGTGGGAAAGCCAGCATGCCTGGCACCCCAGGACTGCCAGCTGTGAAGGGAGGTACATGAGACAAGGGGATGCCCCAAGTCACGACTCTGAAATGTTCCTGGGAATGGGATGTCTGCTTGTTCTTTGGCTGGAAAAAAAAAATCAAGTCTCCCAGCTTAGGGCACTACGCTTAATGGTGACATCAGTGGAGATGCAAATAAACTTACTTTTCCCTCAGAGAATGGAGAAAAGAGAAATAGAGGCCAAAATCCTTAGAAAAATTAAGAAACAAACAAAAAAACCTAAAATCTGATCTGTCTGCCCAGCTTCCCTTCAGTTCAAGGTTGGCATGGTTTGTTCTCTGCTATGTGGGAAGATTTAGCTCCTATTAACAGATGAGCTAATCAGTTCCCCTCAGCTCTTGAAGCTTTATCAAAGCCAGTTAATCATGTTACTGATGTCCGCCCAGCTCAGAGCTCTCTGCTTCTGTCCCCTGCCAACAAGGCCACACATGTGCACACCACACATGCACAGAGAAAATTTTTTCCACTTTCAATTCCACCAGCAAGAGGACATCGCCTATTGTGCCAACATATGGGTGCTGCCCATCTCTCTTTAACCTCCCTTGTCACACTTTGTTCCTGGGGAAATGTGATAGCTCCACCAGCATCTCACAAAGGAGCAGGATGATCTCTACAGGCCAAGCTCACATCTCCTTGCTGGCACAGTGGTGGCAGCAGTGGGAGGAATTGGTCTTGGCAGGCCCAAGTCCTGTGCTGGAAGGCTGCTGAGGCTAAGAGCCATTTGAACCTGGATACCAGGGTGTGCAGTCCAGAATTCTGTCCCTGCCATTGGGTCTGATTTACTTCTGCACCCAAATTCCACCAGTTGCTGCTCTGTCCTGCCTCTCTTGAGGGCTGGAACGGGGGCTGTTTTTCCCTCTGGAATGGCTCTATCCACACATACACATATCCACCTAGTCAAGAGGACTGCCTTTTCCCACTGGGTTTGGGAGGGCTTCTTCTAACTAACATAGATGGCATGTTATGAATCAGACACGAAGAGCTCTCTGGTTCCCTTTTTGCTTCCTGTGAGGGGCACTTGAACTGACAAGTTATCTTGTGGCCTGTGCTTGGGTAGACACTGCTCAGGGGCACATTTGGAGGTGGCTGGTGCTCACCAGAGTGCTTCAGGAGCTGCTGCAGATATTGGCAGCTATGTCCCTCCATCCTGCAGACCTGCACTGGTCCCAGGGAGACTCTACTGGGGTCAGGCTGCCAGCAGCTGCTGTGCTCTCCAGGCTTGTGCAGTGTGAGTGAGGCAGCTGCATCCTCAAAGAGCTGCTCTGTACCAGCAACCTGACAAGGACCCCAGGCTGGCCTGTGACATGGTTTGGACTTGCAGCTCCAAGGTGGGCCAAAGAAGGGGAAACCCCTCCTGCCTGGCAGAGAGACTGGGCTGGACAGCCAGGGACCTGCGTGTGTAGAAACCCTGCCCTGCCTGGTGTGAGGCAGTCCCTAAATTAGCTATTCCAGGAGGAAAGGAGTTTCTCTAAAGCCTTACACCCCCCAGCCTCCCCCAGACCTCCCCACCCAATTCTTGCTCTGAAGAGACATCTGTTTGTCTTTGGCATTTTTGCATGTCCCTCTGTCACCCCAGCCAAGGAAACACTCTGGGGCCGCCCAGATGAGCTGAGAGAAAATGGGTCATAAAAGCAAAGAGGGGGAAAAGCTGTGGGCACTCAATTCAAGCCAGACTGTATGGGCTGGCTCTCCACGCCATCTCCCACTCCTCTCCAGAGGTGAGCGAGCGGGCGGCCGTGGCCGCGGTGTGAGATGCGATCACCCACCTATACAGACAATGTCCATGAAGCCGTACATTCCATAGCAGATCTGGAAGAGCAGGTCCTGGCGCTGCCACTTGGCTGAAGGACTGAAGGTCGACCAGATGAGCCACGAGATACTGGCGATGAGGAAGAGGGAACCCAGGATGGCCGCTGCTATCTGAACCTTCTCAATGACTGTCAGAGAGATGGCCTGCCACTGTACAGGGAGTGGACAAGAGGGAGGGAGGAAGGACAAAAGAGAAGAGATTAGTTACTTGGAGCACATCACTGTTTTACACCATTGTGGTGGCTTTGGAGACCTCAAAGAGCACCTATGAGCATAGGTGCTTTTACCCCATCCACATCTGGGATGGAGTGTGGCAGTTGTTCAACAGTGCACAGCCTTGGGTTTCTTGACAGCACTGCCGAAGAGGCAATGGAAAAGAATCCTGCATCTCACCTGGAAAGCACAGCAACCTGAGTGAGACAGGATGGATAAAGGCAAGACACCAAAAATAACATGTCAATGACAGTAGATCTGTGGTGTCCATCACAAACCATAAAGTTCAGTTGCTCCCTCAAATAGAGGCCAGGCAACATCCTCATCCAGGACATCCCAGTACCAAAAGAGTAAATATCTCAAAGAACCAAGCTTTCTTTTGAAGGCCTCACATGAGCTGGCTCTGTGCCACTTCGTGAGATCTGACATGATCACAGCCCTAGGTAGAATCTCACAGTGGCAATGCACATCCCACAGAATGTGCTACAAACAACACAAGTTGTTGTGGTCAGGACACCCTGCCTTTAGATGATGACATATTCAGGCTGTGTTCCAAGGTAAACGTCAATGCTTCTTCCTCAGAAAAAGGAAAAAATAGAAATAACTCCTCCAAATCCATTCACTTTGTCAAATAGCTTTGTATAAGCTACATTATAAATATCCTAAACCCAGACTCCTCTCTGTCATCCAGCATAAAACCTCCCCACTCAGATTTACACTGCTGAGAAAACTGTCCTATAAAACCAAGAGCAGAAATTGGAGTCTTTAACAAGACTTGGGGACTTGGTCCATAGCATCTTCTGCAAATCAAAAATCAAATGTGTAAACAGGCTGAGGAGAGACAGTCTCTCCTGGCATCAAAGTATATAGGCCACCTCTAGCTGTGAGATACATGCCCTTGAAATCACAGTGGGACTGGCAGGAGGATAAACAAAGATGGACTTCAACCTCCTGCAGGTACAGAGGACTCAGAGGAGCTGAAAATCTTTAGCCTAAATTCAGCCCTAATTCAGTGTCCCTGTGAAGTCTTGTGAGATCTCAGGATATGTTGGTCAAACATATCCTAGAACAGCAGGATCACCCAGAGAGCCGTGCCCCATCCTTCTGCAGTGCAAGAAGGGAGCTCAAGTACTGGATACCTCTTTAAGGCTCGGGCCAGCCAGGAGCTAGCAATGCTTTTTGCAAGGACTATTGAACCCAGACTGAAGAGTGAGAAGGACAAGAAGTGACTTGTGCTGGTACAGGCACGCATGGCACTGCTACCAGTCCAGTGACCAAACCCCTGAACTGAATGCACTT
Organism: Peucedramus taeniatus; assembly: GCA_013400575.1. NCBI lineage: Eukaryota > Metazoa > Chordata > Aves > Passeriformes > Fringillidae > Peucedramus > Peucedramus taeniatus. The sequence continues at coordinate 248,831 of WBNO01031592.1, read as the reverse complement.
CCCTGAAAAGGGCTGCATTTGGAGAGGGACAAACGAGAGCTTCAGCTGGAGGCTGAGGTCTGCTGGTTGCAACTGAAGGAGATTCCTCTGCCTCTGCCAGCCTCGCTCCTTGGCTTACATCCTGCAAGGGCAGACAGCCCTCAGATTGTCTACCATGGATGTGCATCACCAGTGAGGTGGGTGGTACCAGCTTATTTGGTAGTTGGCCACAGAATTGGCCACAGAGCTGCTGAGCAGAGAGAGAGCTTGTTCCCCACTGAAGCAAGACTGGGCTCAGCCAAACCCAGTCTCTTCTCTGGGCTCAGCTACTCCAGTCCTCTTCCTGCCATGTGCCCCAGCAGCTGAAGGCAAACACTTAGCACTGGGGACACTCTAATCTTTTCAACAGCCCATTCCCACTCTGCCACAGCCCGACCTGCTCCATGCCTCCACCAAATCCATCTGGCCCCTTTCTGCCACTGAGAAGGTCACACAGTGAACAGCCTGAAGTCCCAATACTGCAGGGGTGGTGGAGTCCACAGGAGAGGCACAATGGTGCAACTCCTCTCCTGGCATCAGGCAGAGCAAAGGCCATCCAGCACCCATCACAAATCTGGCTTCTGAGGCTGGGATAAGCAGCTCTGCCATCCTCCCATCAGCTCTTCAGCTTTATTCTCAACAGCACCATAAGCCAATGAAGGACAAATTTGGAAGGAATGCCATTAGCCCAGAGCTCCAGGACTAAATTCATGTGGTGGGGAGGGAGCTTGGCTATGTGCATGGGGTTGCAGTTTGGCCCCTGCAACTTTCCACAGCCCTCATCTCCCCTTCCACTGCCTGTGGCTGACTCGGAGGGAAGGAGAGTGCTGAGAGCCCAGCCTGGTGCTGCGTGCGAAGGCTTCGCTGCAGGCCCCTCCCGCTGACCCGCGTGCGCCTGTGCCAGCCAAATCATTCTGCATCATTTCTTTCTCTTGAGGAGGTAATGGACTGGCTCCTCACCATCTGCCTGGCATACTGCAAGGCCTCTGGGAGCAACAGGTCCTTCCAAGGTAGCAATTAGAGGCAAAGGGAAGAGAAGAAGGAACTGTTTTCTACAACTAGAAGCCATGTACAACCAACACCAGGGCTTTGCAGAGAAAGGGAGGCTTAGGTGTAGCACTAAATACACTGTCAAAGGGGCTCAGAGAACAGGAGAGTTACACCTGAGTGCAAAACCTCAAACCCTGCTCCCCTTGGCTGGGAACAGGAAGGCTGAAACACTGGCAGGGACAGTGCCTGACACTGCTCAGCTGGCAGTGGCTGCTGGGAAGTTCGCTGTGGTGATAATGAAGAGCCTGGAGTCTGTCAGCTGTGCCAGGGGGTAGAAGGCTCTCCCCCTGCATCTGGCACTAAGTGACAGTGACACACACAGCAGCACTCCTGACTCTGTTCAGAAGGTGGCACTGGGGTGTGATTACCCTCTGGCAAGGAGGTAAATGGGTCAAAGCTGAACATTGGGGAAAACAGCCAGCATGCAGAAGAACTTAATATTTTCCAGTAAAAAAAAAAAAAAAAAGTAATAAATGTTGTATTTTCTCTCTGGCAACCCTGAGAACTGCAATTTAGTGTCCTAGATCTAGCTTGAGCCACTAATAACTAGAATCATTATTTTTCATCTTTTAATTCCATTTTGCTACACATCTTAGCATATGAGATAGAAGATCTTAGCATGAGACAGAAGACAGAGCCTGTTACCCCCATGAGTGCTCAGACAGAAAGGTCCAAGAGCTGTTCATAGGTGGAATGTGCTGATGAATTTCAGTTGCAGGAGCTGGGCTTGATGTGTTCCTGCACTGGTAGCTTTAGGAGCTCACCTCAATCACAGCACCGTGTCTTTCAGATTTCATAACAGCCCTTAGAAAATCACCCCTTTTCCCAAGCCCTCTCCACCCTCATTATGGTCCAGGGACTTGGCAGGTGACCCTATCATCCGTGGGTCACCACTAGAGCTGCTCAGCAATTCTGGAGTCCCTCTACTGACACATCTGAAACCCCCAAAGCTCTTTGTCTGAATGCCTAGCAGCAGACACAGCCCCCTCCCTCCAGATCTCCAGCTCAAATGTTCATGATCTAGCAAGATCACAGTGTCAAGCAATCCCACCTTGTAGGGGGAGACCTAAAGCTGAGCCCTTCTTCCCTCAGCTGATAATGACTCGAGCTCCTGGCAGCCACTGAGCTGCACTAAAGTGCACCTTTAACAACTCAGCTCACCCAGGCTGTCAGTCAGGGACGTGACCGCCTAGCAGCAGACACAGCCTACAGATGCTCCACCAGTGCTGAACAGGGCAGAACTAAGGACTTGGTGGTACCAAAAAGCTTTAAAGGCTCCTGCAGGATAACAGATCAGCTTTGTGAGCTCCAGACTCACAATGGCTTCAGAACATGCCCAAGCAGTTCTTTGTGATGGTTTGCCACCCACACTGGAAAAGTGCTCCAACCCTCCAAACCATTCTGGAGAAGCTGTCTGGAGCTGTCTGTCCTCTGCTACCACCCCCCCTGGGCCAAGTGCTTTGGCACACCACCCATGTCTGCAGGTGCAAAACACCACTCTGTCTCAGACTAGTTTCTCCAAGTTTTCCCCATTTTACCCAAATCACAAAGCTCTGCAACCCAGATGCCTCAGAAAGGGCTTCTTAGGAGCTCAGGTCTAACATCTGTGATGACTTTAGTGAGGGTCCAAGCTGGTACTGCTGCCTTCGAGTCATGTCACTTGTTCTCCTGCAGTGTTTCATAACCTGCAAGTTGTACTTGACACAAACCTGTTTTCCTGTTTGCTTCAGTGCTTCTGCTTAGAGGTTTGTAAATGAAAACCTGCTAATGTAATACAGATGAATAATGTCATTACTACAGGATTTAATGCCTGATCTGTATTTCCCTTTCTTTGGCACCTGCAGTCTACAAAGGTTCCCAAGCACCAGCACACGGATATCCAAGGCAGATACTGCCTGCAGAAGATGTCTATGTCTTACTGCAGCAGCTTGCAAAGAAGTCTCGTTTGCTGGAAAAGCCTTCCTGCACTCCCCTGAGAGCTCCTCCATGCCTGCCTCAGGCAGTTCAGTTTATTTTTATTGCTGTATCTGACACGTCCCCTTAATACACATCATTAACATCCTGAGCTGTGCTAGTCAGCAATTTAATTCTCAGGCCCAGGGTCACAAGCAAGAGGAGGTTTTTCCTAGAAGGTTGGAGAGGATCATTTGCAGCTTAGGTGTGGTTCTCCCCTTGCTGCTGTCCCAAGACCCTGGCCATCCTCCTCAATTATCTTCTGCAGGATGGCTTTTTTTTTTATAAATTTGCCAAGCAAAATGCTGCTGTGGCATAGCTTCCCTGCTGTATACTTACAGATGCTGTGGCTTATTCAGATACCAGAAAAGCAGCAAGGAGGAGGGAGGGCCCAGTAGGGCCATATAATGGAAACATGCAGTGATGAAAACCCCCCTCCTCCATGTGCCACAGCATCTGGTAAGACTCAGGCTACAGCACTGGCAACCTGGAAAATTCCTGTTACCAACACACAGGCCCTGAAGTCTCTCTTGCAGTGACTGTACCCATTGCTTGCAGGCTGCAGCTGAAGCTCAGCAGGGACCAGCAAAGCTCATGCTCAACACAACTGATTCAGCAGGCTGGGACAATCAGGAGACATCAGCAAACTTGCCTCAAGCTTTTTAGATCAGGATGTCAGGCTGAAGTTCAAACACCCTGTGAGCTCAGCCATTCTTGCAGCTGTGAGTGTCCTGATGAAGAGGCCATGTAAGAGCACTCATAAGCTCCTACCAGTTCATAACCATGGACAAAATGGAGCCAGAGGAGAACAGAGACCAGATCCCAACCCCAGCACTGGATAACTGGGGATCTTTGGAACTGAAACAGCCCACAATGCAGAAAGAGTTGGAGATACCAACTGTAAATCAGAGTTGAACTCATCAAGATTGCAGACAGTTGTTGGGAAGGTTGGTTCAAACAGATTTTCTCTTTGCTGAAATCAGAGCGTCACAGTGGATGTGGCTCAGGACTGACTACAAAGGAGGTATACGATTAAATATACTTCAGAGGCCCATCAAGGCAGATACCTACTCCACTGTGTATCAGCACCAGGGTGCAGGCAGTATTATCATGTGCTTCTAAACCCCTGTTCCTTCAGGGTCTCTTAAAAACCATGGGCTTTACACAAGTATTACAATGGAGGGAAACATCTAAAGCCTCCAAGCCCGTGACTCCTGTCTCGGTGATTGGCAAACTGGAGAGCAGGAGAATGGATTTGTGGATGGCTGGATGGCTGGATGGATGTATGGACAAAAGCTCTGGATTTCCTGGTTGTTCACAGCTGATGGAATATTTTTGCTCATTTGCTGCCCAACTGCTGCTTGGCAGGATACCTGCTATGTTGTCCAACAACTTTAATCCCCCATTCTCAGCAGGTTAGCAGTACTGCTGCTTTAAGACCTTTGCTCTTAAATGCCTGCAATCCAGGGAGCGGAGTGGGGTGGGTTAATTTACAGAGATTAATTCTGCCAAAACAGGAGACTAAAGGTCTCTCTCTGGTATGAAACATCATCATAGCCTGGAGGCTGGAAGGAGCCTGTGTTAATTATGCATGAACCCGGCTGTAACTTCTCTGCCCACACCATGAGTCTCCAGACACATCTGGCCCATGCTGTGCTTCTAAGCACTCCAAAAAATGTGCAGCAGATGTCAAAATGGGCAGAGAAACATGCAGGTCCCAGGGAACATGTGGGTGTTGGATGTGCTGCTCTGCTCAGACCAATTGGACATGCTTCAGGGAGCCCAGGGTCTGCCAGCTGCCTGGATTTGGCTTCCCAGCAGTCTATCAGATCCAGGACACAAGAGAGAGGTAGGCCACGTTGCTGGTTAGAATCCAGCCAGGCTCAGAGCATCACCCAAATAAGGTTACATTGGACAAGAACATGAGGCTTGTGTGATCCTTGCCTGTATTATGGTTGGTCTGGAAAAAACAGACGACCTCGACTTCCTATAGCATTTGCCCTCTGAAAACTCTGCTTGAGAAATTCTGAGATTTCTTGTAAGAATAAAGCTGGGGCCAAGTTCCAGCAGACCCTGAGAAGAAAGGTCAGGGACTCTGAGATACACTTGTATGTCCAGCTGGCCCATGTTATCCACATGTGGGGTGCAGACCAAGCAGAAAGGATGCTCCTCCCAGCTGCACCTGCTGTGACTTGTTATGGGATACAGTGCTGGGGCACCATAACTCCTGTGTCCTCGCTGCCTCCTTTTCCCAGCATCTTACCAGATGGTGAGAGCCACTGAGACATGAGGCATTCATAGTAATGGGTTACAGGGGGCCCAAGCCCTTAGTACTGGTAGGAAGTCCTGGCCTGGTGCATCAGCCACTTCCCACAGGATTTTGCATATTAATGCCAGGGTAGCATCTGCTTCCCAGCAGTGCCTTTGTGCTGGCACCAGACAGGGCACCCGGGCACGCAGCTGTAGCTCTACACACTGCATTTATTCCAGGCCAAGTGTCTTTTCACTCCAGTTGCTTCTTCCCATCCTCCAAATTTCCCAGTGCTTCTGTGAGAAGTGCTGTGCAGTCTAAGCCAGCAATGTGAAGGCTCCAAGCTCCCGATCTGCACAGTCCTCTGGGACCCTTGCTCCTGGAGCTGAGCTCTCTAACTCAGCTGTTTCTGCCACTCAGTTTTTGTGTTCATGGCAAAGGCCATCAGATCAAGCCACTTTCTGACAGGGGAGCCCAGAGAGAGAGAAGCTTTGCACAGGCTCTGAAATTTGTGCGTGTGAGGTGGAAGCTTGTCCATGAGCAACTCCAACAAATTTTAGCTGAGTGAAGAATAGGAAGAAAGTCATTGACCCATTGCCCTAAGCCACCTGAAAGTGCAGATTAATTCATTAATTAATTCATTAAATTCATTAAAGGCAGTTCTGGGGACACAAAGGCTGACAAATTTGTACTTACAAACCTTCAGTGCTGCTCAGCATCGCATCCCCAGTCTGAGACACAGGAAGCATTAGGGCACTCGTGGAGCAGCTTTCCAGAAATAAACAAAAGCTGCTTTGTCCACATCTCCCCTCCTGTGTTTCAATCTGCTCTGAGTTACTAGAGCCAAGAAATTAAAACATTCTGGGTCTGAGGCTTGGGATGAAACTACTGTGTCCAGCCCATGGCTCATGGAAAACTGAATCAGAAGCTGTAGGGACTCTCAGAAAGCAGGCAGGTTTTTCCTTTCCCTCAGCAAAGTTTCCCCGTGATCTCCCCCTAATTTTACTACTTCATTTAAGTCTGGAGTCCTAATGGGTTGTCCCTTTTTCCTCAATGTGGTAAGTGACCTCAGGCCTAGAAAAAACCACACAGAGATCACAGTTTGAAGGAGAGAGCAGGAGTTTGCATTCCCCCACTCTCCTGTACAACTGGGCACCATTACCAGCACTGTCCTTGCCTCCTGGTAGAGAGTGACCTGCAGAGGGCCAGGCACTGGACAGACCAAAATCCCTACAGACATGACCCTGGTCTCTAAACCACTGTAATGCCTCTCCAGTCCAGATGATGCTGATTAAGCAGTAGTGCCTGGATGTAATGTGCTTCCTTATGGCCGGGGCACTAATGATGCTCAGCAAAGGCATGGAGCAATTAATGCATCTTTAGGCATTGCCCCGGCAATAAATCAATAGCTATTAAGGATAATTTATCCCATTTTTAATAGTCACACAGGTTTCCCCATTCTGAATCCTGATTTTAAATCACCAGTCTGTACTGAGACTTATTCAACTACAATGCTTTTCAGATAAGAAAGAACGTGGGTCCTTGGATGACTTTCACAGACACTCACATCAAGATGTGCTTTACCTGTTGTGTGCACGCCTGCAAAATCCATCAAGAATCAGGCTAGAACAGACCAGAGTATCAGAGTCAACACCTCCTGTGCCATGCCATGATTGTGTGAGAGCAGTAAAGTGAAAAAGGGGGTGAGATTAGAGAGGAGAGCTCTAAGAACCCTCCATCTGCCTCCACCATCCCTCACGCCAACACAGCAGTCTCAGCAGGAGGAGATCAGGATTAATGGCACAGCTATAAACACATGGAGTCTCGACTGCTCAGTCACAGACTGTGTGCTCTGTTGCAGTAAATCCCACAAAGGCGCAGTCCTTGCCTGGCCCTGGAGACAGGCACACCTGGGGTCTCCAGTGGATGAACACATTTCAATGACTGTGAGGTGTTATAGCACTATTGTGGAATTTTCAACAGGAGGCAAGTGAATATAGGAATTGCCAAGGACAGAAAGAGCAGATTCCCAAGGGATGCTCCCAGAACCACTGAGCAGAACATTGGGCCTCTTTGGACCAGCCCCTGGCAATCCTTCCTAAGTGTCTCAGACATATGAATCCCTGTGCACAGGGAAGGAAAACCCACACAGGTAAAATCCACTTGCTCCCAGAAACAAAAACTGAAACAAGAATAAATAGACTTTGAAATGTCTCTAGTACCTTTACCTGCAGAGGGTTCTTTGTGCTTATGGCAATGACGTGATACTTGTAGTAGCACAGCTCACAGCTCCAGCAGCCTCTCTCGCTAATCCATTTGATCAGACATGGCTGGTGCGTGCACTTCACAGATCCATCGCATCGACACGGGCTCAGCAACTCCCCCTGGAAGAGACAGACAGCATCAGCAAGGCTTCCCTCCTTCCACAGCCCAGCACAGCACGGCACACGTGGCACGGCATGGCAGAAGCTCCATTATCCACCATTTGAACTTTCTCTTTTACCTAGTTTGGCTCAGGCAATCATGCTGCTTCCATCCCTTTTCCCTCTAATTATGCTTGGCTGATGTGAACTGAGACTGTCAGGGATGTAATGGTCTCACATACTGGGGTCTTACACGCCACTGAAGGAAAGCTAGATGAGCACAACTCTTACCACTCCAGAGGACCCACACTGACCCCAACCAGTGGACACACCTCTGTTGGCAACCAGATGCCCCCAGTTCATTGCTCAGGTTCTTGTCTCTCTGCTACCTGTTTTAGAGAGGGAGGTTGTTGGTGGTGATAAGTTGTGAGACAGTCTCTGCTGCAGACTGATGTGCTGCTCAGACCCAGGTAGCTTCCTCAAGCCCAGACACGCAAAACGTCCTCAAATTTCTCTCCCACACTGTCCACCATCCCAGACAGTCATACTGGTGAACTACAGGGCTGGCTATTTGCACCCTACAAGCAAGCAAGATGGAGAACAAATTGTGTTCTGGCTTGTGACCCAGACAGTTATGAGTGGTGGCCGAAACACTGAACCTCCTGGCTTGCTCCCTTGTTTCTGGTGTAGCTTTTAACAGGGTATCCACAAAAACCCTGTATTATTCTGATCTATCTGCTAGTATCCTGTTCACCATGAGATTAAATTCCTCTGTGCACACAAGCTCAGGAGCCCTTAACAGGTGTTTGCCATTGCATATTTAGGTTAGGAGAGAGTCATTAAATTTTACTCTTCACTGTTCAGTGTTTAAAAGCCATAGTATAGATTCCAGTAGTAGTCTCTTTAGCTGTCCTCCAAGATTAAAAAGCTTTTAAAAGAAGAATATCTATGGGACAGGGAAGGTTGAATCCTACTTTCAGCACTGGGGAGAAGATATTTGCTCTTACAGTCCAGATCAGCCTCATCACTAGCCTGATGGAGCACCAGGATAACAGACCCTGGCACTGGACACTGCTGGATATGGTAAAAGACATCCATTCCAACTGCCTTGGGTTATGAACCAGATCCTGCTCTTGCTCTCTGTGGTGGGAAACTGTCTCAGCTTCTAGGTCACTACATCAGGTCTCAGGACCTGAGGAACTGAAGACCACACTAGGCAAGAGTGATACTTCTTTTTATGAAACCTAATGCAAACAGATTAATCGTTTCATTTGTTTCAGCTAGGTCACCTAAAAATGTCATCTTTCATGAAATTTTAGCAAAACCGTAAATATCTGTTTATGTTACAAACCCAGCCTTGGCTCGACTACTGGTTTTCATTACATATTGGAGGGGATACAAAGGGAGAGGGGGAGCGAGGAGAGTTGTAGGCTCCATGAACCTTTTCCATCTGGAAAGGGGTGACAAGACAAACCAGAAGAGGGATCTAGGGAAGGATTAGATGGGAGAAAGGTGCACGCAGGAATGAGCACTGATATTTGGCACTCAAACTCTCCATGTGAGGTCCAATTTGAGTGGCTCATGTTTGGCTGTGCACGTTTGTGCCCTTGGCTGAGCCTGGGGTGGGACACTGCCAGAGTGATCAGGAGCCCAGAAGAGCAGGTACTGCCAGAAAGGATGCAAATGGGGAGGGACCAGAACTTGGCACAATTCCTCTGCTTCCCCGCTCGCCAAACCTCTTCCACACCAAGAGCCAGCCTGGTACAAGGACCATGGCTCTGTGTCTCTGGTCTCTGGCCCTTCTCATCTCAGTCCCTGGTGCCTTATTTTGTCAACAGCTTTGCTCCTCAGCACACAAGTGCAGCCCCAGCAGTAAGGAGGTCGCACAGAAACCTCCCAGATCTGCAGCATCCCTGCCTTTCCACCTCACTGCACACCAGGGTCTCCTGCAGGGCTCTAAATGGTGAGTGCAGGACTTGGGTTTTGTCTAATGAGCAGCTGGAGGCACTGATGATGAGAGATCAGGAATGGAGCAGAGTGGAGCAGGAACTAAGTGCAACAACCTCCAGGCAAAGGCAGAGGGGAAAAGCTGCAGCTACAGCCTGGACTGTAGTGTTTGCTTCTGAGGCTCTGTAATAAATGAGTCTATGAAATCTGAGCTTCTCTCTTTAGAGCCAAGAGATGTTCACAGATGTCCTACAGCACCATGGGGACCCAGTCTCCCTCCCTAACTGTGATGCTCAAACACACAGTCCTGCCAGCTCCTACAACCTCAGGATTCAGCTGTGGAGATGAATCCCCCAGTAACTTGATTTTAGCAAATCTAGCAAAAACTCAATTTATCACATTTTCTCCAGCCGTCTGAGATATTACATCCTTGTATGTGGCACACAGCTATTTTTGCATACTGTGAAGCCCAATTCTATCCACAGCAGGCATTTGTAAAACGCTGCCACATGCACACACGTGCACATGCACTCCTGTACCAGCAGAAAAACAAACACCAGGGGCATATTAAAGGAATAAATCCTTTGTACAGCAAAGGAGAAGGAGTCTCATTGCTGGCTGTACAGAGAGCTCAGGAACAGACCATTGGCTGTGACACAGAGGAAGGTTTTGCTGTACAGATTCCTCTGCTGCTAAAAGCTACAGGAACACAAAAGCAAACCCAAAGTGAGACACAAATCACAACAATTAGAGGTGGAAATTAAATCCCTGACACCCATTTCTGCAGGCTTGTAGAAGATGGATCTGCACAACATATTCTCCAGTGCTCAAACATCAGCATTCCCATCAAATCACTTTGGGGGCTGCTCTCCAAAAACCCTTTGAAGGGTCTATTTCCCTACTTCACAACATTTATTTTTGCAACTTCCCACTGTAGAGTTGTATCCCATCACTGGGATGAGCCAAAGCAGCATTTTTTCCTTTGTCAGTAACTAGTGGAGAAATGCTCCCCAACTGCAAGCTTCCTCCTCAGTTTGCTCACTACCATCTTGTTCTTCTGAAACACTGAAGTATGCTTTGGAGTCAGAGCACCTGCCTTTTTCTTTTCTTTTTTTTTTTTTTTTTTGCTGTTATCCATGTCTAAATTAGGAATAAACAGAGTTAACAAAAAGGGAAAGGTGCTCTGGCTTAGCCACAACCATTTCAACATATGCACTAAATGCTCTTCCCTACTTCTTGAAAGAGTAATATACCAAGCAATTATATATATAATATTCTTCCCTATTTTTCACTGTGATGGGAGCTTGTCTCGAGAAGCAGCAAGGGCAAGGCCAAGCTGAACTGCCTTTACCCTGAGGAGGACAACATTGCTGGAGATGCATCAGTAGTGCAGCTCTGCTCCAGCTCTGTCCTTTCTGTCTGAATTTCCAATCTGTACCCGCTGCAATACGTCAAAGTGGTTAATGATTATCTGGCCCCTGCTATTTAAAGCCTACTGGCAGGAGTGCTGAGAAAGGATGGGAAAAAAAAATTATTGCCAGTGCGTGCTTGTGGTGCTTGGTATATCCAGGGAGAAAATAACCACGTCAGGAGCAGCATCACCCCTGTTGAGTGCTGGTGGCAGAGTTTTGCCCGGCTTTTATCTGTCATTTATCAGTGCTGGGAGCCCATCCACACATCACAGCTGCAGCTGCTCACCCACCAGCAGGCAGGTATGGGATGTGTTTCCCAGACCTGTTCTTTTAACTGCAAATTAAGTACAGCAAGTTTGCCCACCCTGTCTCCTTCAAACAGGGCGGGGCTGGGGATGATGGTGTCACCGGGCCAGGATGAGCTTGGTCTTCTGGGGTGGCCCAGCTGTGCTGACCTATGTCTGGTGCCTGGGCTGCTTCTGAGCACCAGCTCAGCTGGAAAGAGCCACGTTACCAACATCCTATTACCACAACCATTAAAACAAACATTTTGAAAGCCAGTGCAAGCTGTACAGAAAAACCAAGACAGCTGATGGTGTTCTGAAGACCTGCAGTTTTTCCTTCACCTGTGCATTTTTCCTGCTCAGGTATGCAAAGCAGCACAAGCATCAGTCAGAGGAGCAGTGCCCTGGGCCAGAGCAGGTCAATAAGAAGACACTGAAGGAGCTGTCCCATCACAAGGGCTGCCATCTCCCTCTGGGGGTGTACATGCAGCTGCTCCTGCTCACAGATCTGCATACATGCATCTGACTGCTAGCATTTATCTGAGTTTGTCCTGTTTGGAAAAGGAAGCCAGGGTCATTTAATTTCAGGTCTTCAGCTGCGTCTCCTAAATATACTTAAATCTTCACATTGAGTTTAAATGCAATGGGAAGTTTTATTATGGCAAATAAATGCCAAATGATTTCTATATTAGGAACATAATTACAGACAAATTAAGTACAATGGCAAAGAGAAGCCCATTGTTACACAGCTGGTAAACTTCAATAAACATGTACTAATGACCACTCTGTCTTCACACACTTACAAGACCTGCCCTTCTATCCTTCTGAACTAAACATGTTATTACCAGCATCTCAAATGCTTCCCCATGCATGCAAGCCCTGTGCCAGCCAGCAACAGGCAACAAGGGACATGGAATAGGTATCTACATGTATGTGTCTATATACATGTTTTATACTGCATGAAATTCTCCAGCACTGGGGCAAATTGACACAGAGCATGGACCCAGAGAGGAGTGAACCTAGGTCTCCTGTGGTGTCAGGACAGCACAGGACATGGTTATATATGGGGCTCTGGTGAGACAGCATTTCCCCAGGCACCTCAGTAGAGCTGGGTGCTGATCCCAATCTCCATCTTGGCAGAAATCTGCTGAGAGACTTTTCTCGACCCAGCTGGGGAAATACCCCAACTGGGCACCTCTCCAAAATCTGGAGAACCTATAGGAAAATCTATGCAAGTGAGTAGAAAAAGAAATCATTCAGACTGCCACCTCTTTGACCAGAATTGGAACATCCCACAGCTCCCTCCATAAGACCTGATATCCCTGTGCCATGCAGAGACAGCACTGCCCACAGCAGGCAAGATCTGTGTGCCCTGGGGTGCTGTGAGTACCCCCACCCCAACAGCAAGAAAAAATGCTGTCCCATAAAGGAGAAAAATCCAGCTCTGGACAATTGTTTCTGTTGCTTAGCTGTGACTTCATTAAGTCTGTGACTGCCTGGCTGAAGCTCTGCTGTGTGCTCTTGGCTTGGCAGCTCCCCGGGTGAGGATCATGTCTCTGCAGGGCTCAGCTGAGGCAGAGGTGTGGGCCCCTCTCCAGGATTCCTCAACCTCTTGGCAATAGAAAGGAGCAGTCACAGCTGGGCATGTCAGGCTGGGGGCTCTGAGATGGTGTGGTGGGGGCACAGCTCTGCTTCTTCATGGTTTTCTGCAATTTTCAATGGGTATTAGCTGTTCTGGCAGCCCCGTGAACGGGGCACTTTCACAGGACAATGAGAAATCCTGCAATAAACCTCAGGCATCTCTGCCTACAGGCTGGGTGTGAGCAGACAGGGATCTCAGCTTTAGTGCACCCAGCAAAACTATCACACACCCCTCTGGGACCACCAGGAGTATTTTGGTGATGTCTGGGAGTGTGGGCGCTGGCTGGGAAAGGGCTGTGTCTCACAAGGTCCTGAGCTGAAACCCCACATTTGTTCCACAGTGAATCTTGTCTGAAAAGTCATCACGTCTGCAGAGCTCCCAATGCTCCAAAAACAACACAAATTGCCTTTCCACCCACAGAGGCTGCTGCTGTGGCACCTGTGAGGAGCTGCCACACTGCTCAGGCTTTTTCTGCACCTCTCTGATGAAAACATGAAATGTTGCAGCCACAGCTGCGAGGAGGGCAGGGTGGACCTGCTTTGCATCTTCCTTCTGCTGGAAAACTCATCCCACCACTATCACAAGAGACATGACTTCCCAGCTGAGCAGCTGATGCCCACAGCCTCTGGCTTCACCATGGACCAGGGAAATGTTAAGTTTTCTCTGCTCATTCCCATCTGCAGTGTTTTGTGCCTGTCACCACTGCTAAGACAGACAATGACAGAGGTGTCAGCTCAGAATTTGGGAGTGGGATGGAGAAGTGGGAAGGGAGACTTTCCATTTTCTGAGCATTACCATTCCCCTTGGGGACTCTTCTGTCACTGCAGAGCTGAGGGACCATCACCTCATCTGGCTGCTCATCAGGGTAGGAACAAAACTTACCCATGTTTTAAGTCAAAACATGTTTTTTTTTTTGGTGGAAGCAGATGACTCAAGAGTCTCAGCTGTGCTGGAGGCAGACAGTGGGTCAAACCCCTGTACCCTCATGCCCAACAACAGTGCAGGGATGTGGGGGAGAGACTTTCAACAGGCCCCTTCTCAAGGCTGTTCAGCAGAGAACAGGAAAGTCCCAAGAGGGCCCTGAGCTGCACTGGCTGCTCTCTTTACCAAACTGCTCTGCTCCTACTCTGCCACCTCTGCGCAGGATGTTCCAAAGCAAGACCCCTCATGGCACTGCCCCTGTGCCCCCAGGGGATCCCCACTGCCTATTAACAGGGATGGTGCCACATCAGAGAGGCCTGAGGACAACCTCCATACTCCACCTTCCCACAGGGTAAGCACTGGTGCCACAGATTCAGCCAGGCAGGAGCAGGGATGGCTTTCCTCTGCTCACATTTCACCTCTCAGCTCTGACAAGGAGCAGGAAAGAGGATGCCTTCTTTTCCTCCCTTAATTACTAAAACCTTAGAGAGTTCTGCAGGGCAGGAAGGTGGGAGAGAGAAATGAAGACAAGGAATAAAATCTCATGAAGAAAAGCAAGAAGAAGGCTTGAGAAGTCCTGGGTGCAGAAAGCCCAGCGCATTGGAGAGGCGGCTCTGGCTCACTCAGCCAGGAGCCTTTGCTGTGTGACTCATCCTGGCAGCAGTCTGGAGTGGTGGCTCTGCCCTCGCTCCTTCACTGATTTCAGGGCAAGGTGATTGAACAAAGCTCCACTGAGCTTAATGTGAACTGTCAGGGAGCTGGGGCGCATTTGCCTTGGTAACAGAAGAGAAAACAGGCAAGTTGCAGAGTTTAATATAAAATATTTGGACATGACCCAATCCCTTTTCACTATAAAGAAGGAAAAAAGGACTTAATCTAGGCTAGGGCTGTTTCAGTATTTATCTGACAGCAACTTGCTCATGTGTTTGCCCACAGCCTGGTACTATCCTGGGCTCTTCTTTGCCACCACTGGTAAAGACCAAAGGAAGTTGGTTCAGGAAGGGCTGAGTGTCTCATGGCTAAACACCAATTTCCTTCAAAGGAACAGAAAAAATGCATTTTTGTGAGAAACAGAGAATCACAGGGCATTTTATGTGCAATGAGCTATGGAGTACTTTAACACCTGGTTTCAGGCCAGTGAAAGGTGAAGGGCAGAGAGCCATTCAATTTAAGTCCCACTTGGCCAGGGAAGGGAGACAGCATGGAAGGAGATGCTGGGGACTGGTTCTCAGCTGAGTCAACCACTGCAGGGGAAGTGAGAGGGAAGGACAGTCCCTAAGGGTCCTCTTAACTGAGAGGAATGATGCTGAACTCCATGTCTGTGTTGGGTCTTGCCAAGACAGGTCTTTCTCAGAGGAGATTCCTCTGAACAGGAATTCTGATCCATTAGTTTTCCTCAGAGCAAATAAGCAAATGAGAGCAAATCAGTTCCTCAGCAAACACAGAGACCTGCAAGCACTCTGCCATGTTGTTGCTACCACCAGTGAACCCATGACAAAGTAGCTGAAACTGATCCTGAAAAACCGTTCCACTAGAACAAAGTTGAACCTTACCTGAAATATGGAGTAAGGAATCAGGAATTAATATTGTTAATATTATTATTAATAGCTCAAGGAGCAAAGAGGTTATAATATATGGTATTTATTTGCTTTTCTCTCTACAGAAGGATTTTCACAATAAAAATTACTTGACTTATGTGTTCTACAGCCCACTTCATCTTAATGTCATTGAATGTGTTTTTGATTAGCTGATTTAAGTAATTCTTACTAAATGTTGCTTGGTTGCAAGGAATCAAAAGGCAAGTGTCTCAAATACCACCTGCTGTGCCTCATCAGGTGTGATAATAGCACCGATTAAGTGAAGAGCCTCCAGTGCATGGAAATCACAGCGCTGCACATGTGAAATCAAGATACCTGAACACCCCTGAGCACTTGGGTGTAGCACTGAGTTCAGCTCCAGACTCGTCCTGAATACAGAGTGGAGCCATTTCAGCATCCCAGAGAAGAAATGTCATGGTCTGTAGCTCCTGGGCTTTTACCCAAGGTACTGAGGGCTTAAGGCTTCTGGAGTTGTACTGTAGACCCCTACCCTTTCATGAGCTAGAACACTCTAGTTACTTCTGAAAAAGAAATCCACTGCTGTTTCACTCTGGCTCTTCTTAATTAAATTTAAAGTATTTCAGACAATACTTAGATTTATTCTGTGTGAGATACAAGAGGGAACTCAATTTTGCTCCCTAGGATGCGATGCTGGGATAAATCTGATGCGACACCATGAAGTCAAACAACTCTTCAGCACAAATCAAGTACCCTTAAGTTATGGCTTCTTGGAATAAATCTTCAACCAATTAAAGAGGCTTTCCTTTTTTTTTTTTTTTGGGGTACAAATGGCTTTTTCATAGAGAAAGCCTCATCTAAATAACACTTTTCCAAATATACTTCTGTTTTTCATGGATAAAAAAGATAGCAATTATTCCTTATTCTCTCTAAGTTCAAAGTATAACGTCAATGCTTTCAGAATGCAAGTACTGTACAATGCAATTCTTATCCGAGATGTGCTCATAATTCAGCAAATTGAACTTTGCAGTTACTTCCCTGGGAAGCTGTTCATAAAGATATTCAGCTAATGGCCATTTCAGGAAACATTATGCCATCAGCTGCTGAGGAGCAGCCATGGAAAATCCACAGAAATGGATGCTGGGTTTGACTCTCCAGACATAGACCCCACTTTTAAAGACAGGGCAACAAACAGACCAATAGGCTTTTTGTCTTTTTTTTTTTTCCTCAGAGAAAGCTGAAAAATCCTTCAACATTAGACCTGAGAAAATCTTTACTCTGTAATATTTGCCTAATCTTCCTAGGTTCTTCAGGAATGAGGAAATGGCCAGGTGCTACTGGCAGTCGTACAGCAGTGAGATGCTCCTTCCAAAACTGCAGCAACTGCTTAGGAGCTGCTTCACCCTGGTACCAGCTCAGGAGGGGAGCAGAAGATGATGGCAGCCAGGATTTGAGGGTTTTCATTTGCCATAATACCCTCAAGTGACCCCCAGTCACAACTGAGGGCAGTGTGGTGGGGAACTGGGGGAGCCACGTGCACATTCAATAAGTGGAAGCCAATAATAAGGTGCAAACAGAAGCAGAGAGCAAATCTCCACTACTCGAAAGCAGTGTTTCCCAGCAGGGAGTGGAGATGAGGACATGACAGGAGGGACTGTTCCAACAGATCTGGGTGGGAATGGTTATGCAGGAGCTTTTCCTGCTCCATTTGGGATGGTCAAGACTGGCACCTCAGAGATGGAGACCCTCCAAAGCTATGTCTGTGTCCAAAGCTGTTTGTGTCTCCTGTGGTGTGAGGTAGAGCTCAAATGTGGGCTGGGCTGCTGGCCTTGGGTGCACCTGAGGTGAAGGCTGAGGACAGCGTGGCAGGGGGCTGAAAGCAGAAGTGAGGTGGGAGACAACACACACATGGCTGCTGCAGCAGTCAGGGAGCTGTGATATAAAATAATGAGCGTGCTTTGTTTGCTTTTGGCTTCACTAGCACTGCGGGACTGAGCTGTTTCATTAAGACGTGGCCTGATCCGCTTTTCCTTTCTGCCTCCCAGACTCAAGGAGAAGAATATGCAATTACAAAGTTCACTCATGTAGAGCCCTTCAATTACTGGGTAACTCTGTTATGGCTTTTCCAAACGTTTCAAGACTCGTGCAATAGGACATGACATCTGAAGTAATTCATTTTTCATCTGCTGATTAGCAGAAATTAAAATGGTTCTCAGAACATCCCAATTTATGTGAGATCAAGTTCTTTATCGTCTTAGTGGTGAAGGCATTTCTTTTTAATGTCTCAGGCAACCCTGCAAGCAGAGATGCTGAACAAAGATACATGAAGGAGGCAGCTGAGGGGAGAATAGAGGCCCACAGGGTCGGCAGGGTGGTGGAGCTGCAGAGCCTTGCATTCCAGTCCTGCCATAAGGTCACTTAAATGTTTGGCAGAAAGTCAAAATGCTCGCTGGCACAAACGTGCACTGGAGGCAGGAGCACCTCCTTTCAAAATGATGCAGCTACAGAGTGAAGCTAAACTGCCTTTACTGGCAGGGAGCTAAAAACCAGCCATAAATATAAAGGGCTTCTTCTGCAGGAGTCTACCAGCAGCAGCAGAGCAGCTGCCTGCAGGATGCACTTGTGCCACGACGATGGATACCACTCAGGATCCCAAAAGGAAGAACTGCCAGCAGCACCTCTCCAGTGGGATCCAGGGAAGTACTCATGGGGCTGTGGTGGGGGGTGTCTGCAGGGCTGGGAGCTCAGGGGGCTGGAGGGCAGATGGAAGAGCAGCCAGAGTAAGGAATAGGATAAGGGAGAGGATAAAAGCAGAGGCTCTCACACCATTTGGCCATGGCAAGAGTGGTCACACTGCCCTTTCATTTGCTTTCTATTTTCAAGGCATCCTGGGAAAGTAGGTGAAGTCCCCTGGGGAAAGGCTGGGATTAGGAGGCGGGGAGCATGCTCTTGCTGACTCTCAGGACCATCCTCCCTGCCCCTGCAGGAGCCTGCTTCAGAGCTCATAAACCCACAGGCCCACTTAGCTGAAGTGCAGCAAAAATAAACCATGGGAAAAGGCAGCTTAATCCCCAAATCCTTTTGCCTAGTGTGACAACTTTCTAGTCAAGAGCAGCCCAATTGGATCGAGCCAGAGGTACCAGTGGCACTGACTGCACTGTCCCCAGGGGAAGCTGCACAACATTAATTATGATTTTTTCAGTGCTGCCCTGGCAAAAGGCCTCCTGTATATGAAGCTGCATAAATCCATGCTTTTCAGTCTTCACTCGCATACATCTCCTGGAAAGCCTTCTTGTGTTTTCCTGCTGGGGAATTCAGCTTTCCCCTTCACAGGCAGAGTATGAAATAGAAAGGAGACAAAGTAGAAATAAATGTAAGAATAGCTGTAACATTTGTCAAGTGGGCTACAGAGGCCGTTTTCTTTTTTTATCAGTCTTTTGCACAAGTTGAAGACCAGGTTTACTGGTGTGTGTAAAAGTGAAATACACAGATGTGCACACATAAACAGAGCCAGGGCTTTGAGGTTTCAGCACTATCAGTGCACAGATATTAAGCATTACATAGGGCTCACTTATCATCTGACTCTGCAATAACCTTTTGAAGATATACGGATTGGCAATTTACATACTAACCAATACATCAACACTGAGGCAATGTCAGATGCTATGCTCCACTCCAGAATTGGCTGAACTTCAAACAGTGGCCAAATCATTTGTATCCCTCAGCATGAAAAATGCCCTATTGAAATATGAATTCTTATCTCTCTGTTATTGGTCTTTATTGGGCTTTGTCAAATTGGTTCTCCTGCCCTTTTCCCATGGGATTTGCTGCATCAGATACAGAACCTATTTGTGCCAAGCAAGATTCCTCCTACACACCTGGATTAGTTTAGCTCAGTGAACTACATCCAGTCAGAATGGGCTATGGCCTTCTTTAGCTACAGGTTAGGCTGCCTTTCTTTGAAACAACACATCTTCTCTATAACAACTTACAGTTCTCTCATCAAGTTGTGTCTCCACACAGGAAGGCTCAAATACCTGTTCCTGAGTTCCAGTGGTGGAGATTGTATTGTCTGTCTAACCTGCACTCAGCTTTTAGAATGGGATTATCCTTTACATCCACCTAGCTGCTCCACTCCACTTTCTGGTGCACCAATATGAAAATGCCCAGCCCACTTCCCTGACAGTGATCTGCTGTATTCTGGCAAGACTCATCACTCCTTCACTATTGTTCATTCTTTAAGCAGCTGGGATGGAAGAAGGTCACTGGAGAGAGAAGAGGAAAGAGGGAAGCTGCTCTCATTGCTTTGCCCTGGATGTCATGAGTACAAAGGGGACAGGGCTGCAAGTCCCAAGAGCTGAGTTCTTTTAGTACAACACTCCTGGGCTTTGTTGTGCCAGAAAGATTTTAAGAGGCTTTTGAAAGCTCCTAGTGTTTTTTTTTTCTTGCCTTTGCAGAATTGGGGTTAGTAGAGAGATAAGCACAGAAATGATCACTATCCAGCCGTGTATTTCCTGGAGGAAGTCCCACTAACTGTCCAGGGCAGGGTATTGTGTAATCAGCTACTCATCTGCTCTTTGGTGTCAAACGCTGAGAAGTTGTGTCTGCAGAGCCGAGAGCATTCAAGCAAGACTAAAGAAACTCATTACCCAGCTATCACCCTGCACAGCGATGCTCCAGGAATGGGAAACACCTGCAGCAGCCACAGAGGCTCCTCATGGGCTGCAGTGTGATGGGAGCACAGCCATCTAGGGATGGCATGGGCAGAGTGGGCCCTGGCACCAGCTCTCCCTCCCTCTGCTGATGTCCTGCTGCTGGGTTTGGGGAAGTCTCCATGTTGTGATCCTTGCCCTGTGTGCCAGACTCTTAACCACTAGCCAGGGACAACTGTAGACTTCATTTATCTACATGTGTCCACAGTGTGTAAAGATCTTGAAAAAACAAGGCTGTTGAAGAGAAAATTATTAAGAATGGCTGGCCACCTGTCTGCATGGAGATCAGTCTTCAATGGTGTGTCTTTGTCACTCTGGCAGTCAGAGCATGTCCAGCCTAAAGCACCAGGACAGCCAGTTCTGCTCCAGAGGCAGGTCCCATCCCTGCAGCAGCCCTGTTCACCTGCAGAGGTGCTTAAGTGTTTTTCAGAGGCCTTGCCAGTGTTCTGTGACAGCAACCTGAAACTTTTAAGGAAAGATAAATTACCTTACTACTGCACACCTCCTGGTACAGGGCTTCTCCTCTTCAATATGCTTACATACAAATTCTCAGTCTGCCTTCTGCATCCTGGGTGAAATGAATGGGCAGAAGCAGATGATTTTTTGTTGCCAAAACGAGTACCTCCAGCCACCATGCAAACCTCTGAAGGGCCAGTGCTCAGTGGTCCCTCGCTGCAGGGATGGCAGAGCAGGGTCGAGGTGCCCTGTCAGAGATACAACACCTGCATCCAAAGCTCTTGCCCAAGCCATGTCTGCCTTCATCTCTGGTATCCACAGATTTCTAAAGGTAGTAAATACATTTCGAGGTTTTCCTTTTGAGGGACAGGGAGTATGAAATAAAAGCAGTGGTGCCTCCCAGCAAGGCTACAGCAATCATCCCAAGAAGCTGGAAGATTTCTGACAGCACCACAGCCTGGAGGGTGAAAACACCCTGTGTCCTCCAGACCCTTTCCTTGTGCTTGGTCACATTCCTAGGCTCTGGTAGGCACCATGGAAGCTGAACAAGATCTCTAGGTGGGACCTGCATCTTGGGCTTCACTGTTCAGGATCTCCTCCAGCTATTTTGCCCTCCTGCTGCTGGGAAGAGAGCAACGGGTTTTGAATTTTTAATTTAATTCCTTCTCTTTATTTCTTTGGAGATAACAGAGATGAAAGTCTGCCTGGTAACAGTGCTGAGGAACACAGGCACACAGGGGGCAGGTCTTGAAACGTGCTCTGCTGCACTGCCACGTGTTTTAGGGCTGGCTGTATTACAAACTGAAACCAGGGTGTCCAAGTCCCTCCTGACCAGTTCGTTTTCTGGTTAAATTCATTGCTTAATAGGAAAAAAGTTAATAATCCAAGCCTGCAGCTATTAGACTTGCCCATGGTTACAGAGGGGAGCTTGCCTCCCTTCTTACCTGAATAGGTTTCAAGGAAACAGGGACATGAGCTGAATGAGAGTTTCCCCAAGGTGAGCCAAAAATACGGGCACGTTTGCCACCACAGGAATGGTTTTATTTGCACAGCCTGCAGGTAACTTGGGCAGGTGAAGGCAAGGCTGGGGCTGGAGCCCAGGGAGAGGGAAGGCGGAGGAGAAGCGGTCGTAAAGCGATGGAAAGGAGCGAGCGAGGTGCGAAACCGCGGAGGAAACGGAGCGGGGGGAGCCGCGCTGCGAGCAGCGAACACGGGCGGGAGCAGCAGAGCCCGGCCCGGCACGGAGCCAGGCGGGAGCCTGCCGACATCGGCGATTTGCTCTTCCCTACGGGGCAGGGACAAAGCACTGCAAGGAATGAACGTGTTAGAGTCACACCACCTCGAGAATGCCGGCAGATCCAGCCCTGCCTTGGCCTGGGTGATGCTTTGCTTCTCTGCTTCGGGCCTTAGGGTTTTGGGCAGAGGGATCTCAGGGTTGATTATGTGCTCATTGTCCCAGAGCAGGGCTGTTCCAAGCTTTACACTGTTCCCAGCTTTGCACAGATCCTTGCACGCTGTTTTCCAGAAGCAAACCCGGTGTATTCCCTGCATTAACTATGAAGCAAGCTCAGATATGCACAGGCAGTCACTCAAACCTGCCTCACTCTGCCATACCCTTCCCTTTCCTCCCTGTCTGCACTCTACATCACCTCTCTAAAGGCATGAATTTCTTCTTTTTCATTCCAGACTGTCAGGAGGAGATGGCAACAGACAGCTGCTTATCCTGTCATGTCCACCTGCAGTGTTGTCTCAGGAGGAACATCATATATTACAGCTGTGAAAGATGATGGGACAATACCTTGGGACAGACACAGAGAGTGAGGACCTACAAGGGAAATGCCATAATTCATCATTGGTGTGTGGGTGTAGTCAGGCTTTTTACACATTGGTAGTCAGTTATGGAGATTGTCACACACAGAAAAGCTTCCCAGTTCCCACCAGGCAGCAGAGGGAGAATCCTAAAGTGCCCTAGAAGGTGAAACAGTCCTACTACAGTCTTTACATATTAATATGACCCTAAAAGCATCTTGTCTAAAGGAGAAAATATTTCCAGGTGCATAACTTCCAAAAATACAATCTGAGGAGACCCCAGGGCTTCCCCAGCTCAGACCTCTCCTGCAAGGACCACACAGCATCTTCACAGCCCCCCTGCAGCTGCTGCAGCATTCCACCTCACCAAGACTGACCCAGGAGAAAGCCCATTGGGCTTATTTTCACAGTCCTGAGGGCATTATCAAACACACCTGAGTATCCTGTGCACACCTTTTAAAGGTGTCAAGTGAAGCTGTTTTAGGATTTGGATAAGGCAGTGGGGTGTCTTCTTGGGCTAGTGGTGAAGAGCAATCCCAGGAGGGGACTCTCCATAGCTGCAGTGTTTCTCAGAGCAGCTGTGGGGAGGTACTTTTTAAGTCTCTATTAAAGCAGGGAGCTGTCTGGGTATGGGTTTGCTATGGGTCACACAGGAAGCTTGGGAAGATTTTGCTGGCTCTCTGGTGCTGCTGCTGCTATTTGGGTGGCTGTGTCCATGACAAGCTCTGCTGAAAACCAGCCTAAAACCTTTAGTGGGGCCAGGGAAGACAGAGAGATACAGAATGGAGCCTGTCCCTAGAAGCAGGATGGAAGGAGGCTGAGCTCCCTTTCAGTCAGCAATGTCATGGCCTTTGTTTGGCTTTAGTGAGTTGTGATATGTTACTCTGAGCCATGCAGGATTCATTTCTCTGGCACAGTGACAATGTTAGGCTGCACCTCCTCCTCTCCAGGAGGACTTAGCTCACTGGTCTTGTTGCCTCATGGGGAGCAGGTACCACTGATTTTTCTCAGCCTCCCCTTTCCTGTCTCCTCTCCTTGTCTCCATGGTCATGCAGTGCCTGCATGTGCTCTGTGAACTCATTCACAGGCATGGATTGCAAGTGTTTGATAATGAGATGCAATCTAGTTTTATTACTAAAACACAGCTATTTTCATGTAGAAGAAAAAAAAAAAAAACAAACAAGAAAACAATAAAAAAAACCCCACTTGCAGCCTGTGGTGACCAGAAAACACTTAAACCCACCTCTCATCAAGGAATTTGCCCTTGCCTCAGTCCAGGCAGTCCCTGGGGACTGATTTGTCCTCAGTGCAGCCAGGTACAAATGGAAGCATGAGCTCTGAACTGAGCTGCCTGGGATTCCTCCTGCATCCACCTTTATTTACTCTGGATGTTTCCCAGGTACAGAATTTCTCAAGAGCAGATTAATGGATGAATGTGAGTAGAGAGCTGACATGAGCTTTTTAACCTGATGCTGAACACACTTCATCTTTAAGCATCTGTGGCTCAGAAGCCCCTCACAGTACTCTAGTCCCTAGAGAAGACTTTAAGCTCTGCACCGTGCAGGACTAGAAGATGAGAGTGCTCTAGATGTCAAGATTGTAGGTTATGTCTAACATACCCCACCCTTGCTGTGTTTTAGGCTCCAGACTTGTTTTCTCTACCATGAATCTGAATACAGACCCTCAGCCTATGGGGAAGGAATGTTCTTCACCAGAGATCTGATCCAGTTCTGATTTTTTTTTTTCCTTTCTTGAATCTCAAGAGTTTGATATGGTCTTCAGGCTAAAAGTAAGTTTTCTGTCCATGAAGCACTGTTTCTTTCATGTTCAAGGACTGGAATAATGGGTCTGCTCACATAGTTTTTTGTTGGTTTTGGTTTTTATTTTTTCCCGTGGGTCAGGCCAATTTTTCACTTTTATCAGGTCAGTTGATGAAAGCTCTCTGCAAACCTTGCTGTGGAGTATGGGACTGCACCTTCACCTCCCTGCCCTATCCCCAGGCTCACAGAAACATGCCATTGCAAGCCAGCATCCTTTCAGGTAGGCATTTGCTTATTTCTGTGATTTTGCTGTAATTCTGTGGGTTTGTGAGTTGTGAAATGGTTGTAGGGAGTGCTCTTACTGCTCCTTGTGCTGCTGTGAACCTGTGATCAGGCATCACTCACCTCTGACCTGATGTCTCAGGCTCCCTGCAAATGCAGGGAGCAATAATCCATCCACCAGAATATGTCTTTACCAATCATTTTTGCAACAGGATAAGGTACTGTGAAATTGGAGACTGAGACTCTTGGGAACAATTATGAAACCCATATCCTAAAAACACTCATTTCCTTCTTTCAATTCTGTGCTTTCATTTATACTTTTAGAAAACTATTGTAGCTTGTCTTTTCTGAGAGACAAGCACTGCCAGCAGCAGACTGAAGATTCTGTTGAGTTCTTTGGGATGCTTTTCCTCAGGGCAAAGACTTCCCCTCCCCCCCATTCTACTGAATGGCTCATTAGATCCTATTTAGGTGGAAACAGTACTTATTTCACTTGGGAGATACTCAGAGCTGTGTGCCAGGCAAGCTTTCTCTACCTGGAATTATTTTGAAGGATGCTCCTCTGCAATACTACAGTAATTGTTAAAAGATCACCCAGGTGTATTAGCAAACTGGAAGCTTTGAGTGATAATGTTAAATGAGTGATAAGCTGTCTACTAATTTGAGGTTTATCTGTTCCCTCATGTGTGTGTGAGTTTGGAGCTGGCTGCTTTCAGTGATCATGGCTGGTTTCAGAATTGCATGTCCTGATTCAGGTTTGCAACACCCAGAGGGGGTTTTGCACAGAGGAATACCCATGCTAGAAACAGCAAAAAATGTTTGGAGAAGGACAGGTAGGCCTGCTGTGTGTGTGGCCTGATGGAAGCTGCAAGGTCAAGGAGGGAGGGTGATTATTTGGCAAAGTTCAAAGAGAAGCAACTGGAGAAAGTGAACAAAAGTCCCCTATGTGGCAAAGGTCCACCTTAGCTAGGACGATGCTCTTCTGGGCTGAGAAGGGTTTTCCCCTCACACTGACTCTGGTGTCATGAACCACAATGCTTCTACTGCTTCTGTGGGTATTAGGAATAACACACCTTCACCCTTGCAGTAAGAGAAAAAAAAGCTGAAATGTATTCAAAGGAGACTCATCCAGAAAGAGAGCCCCATTGGGTTTCACTTCAGAGGAAGGAGGTTTTGGTGCTGAGATTTTGTTGCCTTGCACAGCAGCTTGACAGTATCTCCTTGGGGAGAGCAGACCATGGCAAGCAGCTCTGGGCTCTGGGGAGAGGCTGGTGGTGGTCACCACGTCTGCCCTTGCACACTGACTGAATGCTTTTGTGTTCAGAAATTGGAGCCTGCTTTCAGCAGAAAGATGTAAGATTGAAGAGATCACTTCAGCCACCAGCTCCAGCCTCCTGTTATTGCATATCATAAATTTGCTCTCAAACGTGCTCTGCTTCATTATAATATCAGTTCAGTTTAATGACCCAGCTCCTTCTGGAATGTTCCTCCAATAGCTCCCTGCTTGGTCAGTTGGAAACTTGCGAGTTTCACCCTGAATTCATTCAAGCTCTATCTATATTAAATATTCCCATTGCAGAATAATTTGGTGGGGGGTTGAACAGCTCTTTTCTCTACCCAGAGTTATGTCTCTCCTGTGTATTTACAGGGACAAATCAGGTCAGCACTTTATTTTTCCCTGGGCTCCCAAGCTCCTGCTCAAGTAGCCACCTTGGGTTTGTGTGTAGCCTTTTTCTGCACTGTTGCTGGATTGAAACAGCCCTCCAAGCATGCTGTGCTCCCTGTGCTACCCTGGCCCAGCCTTGCCTGCAGCCAGACACAGCTATCAATACTGCAGAGAACAGTAGGGAGACCCTCTTTTCCACTGTGCTGCAGGATCACATTTGTCTTTTTCAGCCCAGATGCTGGTCTGGTCACTCAAAATCACTGATCCCAGAGTTCCTCGAGGAGCTCAGTTACCTTCTCTCTTTTCCAGGGATAGAGATGTCAGATACAAGGAACCATCATCTTTCTGCTTTTGATGTGTGCAGGACTTTACAGCAGCAAGTGCAGGAACATTGTTTGTACCAGAAGGCATATACTGGGGCCTTGTGAGACCAGCCTGTTTGAGGTGGAAGCCTCACAAGTTACTCCTAAAGCCAAAAGGTCTTTAAACAATGGGAACTCCTAGCTACAAAAAGCCAAAAATATGAAAGAAAAATGTGAAGCATAGCAGCAAAACCCCAGATGAGCTGAAGATTTTCTTCAGCAAAGCAGAGCCCTCAGTGTCTCTCCTGTCTGTGTTTCCCTCCAAGGCCTAAGGCAGACAGTGATGCTCTAAGCCACGGAGCTGGGATGGGGGAGAGCTGGGCAGATTTCCACTTCTCTCTAAGGGCAGAATTCCTGTGCTTCCTGTTCATCAGTCCAAATGTTGCATTGTCCAAACAATTCACTGCAGAAGGGAATTAAACAAACATCTCCTTTCATTTTCCACAATAATAGTTTTATTCCTGGGAAACCTTGTTTGCTGCATAATAATTTAATGGGTATAAGACAAATATACTGATTAACTGTTTCTAAATTTACTCACTTGGTGCAACAAAAGGGAGCTTTCTCTTGCAATGATGTGATTTTGAATGATGGGTACCTTTGAGAGGCAGGTCAGGATATGAAGTCAAATAAGGAGCTGTCCTGGGGAAACCTGCTGCTCTGTTCCTCTGTGCCTCCAGCTGTTCCTGCATGTGGGGCAGAGCACTGAACTGGAGGCAGAGGTTCAGACCTTTAAAATACCTTCAGTGCCATTCAAGGCAGTCCTTCTCCCAGGTGTGCTCAGGCTGGCTGTGGCAATGGCAGTGTCATAGCATAACCTCAGGTTCACAGGATGCACGAGGGAAGTCTGGAGTGTGTTATTTTCTGCTTGTCATCTTTTAAAGTCTATGGCCATTTTCAGACCTCATCCTGTGAAGCCAGTGGGAGGTTGCAGGCAGAGATCTTAAAGTGCTTTCTGGGCCCCTTTGGGGTATCACTCCCCTGAGCACAAGAGCAACAGTACTCAAATAATAGTGCTAGAAAAGTGAAGAGGTGGTGAATGCATTTCCTAGCACCTTTCTTCTGCTGTTTTTGCAGAGGAAGGGCACAACTGGTGTTTCAAATCCCCCATGGCTTGGTGAATTTGGCCTTTGGGTTTCAGTGTGGCCCATGAATGAGGTTGGTGGCCAGTCTGATGGCTTATTCTGCAGTGAGACATCTTCTATGTCCCAGCAAGGGAAAGCCCTGAGTCATGCTGATGCCTCATTCAGCTCCAATGCCTGGACTGGATTAATAACCTGGTCAGTGTCGCACAATTGTAAAGAGGGAGGAAAAATCCAAGGGGCTGCCACTAAAACTGGTTCATTCAGGCCTGCTGCCAACATTCTAGATGTTCTGAATCTTCTGGGACATGTGGCAGAAAGGATAAAAAACAAATTAAAAAAAAAAAACACCCTCAGCTCTTTAACACTTATTTCACATGAATTTTTATGCTTTTTCTGATCCATGTGTCTATGGCTTGTAAGAGTATGAAGGCACTCTAGGGATGCAGGCAAAGATTGAAGCCATAATCCCTTCAATTTCAGACATTTAAAAATATAAATGCACCACAAGAGTAACTGCTTCTCCCAGGTCTAAGAGATGTTAGTAGTACATGAAAGGGAAGGTCAGAAAGGACAAAAGAAGACTCAATCTTGCTCTCCAGCAAATTCAACAGGAAACCTCTTTTTGACTGCTGAAATTGGGACCTTGAAGAAAGTGTCTCCTGCTGAAACATGCTGAGGATATTTTAAAACCAGATTAATAAATAATTGGACCATCTGCATCAGAGTCTGTAAGTGGAGTGACACATGGAGGGTGTCTGTAAATGGAACAGCTTCAAATATGCAGAGTAAAATACACAGTGGAATAGATTATTTTTTTTTCCAGAATAGACATAATTATTGCCCATTTGCGTCTCAATGGCAAGCACAATGAGAGACACTGCCTTAGAGATGGGCTGATTTCTCCTAAGAATGGAACAGATAGATAGTAAAAGATTGTGCCTGCCCTGCAGAGGTGACAATCATATTACTGAGACAGAGCTGAGTCGGGAGCAATACCAGGGAAATGCTTTTCCTGAGGCTGTAGAGCAGATCAGTTTCCCATTTCCTAGGACCCAGCTGGGCCCCTTTGCTGACAGAAGATGATATTGCCTCTAAGGCCACCAATATCTGTTGAATCACCTCCCATCACTCCTGGGCACTGTTTGTCCTGCACTGGACAAGTGTTTTAATTAGTGTTCCTCTTGGGGCTGCAGCAGTGGTTGGGGTTAATGCTTTCCAGCCACAGCCTTTGTAAGAACAGGGTCAGACCAGAGCTCATTGAAAGAAGCTGCTTCTGGACCACTGTGTTTAATAACTCCCAATCCCTCTTGCAGGTGTTTTAGTCTTTTTGTTTTCTCCTGCAACATCCCAAAGAAGTGAGCTGCCCAGCTGATGCACTGTGCTTCCTTGTGCTGCTTTTGATCTGGTAACTGGGCACCCTTTGGCTCTTGTAGTGGAAGAAGTGATGAGTAATTAATTGTTCCTTGTTCTTCATGCTGGATTTTGTAGTTTTCTACCCTGAAGTCTCCCCTACCATTCAATTGCTGATCCAAGGTGATCTAGTTATTTAGTTCTTGCTTTCTAGAAACACACCGAAGGAAGGTGGTGTAATTTTGGGGGAAAAATGTATCATTTGCATAACCTATAGATAGTAGCAACATCAGCCTTTTTTGAAACCTGAAATGAAGAGGAACATTGAGAGAAGCAGTGACAGCAAGAGAAACAGTTTGACTGAGAGACAGAGTGTGGGATTTATCACATCTAATGTGCAGTGCTCCCCTGCAGACTCTCCATCTGAGCTTGGCTTCCTGAGATCCTGGTTTAGGGACAAGTCAAGACAGGTTAGAGAGGACCATTAACCATCCACAGCAAATGAATTAGTCTTGACACTTCCTTGCTGGACCATATCTGTTATTGATCCATGCAGACAGTGCTTGGTTTCTAGATGTTTCTGAAGGTATTTGGGGTGCAGTGTGCTCACCTTCCCTTGAACACCTGGAAATTTCTGATCTCAAAGGCAGAAATTATGCCTCAGAAAACATGAGATGTGGTATTTTTAGTCTTTTTGCTGCACAATCGCGCTGACTAGAATGTAAATTTTTTATAAATGCAAACAAGTTTTTGATCAGTTGATGTCTCGTTTACACTAATAGAATTAGCTTTTACAGAGATAACTCCTTATTTTTAAATTGTAGCTGAAATTGCATTATATGTGTGTAGAGGGGAGACAGTCTTTTCTGTTTTGGTTGATTGAAATATATCTCTACTGTGAACACTGCATGTCATATTTTTTAGAGAACGAAACCTATATGTCACTTCAGCTCTTCATTTAGTGTCCTCATGAGCAAAGAAAGCAGCAGCATTAGCATGAAGCAGATGCTAAATATATAAATATATCCCAAAAACCTAGAAAAGGGTCCTTACTTATGGTGGCAATTGAGTCTATCTCTAAAAAAATATATAAAGGAGTAATTACATAGATATAAATGTAAATAAAACTATAGAGGAGTAGAGCATCCCCTTGAAAGAAGGGGAAGTTCCACCTGGGTGGTAGAACAGCTAAGGCTTCCAAGGTCAGGCCCTAACTTTAGACAGTATGGGACCTAAAGAATGGGACAATACCTGGACTGTACCCATGAGTGTACAACTGCAAGGACACTAGGAGAAACAAAGCCTGCAGTACCTCCCTCCAGGCACTGCCCTGCAACCAAGACAAGGCCATGACCGAGGACCTCAGCTGAGCAGGCAGTTAAGAGATGATGGGAACTAAAAACGTGGGACAGCACGGAGGAATGAAAATAGTAGGTGCTGCCACATGGATCCTACCCTCTCCCTTGCCTCTGTTTTCCCTAATGTGAATGTCAATGAAAAATGCATGAAGAGAGATGAATCAAAAGAGCTTTTCTGGCCAGGATGGACATGACACATCCATGCTGCACCATCAGGATAACCCATGTTCCCCGCTTCCATCTGAGGAATTATGAGGCCAGCTCCTGCTGGCATCAAAGGGTGCTTGAGCACAGCTCTACACTCAGCCCCACCAGCCCTCACCATGTAAAATCCTCTAGTGGTGTCTCCAGTCATAACCCGTACCCAGACCCTTCAGCTGATGGGATGGCAAGACAATACTTGTGAAATCACAGCTGCCTGTTATGCTCCGTGGTCTTATAGTCTTAACCCTCACGGGTAGGAAGTTTGTTTTCATGAGCAACTTTCAACCCAAACCACCTGACCATCCCCTGCTGAAATTCACAACTGTGGGTTGGGGCAAGATGGCTGTCAGTCTCTGTAGGAGATTTTGGACAGGAAACACAGAGGTAGCTCCAGTTTGCCACTGCTGGCAGGTTTGGTAATGGTTTAATCCTCATGCAGTGTCTCATCTCTGCATCCAGGCATTCAATAAATGTAAACCAGAAATAAAAGAACTGCCTCATTAAAATCTAGTCACAGAGCTGGAGATAATACCCGTTTTTGTCAGATATGAAGTCACGCAAGCCCCAGCAAGGAAGGGAAATGATGGATGGAGTAAAATGTACCTCCTGTCCCTCAGACACCCCCCGCTCCTCTGCGGCCCCATCCGCGCTGCAGTGGGCGCGTAACATCTCTGGCAGTAATGAATGACTGGCAGTGCTGCACGCATCCCTGCTGGGGAGCTGTCAGTCAGGGGCTCCCGGGAGGAAAGAGTGAGGAAATGGGAGGATCCTGATTGAAGAAATAACCCCTGTCGCAGATCTCCAGTGACTAACTCCCCAGAGGATCACAGGATCCAGATGCAACCCTGAGGGCTAATGTCTGAGTCGTGTCAATGTGGCTCCTTCTTCTCTGCTCAGCACCGACACCTCCATCCTTTGGCTTTATCGCTCCAAACTCCTGGTTGAAGACCAGTTCCCTTGCTCCTGGCCTTTCCTCAAGCATGGCCCATGCTGGAGAGCCACCTACCCCTTGTTTCCCTTTAACCAAAACTCCCTAACTGCAACCCAGCACTACTAACACAGAGCTGTGAGGACATCTTGACATCTTGCTCTTGCAAAACCACACCATTTGGGACTATGGCCCAGAAACAAAGTTCATCTCTTCTCCTGACAGGACCACCTTACAAGGGCATTCACTGACCAGGATTTAGATCAGTGAGCTAGAAAGGAAAAAGCACTATTTTTTTCCGATTCCACTCCCATGAGCACTTGGATGCTGTGAATGCTCTGTTTTCTCAGAAAGGAAGCAATGCCTGCCCACACTGGGGATAAACTCTCAGGGAAGTCAGGCAGCACTGAAGCTCCTCACATCTGAAGAAAGGGAAGGGACACAATATAAATCTAGGTCTTAGAAGAACTTTTTCAAAGAGCCTCTGAAAAGGCCCTCTCCCCCAAGATTTAGTTAGCACTTTTAAATGCACTGAACTCTAGAGATGTGCCCTGGGCAGTGCCATTAGAAAAAGTGCAAGATTGGAGCTGATCTGAACTGAAGTGACCCAAAAGTTGCTGAATTCAGGTCTAAAACCTCCCCTGGAGGGTTGCCCTCATTAGATTAGTCTGACTCTCAGACTTCAGTCTCTTGTGGAGATGCAGATAGGGGCAAGAAGATGAGATTCCACCTGGAGTACTGCATCCAGCTCTGGGGCCCCTAGCAGAGGAAGGACATGGATGTACTCTAACAAGTCCAGAGGACTTCCCTGAGGATGGTCAGAGGGCTGGAACATCACTCCTATGAAGCTGGGGTTGCTCAGCCTGAAAAGGCTCCAGAAAGACCAGACTGCAGCCTTCGAGTACTTGAAGGAAGCTTTTAAGAAAAATTGAGACTTTTTAGCAGGGCCTGTTGTGACAGGAGAAAGGATAATGTTTTTAAACTAAAGAACAGACAATTTATACTGGATATAAGGAAGAAGTTTTTATGGTGAGCGTGGTAAAACACTGGAACAAGTTGCCCAGAGAGGTGGTGGATGCTCCGTCACTGGAAATGTTCAAATGTTACACAGATTTTGGTACAGGCCAGTCAATAGATTTTCAGACGATTCCAGAGAAGAACTAATGTTAACGTAGGACAATCACCTCCCAGACGGACCACTGCAGAGCTAGGAGCAAGAAAAATAATACAAAATCAATTTATTTGTGTGCCATAAACTGGGTATCAGGTCTGGGATAACAGGACCAGGATGCAGATTGTGCAAATGAGGTCATTGCATGGATCTGGAGCTCAAATGTTGCAGATCTCTAGACAGGGGTTGGTTTTCCATCTTGGCAAGTATTCATAGACCCCAGTGTCAGCTGGACTTGACAATTCACTCACAGCAGCATCCCCCTGTCACCAAACAGTTCACAAAAGTGCCCAGATAAAGTGTCTTAGATTGCAGCATCTCTTTGGTCGATTGGTGAAAAGAGAACATGCACTTGGTGGAAAATATAGTGTACTGTGACTGTAAATACTTTGTGAATTATTAATTTGCTGTTTACTGACTTCAATATTTTTCTATTCAATTATTCTCTATACATAGAGCAAAGGACTGCTCTGATTTTTAAATAATACGCAAATTATTTTTTGCACATATTTACAGGATGAATTTTTGCACATCTTTTTATTTGAATAGATTTTGAATTATTTGTTGCATGTTTTATTAAAGCAGCTGATCAATAATTAAGGAGAGTATATAATTATAAGTAAGGCTACCGAATGATTTGTATTGCAGTATTTAACAGCAACACATGGAGAGTATAACCCCTCTCCTATGAGCTGTTTTCCAGGATTCATAGGTAGGAAGACCACTGTCTCCAATTCACTGCTGGGGAAACTGATGCACAGGAAGGGCAGATGGTTCAGGGGACTAAATGTGAACTTAAGAGTTAAACCCAGGACTCAAGACCCACTACAGAGCTCCAGCCATCACACACTGCATCTTCCTGACGTACTTTGCATTGCCCTGTAAGACCCCCAACCATATTCCAGTGATCAAAGCAATAATCTCCCTGGAAAAGGAGGGAGTGTGAATAACTAAAATCCTTATTGCTCTGTGGGCATTCTGTAGGCAATGATTGACCTCAGCATTCAAAAGAGAGGGTCCCAGGTCCTCTGTGCAGATGACATTTAAACATTAATGGCCTTAAAAGTTAGTTGGGAGAACTTGCTGACTCAGGAAAAGGAGGGCTCATGTTTCAGCTGAAGCCAATTGCACACACTGTGATGTAATTTATTCTTCACAATACAAAACTCATTTAAGGCCCTGCAAGCTGTGAACCATTTAAAGCAGCAAGAGGGTGACTTTGAATGCTGTTACTGAAACATGTTGAAAAACCCTTCAGCTTAAGGGTCAGGGAGTTTGGAGATGTTCTGTTCCTTTCCAGCCATCAGAAAATTAGTCAAAAAGGGAGTGTATTTCTGCTTAAATGCAGGGATCCCAGCCCAGGTTTCCAGTTATTTATTAATTATTTGCAGCAGTAACCTCCAGACACAGATTAGGACTGGACAGCAGTATAAATCTAGCTGAAAAAACTCACATAAAACTGTAAGAACTGATCTCAGAATCACAGAATATTCTGAGTTGGAGCGGACCCACAAGGATCATTGAGTCAAACTCTTAAGTGAATAGCCCATACAGGGATCAAACCCACAACTTTGCTGTTATTAACATCATGCTCTGACCAACTCACCTAAGGCAACATTTGCTCCTAACTCTTGCTTTTCATTAAGTGCAGTCCCAGTCCCTCAGCTGAGAGGTCTGAATCAGGCTTCCACCAGTACCTCGTAAATATGACATGAGAGGTCCAGTTTGGAATGGTGGAGGAGCAACAACTGCACAGACCAGTCCTGGCTATGGGCAGAGATTTTATGGAGCAGCCTAGCAGAAAGGCGAACACATCAGGAGCTGAACGTTTGCTTTCCAACTTTCTTTGACAATAGGGAATAAACCCCCCAATGATGATGCTCACCTGTGTTGTTTTTGTTTTTCCTGTGAGGCCTTTGTGTTGGCTGTCCTTGCTATGGGTTTCAGAATCAACAAAGTCAAAATTCTCTTCTAAACTGGATTTGACACATGGACCATGGAGTCACCATGTCTGCCCTACATGCCCTACACAGGCCATGTCCTGTGGATAGGGCAGTGGCAGAGGTGGGCAGATGTCTGGGGCACTGGCCCTGGCCCTGTACAGGGAGCCCTTTAAATTCACCACACTGCTGTCCATCCTCTGCAGAGCTTCTTGCACGTCACACAATCTTATTCCACCAGATGCACAAACTGTCAGAGCACGTGACACTGAGTTTCTCACCTCCCCTCTGATCTCCTTCTCCTCAGCAAGAAGCTCAGCAAAGCCACAGTTAGCATGATTTGGGGGTAAATACCAGGGTGGTTACCAGTGCATAACCTGAAGCCCTGTGACCTTTACAGTAACAGGGATGTCCATTTTGGTTGTGAATCCCCACCTGGAAATACCCAGGTTTCCTCTAGGAGCCTAGGTAACAACTGTTCCTTAAAATAATGCTATTCCCAAGATCTGTAGCTCATTTCTTCCTCATCCCAAAGAGATGCTGTGGGGTGGGCTGGATAAGGCACTCCAGCTCTCAAAGCTGTGCCTTCCCGTCAGCTGGGAGAACTTATAATTACAATTCCCATTATTGTAAGTTGTGCACACAGTCTTGTAAAACATGACACTTTAAGCCTATTAATTGCCATGTTTTGAATTCTTGCCAGCAATTTACTCTCCCCCACCCCCAAAGACTCAACCCCCAAAAAAGAAATTATTCAATCAAATCTGTAGCACACCACCACAGCTACAAGAGAACCCAGACTGCTATGGCTGGATTTGGGGCTCCCAAAGAGCTGTCCTGAGACATGGCTCACATGGGCTGTAAGGTCCCTCTCGCAGCTGCTGGCAAGGTCTGCTCTTCCCATGGGATTACTACCTCCAAGACCCTGGCATGACCCAGGCTCATTGAGAGAAGCTCAGCTGCTTCTCCCACTCCCTAGGAGGATGTTTGAGCTTAATTAGTTCAACCCCTTGATCTTAGACCCTTTCCTGGTCCCAAATGCTCAGCTCTACATCACAGTAGACTCTCAATCCAGACTCTGCAGGCTGCCAGGAAAGAAAGCTAGCTTGCCAGGAAAACTGGGGTTCAGCACCCGCAAAACAACACCCTCTGTGTGAACTTCACAGGCAAAGGTGGGTTAGTTTCTGCTTCCTGCCCAAATTTCAGCTTTCTTCCTAGGAAGAAGTCCCTGTCCTTCAGCTCAGCCTTTTCCAGAGCACTTTGAATATTTGGCCCCATGTAAGCTGTTGCACCTTTGGTGGCAGTGACTTTCTTCCCCTCCCACCACGAGTTCCAGCAGCAGGATCCCAAGCCTTGCCTTTGCACACCACTGCAGAGCCCTTTAAGTGAAAATAATGACACAGAAGCAAAAGATCTGTATGCAGCAAAGACTGTGTGGATTTTAAATACTAATAGTCTTTCTGTCTGGAGCATATGTGACAACCCCAAAGGGTTTTGGAGACAATGGTGAGACTCTGATCATGTTGTGATGTGGGAAGGTAAAGAAACCACGTGCAGTCAGAAATGAAAGCAAATGGAGATGGTGAAAAGCCAAAAAGGAAATGGGGGTCCCGCTTGCCTTTGGCTTCTCCTACACATGGGACATATCCCTGGGTTCAGAGGGGAGAAAAGGGAGCACCAGGGCCCCAGCTCCCCTTTAAGGGAGCTGTTCTCCAACCAAACAAGAAAGAGCATAGTGGAGATACAAAAGCACAACACGGAGATCTTCCTCAGAGCCAGGCTCCAGCACAAGAGCCCCAAGAGCTGCATCTGGCTCTTTTCTAATCCCTCACCAAGTGGACTTTCATCATGCTCATAATTAGGGATAATAATTTAAAGAGACAGTTGAATAACCAAATCTGCTAATCCTTCAGTGGAGCCTCTACCCTTTAATCTCTCTCTGGTTCACTAATGCATAAAAATGTAGCCAGGCACCCACTGCCCTCATTAGAGGGAAACTTTACCCTCCTCCTCCCAGCCTCAGAGG
Source organism: Peucedramus taeniatus (assembly GCA_013400575.1). NCBI lineage: Eukaryota > Metazoa > Chordata > Aves > Passeriformes > Fringillidae > Peucedramus > Peucedramus taeniatus. Next base: position 212,325 of record WBNO01031592.1, on the reverse strand, counting down.
CCTGCCAGTGATGAAGGAAGGGCACAAAGGCAGCCCTCTGACTGCTTGAGACATGCAGGAACTTTGAAAACATCAGCCTGAGCTTGTTTCAAGACCGATGTCACAACAGTGGCTGGTTGTCATGGAAACAGGTTATCAGCTATGGAAAACCATCCATGAGAGAAATGTCACAAGGAGAGATGGCAACTGGGACTGTGAGGTCCTGCACATGGGCAACTTTGACTCCTTCAAGCCTCTTGCACCACCTGACCAGATGAACATCCTCCCCTTTGCTATAATTTCTGCTGTCACGAGCCCCCCCGCTCTCCCTGTGACAAAGCTTGGTTTGCCACCAATGGGGTGGCAGTGGCTTTTGTGCATCCTCTCCAGCCCTCTTGTTTGTAGCCTGGCCCCTGTGCTCCCGTGGTGGGCAGTGGGGAGCCCACTGTGGGGATCAGTACCAGTGCTGGCATGTGCTGGGTAAGAGCTGACACACTTGCTGGGCGAGGAGCAGCCGCAAGTGGGAAGCCATTGTTAATTAATCAGATACGCCATGTAATGGCATTAATCACAATCAATATATTAGATAGAGATGATGAAGATGCTGTGCAATCTCTGTCAGATAGAAAATACACCCACACATTCCAGCACAGCCACACACAGTTCTTGGGATGTCCATGTTCTTCCCCTGATCCTCCTGGCTTGATGACAGCATCAAACTTTTTGCCTCTGCTTCGAGGATCCTACCATTCTCCTCTCCCCTCCCTGACTCTGGGCTCACCCTTCCAGTCTGCCTGCCTCCCTCTCCCCTCCGTCCTGCCTGCATTCCTTGTTTTTCTCCCATGACGTAATCTGGAGAGCTGCTCTGAGTGGCATCATCTCATCCACACACGCCTCCATCTCCAGAGCTGGCGAAGACTTTGGGAAAGGATGGGATTGAGACCTTGATGAGCTGTTGTGGAGGTGGGCAGTGCAGGCTGTGCTGCTCCTCTTGGAGGCCCTCTGTTCCACCAGAAAAGCAAGCTAGCCTTCGCTGGAGCTGAGTGACAGCAGAGTCTGCCTAAAAATGCAACATGCTCACACCATTCATCTCAATTGCTCTTCCCCATGTTTTCCTGAGGAACAAACCCCATCTTCTTTTCTCCTGGTGTCCCTCATCCCAGGAGCAGAAATTCTGTGATGGAAAGGCATCTGCACTTGGGTAAAGGGTACTTCCAGAAAAAAACACTCCTCCCTTCCCACACACAGTGCCACAACCTCACTGCACAAGCTGGAAGAGTAATGCATTTTCTCTGGCAGCTGCCACCACAGACGTAAGAGGCATGTTTGAGATAGCAAGACTTCATTTCAAACAGGAATGGTTTTCATGGCCAGCACAGTGAATAAATGTAAGACATCTATTCTTGCTTCATGTCCTGCTTTGCCTAACACACATGGAAAAGAAACCCCAGACATACCAAAAACTTTGACAAAGCTAATCAACAGCCTATTTAAAAACAGAAAATGCCTTAATACTGGGTTAGAAAAAACAAAAAGGAAAAAGAAAACTAAATGCAGTCCATTAAAAGCAGATGAGAGGATATGAAAAACACTTTTGGAAGCTAAATAATAGTAAAAACATTTTAAAACCCCCAACAAATTGGCAGAAAAGCCCAGTGAGTCATTTAATGCTGTCTGTGCAGGCAGCATTACTGGCTGGGTAATTTATGCTTCTTCACAGCATGGTCTTGGGACAGGTCACTCAGGGAGGGTGTGTTCAGACCCACCATGTTTTTGGCTCTGAAGAACTGAAGGCCCTTTCTTGGGCTCACTCAGACTGGAGGGAGATTTTCTACCTGCACTGGGGCCATGCAAAGCAGGTTGGGAACTGGATTTTGATGCGGAACAAAGCAGCTTGTGCATGAGGTCTGCTGTTCCCCAGGAAGGCAGTGCCAGCAGGGCAGGAGCAGGCTGGAGAGCCCCAGCAGGAGCTGGGAGTCTTAAGCACAGTCTCTTATGACCAGGAGAAAGGATGTCCCACAAGAATAGTGAGCGAGGGGCATTTGAAAAGTCCTACCACATGTGAGGGCTGAAGGAATAATTGTGTACAAAATTTGCTTTGGGGCTGATAAAGCCAGCGGTATCTTCTGAGTGAAGGAGAAATGCAAAGCAGTTACTCTGGGATGGACCAGCAAGAATTGCCAAGACTCCTCCTCGCTCAGTTGCCCTCCTGCTATCTTTTTCAGATCCTGATTTGTGGGGCTGAAGACATTTCTGGGTGGAGAGGTCTGACAAATAGTGTGTGGTAACAGGGAACAGTTTTTCATAGAGACCACTCACCTCAATGACAGTTGGGGTGACCTTTTACTTTCCATGTTTTCAAGAGATTTCAGGAAAGCTGAAGCTATCCACTTAAAGTGGACCTTGCGATTTCTCAGTGGAAAAATACAATTGTTCTAAGTCCTTTGAGCACCAGCTGTAAAGCCTGCTGTCCCTTGGTCAGGCTCAGGAGGAGAGCCTGATTCCCAGCTGCAATTGCTGGGAAGAGCCTTTTCCTAGCAGAGAGCTAGGTTAGGTGCATTGGTGCTGGAGAGGCTGCAGTGCCTGGCACAGATGGCTCAGGTAGGATGGGACTGTCAGTTCCTATGATGAGCTGCACTGGCTACAGGTAATGAGCTGCAGCCAGAGCCAAGCCCAGCTGCCTGCTGATCAGCTGGATTTGTCCCCACACAGCCATGTTGGACAGCCACCAGTTGACAGTGACTGGAAGTTTAAACACTGATGTGAATGACTGACATCTTCTCTCTCATCTCGCCACAAGGCCATGGGAGATGAGACAAAGCCAAGACAAGGTCAGGATGTCTGTGCTTACAGCTTGAGAGAAGGAGCTGGACCAGAGCAAATCTCCTGTCACTGCCTCCTGACAGCTGACCTGGCTACTTAGATGGGATGAAGAGTGTGTGTGGAGATCTAGTCAATACTCTGAGTTCACAGGAGGCTTTACTCTGATTAAGACCCATTTCAACAACTAGATGTAGATTAAAAGATTAACTGTCTGATTAATAGTTCTAGTTTTTGAGCAGGGAGAAGAAACCAGAGATGATGAAATAGTCATAAGTTCAAAGTTATTTTTAGTTTGCTAGTGAATGTGTCTCAAATGACTAAAACAAACAAATCCAGCTGGGATTAACAAACTGTACATATAGAATTGTATACCTACTGTTGGAATCTCAAGTCCTCTTCTTCCAGCTTAAGTTTCATGCCACCTTCTTCTTACCTTAGCCACCTAATTTATTAATTCTGGCAAATAAGTTTTGGATATGTGAAGAATAGCAGGGTTACAGATTCTGGGATATAAAATAGTGGTTGATTTACACAAGACTTTTCTGAACTGATTATTTTTATGGGGAAGACTTTTAACCTGGATAGATCAAGTTGTATCCCAATGCAAGCATCAATCCCAAGTAAAAGACCCAGGCTTTTAAAAGTAGTTTTTCTCTTTGTCTCATTTCCCTTGAGGCTGTTTCTGAATTTCTCTCCTTTGAGAACCATGCTGACTGCTAGTGGACGTTGCTCCTTCATGCTATGGTCTCCCATACACCATCTAGCAGAGCTAAAATAGCCCAACATCTCTTCTTCAGACTTTGCCTTCTTAAGCTGAACACATGGCTGGTGTCTTCCTCTTGTCCAATGGGTCTCCATGCTCGTGACCATGCCAGAAATCCTCCTCTGCCCAGGCCTCCCCAGGAGAGCTTGCCAATGCCATGGTCATGATTTTCCTGTCTGCATGAAACACCTGGCCTGCTGGTCTAGCACTGCCCTTTCCATCTGCAACACTGAAAGTCCAAGTTGTTTTACTCCCTATACCTCTAAATACATTTTATGTAATTTCTATTATGCAGGGCAACCCAAACTGAGGTTCTCATTTTCCTCTCCACAGACGATGCCTCTGAACCTCATGTCATCAGCAGATTTCAACAGTGCATTGGCCCACCAAGCCACTCTGTCCTTCCATCAGGCTTTTCCTGCCCCTGATAAGCAAAAACCACTATGCAGCAGCCATGGCTTGGGCTCTGCTGGCAGTGTGGGGACTGCAGTTCCAGAGCTTACTCTGAAAGTGCTCAGAAATGAAGAAAGCTGAAGAGAATGCAGGTCTTCCTCAATTACACATAATATTGGGTTTTTTCCCTTTTTTTCCCTATCCTTTAGTTTTATAGACTATGTTTTCCCAACCTTCTCATGTTCTTTGTTTTTAAGGTGCAAAAAGAAGTGTGAACCCATAGATGTGTATTTTCCCCAGAGAAACTGTGAATGCTATCTTTGGCAGTGTTTAAGGCCAGCTTGGATGGGGCATTGAGCAACCTGGTCTATGGTAGGTCCCCACGGCCATGGCAATAAGGCTGGAAACCTGAGATCTTTAAGGCCCTTTCCAACAAAAAACCCTTTTACAATTCTACACAGTGAACACCCATGATTGCTGCATAGAAAAGAATCTTTGCATGGGAGATTTCCTCTGTGTGTTACTCAGCTCCTTTTGTAGTCTTGGATGGGATTAGCATATTTGAGGCTTGAAATTATCGCCCATGACTTCAAGTACAAATGGTTAAACATCCTATCCATGTGTGTTTTGTGGAAGTTCAGAGGGACACTGAGGGGACATTTTAACAACCACAGGGGCACTGACTTCAAAGGGTCAGCACTCTGATCCACTCACCCTGTCCAGCCAGCTAATAATCTCCTTATTTGCCAAGAAATGTAGCCAGTGTTAAGTTACATGTTTGATTGACTGGTGAATGCATGTAGTGAGGATTTATAACCAAAAAAGACAGAAGTCTCCTTAAACTTCTCAGCATTCATAAAGATTAATTATTTTTAGTCTGAGCATTGTAACTGACTGTATCTGCTACCTAAGACCTTTCAGAGAACAGAAAGGGAACTGGGTCCCCATTACTTGTACAATTTCACAATTAATATATACCCTTATCTGCTAAGCTTCATCTGCCCAACCACCACCCTATCACCTTCCTGGGAAAGCACTCTCTTCCTCTGGAGAAGTACTGTTGTTCTGGTAAGTCTGGTGTCACATGAAGGCATCAAATGTACTGCTCAATTCCCAACTCACCTACTTGACACATGGAGAGGACGTGTCCATATAGGTAACTGGAAATGTGGGAGATTGGAGCCCAAAGCAGGGAGGCATTAGACTGCCACTAAAAGTAGTAATTTACCATCAGTGCCACTGCTGTTGGCAGGCCTACCACAATTTCATAATTCTGATAGACCTAGGCAGATGACAGAAGCAGTGGTTTTCCCAGCCTGGCAAGTGGCCCGGACACTTGTTTGGATGCCTTTTCACCAGGACTTGTTTGGATGCCCTTTCCAAAGACACCATGAGAACTTTTATTCCCACCAGTGGGAACAGTCACTGACATTCTGACTGAAAGCAAGCTTCTTGAGATAAACACAAGTTTTTCCATCACTCTGGGGACCAGAGGTCCTTAACTCAGTGACACTGCTCTAGGCAGTGTGTTGGGTCTGCACTCAAGCAGCAGGCAGGCTGTGGTGACATTGGGGTAATTTCCAATGATTACTTTTCTTCCTATTTCCCTTAAAGCTTGGAGCTGTTTTCTGCTTATTCTTGTTGTACACTAAATAATTCTGTGTCCCATTGAGTATTTCTGAGTCTTGAGGACTCTTCAGTCCTTGGCAAAGCTGGACATCCCTTTCTTTATTCCACAAACCAGAGAAAAGAGGACAGGCTTTGGGGACCTGACACAAAACAATCTGAGCACATTAAGCCAAATCAGCTACTAAGGAATTCATGTTTCACAGAAAACAAGACAAAACATCATGCAAAGACACAGGATCGAACATCTTTCAGTCCCCAACTCAGAGGCCTATCCCACCCACTGCTCCTGGGTGACAGCAATGATGGAATGTCCTCAGACTGCCAAGATGAGAAACTGCATTTACACTGAGGGAGAAACCTGTGATTGAGGAGTGTGGCTTGCCCAGAAATCCAGAGGCAGAAATCCTCTTCAAGACTTGGCAAGTCTGGTCAGGCACGACATGTCCTGGCTTTAGAGCAGTTCTGTTATGTGGAACCCAGGTCCCAGTGTTAGTAAGGTAAGAGATCATGAAAACAGCGATGGGAACAGTTACGTGAAGCTGCTCAAACTTAAAAACTTCCTAAAAGTTTCAGGCTTTGGATCAATTCTTATTCCTTCCAGATTGCTTCACTCATCCCTCCTGGGTACTCTTGATCAAATCACAAAAATGCTGAGCAGATTCTTACAGCGTACTTTCTAATAAACCGTTTAGGAAAGCAGAGTTGACAGCATCTTACAGTTTTTTCTTCTTTTTTAAGCTAGTTCCACAGCCTCTGCCAAATTCAAGGATGCCAAATATGATCAGGCTGTGGATGGCACCATTCGTTTGTGTCAATCCTCTTCATACTAGATGAGCAGACAGGACATATGGGCCTATCCTTAAAAAAGTGCACACAAGAAGCAAATGGGAAATTTCTGCAAATCAGTAAACTTCTAAGTGCAAGATTAACCCAAAGACTGCCAGATGCAGAGAGGAGCTGCTTTGAGTTGAGAAAGTTGAGAAATGTTCTTTCACCTCCAATTTCTTTAAATACATCCTGGAAGATATGGTGGAGAGATCTCCAAGACTATAGAGTACTGTGCTTCATCTCCATGGACAAGAGTCTGGCAAACCAGCACCTCAAGAGTGAGTTCAGCCTCTCAAACACAGCCTACACCTTATCCTCATGTCTTGAGGTTAGTCTGGTCATCTGAACCATCTGGAGCATACCCTGACTCTGCACAAACCTCCTACAATTTCAGAGGTGAAAAGCAGAACTGTGAGTCTGTGTTTGGGAAAACCTGTCTCTCTAGTGAGTAGAGAGAGAAGCTTAATCTTCTTAGCTTAATGAAGAGAAGGTGACGTGACTGTAATCTGCTAAGTACTACCACTGGGAGAAGGTTTTTAACAGTGGAGGGCTTTTTAATCCTGTAGACAGGCAGAATGAGATCCAGTAGATGCAAGATGAAGGTGAACAGATACAGTCTAGAAATAAAGTGCATTTTTTTTGAAGGAGTGAAAGCAATTAGCTATTAAAGAACTTACAGAGAGATGCCCCCAACTCCTGAAGTCTTAAAATCTAGTTATGCTTGAAATTTTAAGTGTCACTGGGTCTGAAATGAAGGAAACCTGACAGAATTTCACACCACAGAGAAACCAGGAGCATTGTTTTATAAAAGAACTGCTTAAAGAAATCCATGAATTTACCTTTGCTTCCAAAAGGCTTCTGCATGTCTGTTTAATAGCTGTCACCTTCTACGCACAAGTTGTGCATTGAACAGTTACACACATTCTCCATGGGAGAACGTCAATCAGGCTCTTGATCCTCCTCTCCCACTTCCAAGTGTTCCAAGGTACCCATGACCACAGCTCCATGACTATATGTGACCAGAATAATCTGCCTCCTCCTGCAGCCCACTCCCCTGCTCTCTTCTTCTACTGTTTTCTCCCTGAATCTCTGGGGCACAAGAATTTCCTATCTCTCCCGTGGATGATCTCAGAGGCCGCAAATGCATCTCAACCCAGCCAGAACATCTGGCTCCCAGTTTGGAATGCATTTCTCCCTGGTTTTGTGCTTGCTAGGACATGAGGAGGATCTCTGTGCTGCTCAGGCTCACACTGAGTCCCAGGAGCCTCTTCATCCCCCACATGGATGCAGTTTTTCTGGCCAAGCTGCTACACTCTGAATAACAGAAAAAGTTCCACATGCTGAAAGGTCTTCCTGGCATCCATCTGGTGACCAAAGGGCCACATGGGCACTGTCAAGAAAATCAAGGGCTTTCTCTCCTAGCTACTGCAGTCATGGTGATGACCTGTCCCATGGGCTTTCTCCATTCTCAGTGGCACACTGAGCCCTTATCAGAGACCTTCTCATCCAAACCCTCTGAGACACTGGCAGTCCTGCCCTGAAGCCCTTCCCTGGGGCACAACGTGCTTGTGCTCTAATGCTGGCAGAAATGCACACACCAGTTTGCACCTGCCCCAGTCTTCCCAGGGACCCCCAACAGTCTGTCCAGTTCTCTAGCTCAAACTCTGTGAAATACACAAGCATGTAGCATGGAGCCATTCAAAACAATGCTCAGCCACACCTGAAGTATCAACCTTTGTCCAGAACTGCAGTTTTTTGGATCATCCCAGCACATGTCAAATATACAACTGCTTCAGCAGCACTGCTGAGTGTACTTGTTTCCTCTCTCCTGCAGTCAGAGCTACCTCACTTCTGCCATCACTGCCATCTCTACAGTGTTGCATCTTCCCCCATCATGACTAGTCACACCAGGTTTTGCTCTTTCCCTTTTTTGGCACGGTTTGTAATGGGAATGATGCTTGCAAGACTGCATAGTTGGTAATACACAGGCCTGCATAAAACCCCCAATAAATAATTTTTTAGTTGTTGGCCACTTTCAGCCAAACTTGGCAAGGATAAGAGGGTTCTAAGATAAAATTGCTTATGTGTCTTGAAAATAAGGGAATGCATAGAAGAGAGAAACCTTATTACAAACTGTCATCGTAGGAAAATCAATGCACTGAGCTGAATTCCTTATTAGATTCTGGAGTATCCACACAAAATGGAGAGGACACAAAGACAGGGTCAGATGTGCCTTGGTATCCTGGAAATTGCTTTAGTTCACATGGTTAGGCACCAGAGAATTTGAGTGCAAGGCACAGACGAAAGCAGTCTTCATCAGTGTTGATCCCCCTTTTCTTCAAGACCTCCCTGAATATCCCAGATCTTTACTCCTGGAAACCACAGAGCTAAGACCAGCTGCCAGCATGGGAGACAGTGTTTGCCAAGGCTGTTGATGAAGGATCCTCCCATCCTGAAGACATCTAACAAGCAGGAAGACCATATTCTCCAGGCTTCTCTGGAGCTCCCTCCCTCCCTGCAAAGCAGCTATGTCACTCGATGTGACTGGGTGATGTGATGAGGAGCAGAGAAAGCACAGACTTCACCAAAAATGGCCTAGGAATTTTCCCTCCACAGGGAACCGGTAGGTGTTTGGGGGTTCTACTATACGAGGAAAGCCTGTCTGCCAAGAGCAGAGGGAAATCCAGAACTGGGGATTCCTGCCTTGTCCAAAGCAACTCCAGCAGGACAGCACTCTCAGGGCAGAGCTGGAGAGCTGAGCAATGGGTCCAACAATAGCTAATAGAGCCACTGGGACTTGGAAGTCATGCCAAGAGGGTCACTGCTCTGGCTCTAGATCAGATGTGACTGTCCCATGCCCTGAGCCTGAGTGGGATGCCAAGAGCACAGAGTGCTCTGAGACATGCAGCTGCTGCAGCGTGCAAACCTGCTCTACACAGCTTGGGCAGCCTTGGGGTCCTGCCCCTTCCTAATGACCTGGTGTTATGTGTGGCTGTGGCACAGCTTCTGGCCACATACTGTCCCTGCTTGAGGCCAATCCTTGACTCCCCCTTGGATTTATCCAGATGCCCAGTAATTCACTTGTCTTGGCTGCTCCTGGGATGGTGCGCTCTGTGCTGTCACGCCTTCCCAGTGCTGCTCCAGCAGTTGTCAGCCAAACTTGCATTTAATCTGTGCAAAGCTAGGGCACACCAAACAGAAAAGCAGTGCCAAAGACTCTGCAGGTGACACCCACAGACGAGGAAAGGAAAATAAACAGGTGTGAGAGCAGGAAAATGGACGTGCTGGACATTGCTGCATAAAGCCCACTTCTGCTGCCTCCTCCCCTCAGTGTGACAGCCTGTCCACGGACTCCCTCACCAGTATTCCCATCCTGTGCTGGAGCAACGCCAGCCTTGCTACTGCAATGTCCCTATCCTTCAGCTGAGCTCTGCCTGGGGGCTATCAAATCTGCTGGTGCTGATGCTGACACCTATTAACAGCAATAGCACGGCCGGGGCACTGCTGGGATATAAATCCAGTGATGGGAATGCATTTGCAGCCAACGCTGCTGCGTGGGAGGGGTCGGTGTGTGAGGCTGCATCAATGTGCATTTTGCTGGCACAGGCAAACTCCCTGACCATGCAGAGAGCAGCTGAGCACTGGGCCTGGTATGTCAACCAGAAATCACCCAGCTGCCTTTAGCTCTGCTGAACAGCTATGTCCCCTTCTGATAAAGACTGCCACTGACTCCAGATACAGCCAGAGCCTTTGTCTCAAGCTGCAGAGACCGCAGCAGTGCCTGGGAGAGGCACTGGTGTACAACCCTGTGTGTGGAACCAGCAGACACAGACTCGGAGTTACTGCGGCAGCAAGAAAGCGTCACTGCTTGATCCCCAGGGCCTTTGAACTCCGTTGTCAATCCCCACTCTGCTTCCTCCTGCTCACAGAAAGAGCATCAGAAGGTGTAGATGGCTATGTAGGCAGAGGAGGAGGAAGGGCTGAGAAGCAGAGAGTGCTGAGGCTCCCAGCACAGCAGGAGGAATGGAGAGGGGGATGCTGGGGACATAAACAGCAATGACTCTCAAAGGGAAACTGGCAGAGTATTGTGCATGACTTTCCAGTTTTTCCTACCTCTCCCTGTTCACTCAGTAACACTTAAAGCAGTCTCCTGGAAAGACATTTTTGCACAGAGTGCTGCTGCCTTTAATGTTTCCCAGGGCCGTGGCAGCTGCAGTGGGAACAAGAGGGAAGGAGAGCCACAACCAGGTCAGTGCTGGGCCCTGCTCAATGCCCCAGGCACAAGCAGTGGGAAGAGGAGAGAGGTTTCTGTTGGTTCTCCTGATTAAACTCCATCTGGCTTTATTTCCCATTACATTATTCCTCTGAAATGCCAGGCTGCACACATGAATTTGCTACTGTGGGGCTACTCCTTCTGAAGAGGTTGCTACAGAAATGCTTTTATTTTAATGAGAAACCAAATGCTACGAAAGGATTTGTTCTGAAATGCAGGGACATAGAGGAGCTTGTCAAAGAAGCATCCCATGAACGAGGGCTATCATCCCCCGTTGTCAATGGGTTTGAGATCCAGGTGCTGGGCTCTGCCTGCTTTTTCAGACCACAAGCTGGGTCTGCAGGGTTGTTCCTCCTGGTTTCCAGCTATACCTTACCGTAACCAGGTGCTGTCAGAAAACAGGCATGAATGAACTTGTGGGCATCCATGCTCATTTGAAGATAATAGATGGCATAAAGCTCCTGGATACAATGAAAGGTCAATGCCAAGAAAATTATAATTTACTGGATAGTGAGGCTCATTAAAGGGAGGGGATGGCAAGCTGGAAGAGTGAAACAAAGAGTGAAAAACTGCATTTCCTGAAGCTGAACTTCGTACAAAGACCTATATCTGAAGGCAGCACATCTTCCTTTGACAGCCCTTATAGGCTGGGATGCAAAGCAGAGGATAGGAGTGACCTTTTTTCCCTTCAGGAGATAAGGAAACTGAGGTACAGGCAGCCAATTAAATGGAGATAATCAGTGCATTTCTGAGAGTTAACATGGAGACACCCAAACTTCTCTTCCAGGCCATAAACATCTGTAGTTAATGACAAAATGTTAATTACTGGCAATCAGCTAATGAGGGTAAAAGCTGAACTAATTTTCTGCTGCCTGTAATGCTACTCTAGACTGTGTTTTGCCCATCAGCTGAACTGCTATTTAAAAAGAGGATGAAAAGGAAAAGGAAAAAAAAAAACATTTTGGCACCTCGCTCTGCCTCCTCTGCCAGACCAGATTAGTGCAGGGGGGAAATTCTCTGGTGCAGACAAGCCCTAGTTCATTTTCCCATGTCAGGCAGGGAATCAGCTACAAGCTGAACACAGGGCCCTGCTACCCAGCCCTGCTTCCTACTGTGATCGGCTCAAATGACTCTGTGGAAAGGTGGAAATTCTGTTTCTTCATGATGCTAAGAAAAGACTCTGCACAACCGCATTCCCCATAGTGGGACAGGGACAATGTGCTGCCCCTCTTTTTGCCCATCTAGGGTATCAGCCCCACTCAGCCACAGCATGGACCAAATCTCCCTCTTCTGGCATTTTGAAGAGGCAGCTGGAGATGACCGTCCTGGAACAGTAAGGCAGCAAGTATTCCTGCTGTGCGTGAGTAACCAGCAGCCATCACGGAGGAGGCTGCGCGCCACCGCTGGGCAGAATGATTCATCTCTGTGTCACGGACATGGTAGCAATAGCCCTGCAACAAAAGGCAGAGCCATGGGGTAATTTGTCATTACGGTGACTATCAGCCTTGCACTGATCAGCCTGGGTGCTCACATCTCTGATGCTTGCAATAAAACCTCTCCATGACACCAAGGAGGGAAAGAGACCAAGCTGGAGTCACTGAGGATCTGGCCCTAGTGGAGACTGAATGGTACAAAGTGGGTTTGAGGTTATGAAGATGAGCTACAGGGTTGGAGATTAGCTGTCAGTGTTGCCTATGACACAGTAAAACCAACTTTGACTGGCACTGTGCTTTACCCTGCCATAGCAGAGCAGGTTCATGGTAGCTCCATGCTTGGGGAATAGAAACGCCAGGCTGAATCTCACGCAGGATGAACAGCTAAATGTCCCTTATCCTCTGACTTAGTTGCCAGGGACAGCTACCTCTGAAAATCGCTAGCTCCAAAATTCACTTTTAAATCTGATATTTCATTTCAGTCCCAAGCCCTCGCTTAGAGCCCACATCCCAGGGATTTGTCTGTGGTCGCTCTCCTACGACCACATCAAGCCAAGTTTCTCATGCAGCACATCCCAACTGCTGTCCTGTGAGTCCTTCTTCACACCCCTGGGGAGCCTGGCCCGACACAGAAGTCGCTGCCATGGTCCTCCACTGTGCTCCTCCAACCTGGTGGATGCCTTCAGATCAAAAAACAGATGTCTTTTCTGTCCAGCTACCAGCTGAAGAAAACTCCTCCCGATTAAGCTGATTCCAGCTTTTTGATAAGGCTCCCCCTTTGCAGACTCACCTCCCTGCTGCCACAATGCCGACTGCCAATCAACTGCTGCTGCTGGTGCAATTAATTCCATCTCCCTTTGCAGCCCCAGTTCACTGCGTGCAGGGACAGCTATCACATTTCATGCTCTAAAGGGCTTAACACCCCACTACACACACATACATCTGCACACTAGCAGGGTGGCCAGGAGGGTGACTGGAAACAGACTAAATGAATTGGAGGCTTCAGAGATGAAGCCACCCTAAATCAGATTCAGGGGATGAGAGGACAAAGCAAATGTTCTTGGACAGAGTGGCACATGCCCTCCATAACATAAGCTTCTTACCTGAGTCAGGGTTGCATCCATCCCACAGCACCGTGGGTTAGGGTCACCTGAGCTCTGCACTGTCTCACCTGGGATGCAGCAGCAGCACTGTCCTGGTAGTTCTTCCCCCAGTTAAAAGCTACCTGCCTTGCAAAGGGGCCAGGTGGAGAGTTAACTGGAGGACAGGAAGTATGTTTAGTGCTTAGCTCCATGCAGAGCATCCCCTGCCTTGGCACTAAGGCTGAGCTGGGCTGGGCTGGGCTGGGCTGGGACGGATACATCCCATTGTGCAGAATTTCCACAGATGGCTGTGTCAGCCCTGAGCCCAGGGAGCTACAATGAGTTCAGGGATAGCTTAAAGGGGGAGAACATTTTGCTACAGAGCCTGGGACTAGGAGCCAGCACTACCATAAATCCAAACACCGATTCCTCTCCTTCTCCTGCGATATACTTCCAAGCAGCTCCAAAGGTCTCCAAATTCAGCACATTTCCCAGCAATGCCACCACCCTCTGGGCTGATGCCATGGAAAAATACTCGTGGATTACTGCTGCCAACAGCTCCCCAGTTTACTGTAGAGTGAAAATCCTACAGGTCACTTTAGCTTATGATATTCAGGCTACATTTTCCAAACGTGCTCTCTCTGGCTCTGTTGGGTGAGAGCAAATGAGCTGTGTGACTGGTGTGCAGGGGTTCTGCACCTCTCCCTTCTGCAATAGCACAACAAGGCTGGTTGATGCTGCAAGATCAAGTCAATAACTAGTATTGCTATTATCGTTATTAATCAATAATAATGTCCTTATTTTCTCTTGTAGGGCTTCCCAGTACATCTTGGCTTATTTATCCTCTGTCTCATTTCCATCCTGAGCTTACAATCAGATCTGGGTGGGTGGCTGCCAGCACTGACCCAACTGCTGAAGCCCAGCTGCACTCGAGTGAAGTCCGTTTCAGAGCAGGGACAATTCTGACTTCAACCAGCCTCCCCACAAGGAGGGAGCCTCATGGAGCCAGGTCCAAAGCAATCAGCTCCTGTAGGCAGCTCTGTCTGAGCTGAAAGGGCTCTAAGTACTAACATCCCTCCAGGGAGACACTGAGACTTCTGCGGCAGCTGTAAAAATATTTAAAATGAGGCAAGGTTAATAGTGGCTACCTTGGGCACGTGTGCCTGTGTCTCCCTCTTTCATACTGTCTGAGGGGTATAATTGTCAATGCCTTCACGCTGATGGTCTCCCTGGGGAAAAAGGACAGCACAGTGTCCCCCGTGCCCAGGCAGGAGCTGGTGTGTGGGCAGGAGCTCGCTGGAGGACACTGGTAGAGCAGACATTTATGCCACAGGCTTCCAAATGCCAGGTGAGAGGTTTCGTATTGGCACCATCCTTCCTTCCTTTAACCAGCCTGTATGCCCCTCCCTGGCTTTGAATTCAGCCCCTTTCTAACAAAACCAGCTGATCCTACCCAGCCTGGAAGCCACCACAAATTCCTGAGCTAAGCCACGCTACAGCAGTGAGAAGAGACTGCTCCATCAGAGAGCTCTTGCTCTTCGGGAGAACAAAACTCGTTCTGCTTAATTGCTCCTGGCAGCGCACTCTGCCATAATGAAGGTGGGAGCAGGGTGGCAGGGAAAGGCAGCGCTACTTCTTTGCACTGAGCCTCAAAATCCATCCTTTTGTGCTAAAAGCACAATGCGACGCTGGGCTCACTCCTTCCAGTCACTCGTGCTGGAGAAAGCAGCGTCTGCATTGAGCCCAAATCCTCCCTGCACACATCCCCAGCTCTGAGAGCTGGGAGGAGGCTCGTCTTGCTTTATTTTTATTCCCATGAAAAACCTAAAGTACGTCACAAGTGAGAATCTGCATTGTGGAAAGGCTATTTCATAGACCCTTTGGACTCTGCTTTGCAATAGTTAATTTTGCCTCCCAGCTCCCGAGAGGGAGGGAGGAAGGGAGGGATGGAGGGAGGTGTTACTATTTGCGGTTTGCTAAGAGGACTGTGAGATGGATGGCTGAGAAATAAAGTCTGTGGCCTGATGGTGCTTCTCGAAAGCATTAACACACTTTCTTCCTTCTCACCCACAGGCACAGTGACGTTTCACACTTCTGCTGGGGTCTGGCTCTCTGGAGACCTGATAGCTGTTCCCTAATGCCTCTCCTTCCACAGCAGCTTAAGTAAGAGTCAGAGCAGAGCAGTGCCACAATCAGGAAAATGGCTCCTCTGCAAACCAGCAATGTGGTACCAAGCCCCATGAGGAGGCTGGGAAAGCCCACCCTGTCCAGTTGTGGCACCTAATCCTAACCCATTGTAGGAGAACAGGAGAGAAATTTTTAAAAGAGGAAATTAGTAACTATTTAAAGGAATACGAATAATTTATTTCACTTTTTTTGAGGCCTGATTTTGGTTAAATAAAGGACTTAGTGGAAACAAAACCAAACGCATCTCAAATAGCCTGGGCTTGTGGGCAGGCTAGAAATTGGTCAAGATTTCCTGTCCATCCCCAGTGCAGGGGCTCTCTGGGTCAGTCCCCAGCAAAAGCAGGTAGGTAATAAAGTCCCTTCCTGCTGGTACTGGGTATGCTCAGGGACACAGGACAGCCAGACCTGGCCAGCTGAGCCCATCTACCTGTCCAGAGCTCCCTCTTTGCCTGGCTTCTCCACTGGGCAGGCTGCATTCTATCATCATTTTCTCCCTTGGCAGAATAGCACCAGATTTAAACCTTTCATCTACTTCCTTGAGGGAGAAAATGAGCAGCATTTCAATGCATGCATCAGGTGACCACACTTACGCCTTTTGATAGCTGAATCCCACAGACAGAAACAAACATCCAGAGGCACACAAGAAAGGTATTTTCCCTTGAAAGGAGGTGCTGTAGTGAGGCAGAGATATTTCTATTTTTTTTTCCTTCTTTGAACGTCATAAATGAAATCCATTAAACAGTGATGAGCAGACGGCACTGAAAACAAACACCAAATTAAGCACGCCCACTCTAAGGGAGAGGTTTTGCCTGCCTTTACCTCCCACACTCCTCCCAGGGAGGAAGGTGAAGATAAAGGGAGGGCACCTGGAAGGACCATTTCAGGAGGCTGGGCTGGGCTGGGAGAGCTACTGGAAGAGGGAAGTGGGGATGTGCCATAGGAGAAACAGCCTTGATTGAGGAGGGTCACAAGTGTGATGACTTTGCAGTACTGAGCTTGGGAAGGCTCTGGGAAGTGCGGGTGTAAGCGAGGTGCTGCTAAGTGGGGATCTGAGGTGACAGTCACTGGGAGTATGTTACTGGGGTGCCTCAGCAGGATGGGTGGAGAATAATACTGAAAGCAAGGAGGTTGATATCTGGGGAGCAGGGGTCTGATGTTACACTGGAGGGACCTGGCGTAACCTACAGTAAACCATGTTGATGATATGGGAGGGTTGGGGGTTATCCAAGGAATAGAGCAGGAGTCATGCTAGAGGTACAGGTAAGGCAGATGGTGGGCATAGACAGCACATCTACCCAGTCTTTTCCAGCCCAAATTTTCACTAGTTAGATATTAATTTGATCACAAAGTGCAGCAAGTGAAGGATGGCAGTATCAGCCCCCACAACATGAGTGGGGAGCACAGGCACCTCCTGGACATCAGTCATGGACTGACTGCTGCCACCAGCTCAAAAGGCCATAGCTTTGCTGTGCTCATTAGGACAGGCTCTCATGCTGGGCCAGCTCATTTGTTCAAAGGTCAGTCAGACAGAAGTTGGGACACACTGAGATGGCTGCAGGCACAGTCATGTCTGAAGGCAGGCAGGTGGGTGGGCTCACATCTCTGCATGCTTGAGAATCTTCTCCCTGTAACACCATTCTCCAGAATGAGAAGGCTAAAACCCATGACCAGTGACATTGCAGCCACTTTTCAGTCTCCTCAGCCCGTTTTTTTTAAGGTCACAGAATTTAGGTTGGGAGGTCCCTGGATTTCTTTTGTCCAACCTTCTGCTCAAACCTGCAAGGTTGAGGGCTTCAAGGGCTAGCTTCAAGGTTGCTCAAGGCTTCATTTTGCTGAATTGTCAAGATGTCAGAGGACTGAGATCCTACCATATGTCTGGGTTATTGTCTCAGTACTGCTCTGCTCTCACTGCAAAAGTTTGTTTCTGTATGAAATGAGCACCTCCCTTGCTGCAACTTGTGCCATTCCCTCTAGACCCTTGCTGTGCCCCTCTGGCTCTGTGGTCTTTATGCTCTGACTTCAAGTAGAAGATGGCAGCAGATCCTCCCCTTTCACCTTCCTGTTGCTAGACTGAACAAGTCCAAATCCCTCCACCTCCTCACACATAAAGTGCTTCTGTCCCTTTAGCATTTTAGCATCCCCCACTGACTAGCCCAGACTGTCAGTCTCTCATTTGTGCTGGGGGAGTATTTGGGCTCTAAGAAAGGTATCTCTGAAACTGCAGCTTGCAACCACCTCGTACAGCCCTTCTTCCCAGGATGGCCAGAAGACATTGCCTCTCTGAGCTGGGAACAACTTCAGTGTCACTTGGGAAAACTGCAAAGTGTATAAGAACAAAAATGGCATGGCTCCATGCCTAGAAGTGTCACTGGCTTTCTTTTTCCCTTTACAGAGGTAAAAGGGACTCCCTCCTGGGACAGACATTCAGATGTCAAGCCAGGCAAGGAGTTTGTTTTCTTGAAGAGCTGAGCTTGAAGTTTGCTTTATCTCTGGGCTGAATAGAGAATAATCCCCTTAAAATTGCTGCAGAGTATCTTCAAATGCTTTATACTTCATTGTTGCTAGAGGGGAGTTGCTTAGTTCTTGGTACTGGGATGCAATTCGAGGCACAGTTTATGCCTCAGTCTGTGCTGCCATCTCCCTCTTCCCACTGCCCTTCCTGTGTGTGCTGCCCTGCCCTGTTACCAGGGCTGTGATGGTGACCAGGTGGTCAGATAGGGGAATTGATTTTAAAAAAAGCTAATCAGAATTTTTTAAAAATTTTGGGATCAAGTCTCTGGCTGCGTGGTCACCAGTGCTTGAGCTTGGAAAAGGTTGAAATGCAGAGCTGAGGTTGCTGCTCATTATAGCTGCAAGGTCTTGGACTGGCTCAGCTTGCACATGAGCACACATCACCAATACACTGGACAGTCACCTTTACCCTGAGGAAAGGTCTGTAGATAAGACTTTATCTTCTTTCAGTGACACTGACTTCTCTTTCAACTTCAGTGCCACCTCTTTCTTTCCCTTGGGAATGTCCCTGCTGCTCCTGTCTGAATTGCTGTGCAGGAAGACACCATGTTGGGAAGATACAGTTTCTGAACTGACTTTAGCCTGACTGGGCTCACCGTGGATGTTCTGCCTTCCAGCACTGCATGTCTTTTTTCATGCAGCCTTTACCCAATGCAACTCCTTTGTGCCAACCATCCCCCTCCTCATCCATCCCCCAGCAAGGTGTCAGTCTTCATTAGCAGAGGAGTGCGGGGTTTTGCTGATATAATTTCCCAAGCAGTCTGTCTGAATACACAGCTGTAGTGGAGCAAAGGGACTCCAGGCCTTTGCTCACTGCTGTGAGCTGGGGCACTTGTGCTGGCTTTGCCAATCTCAGCTGGGGTAGGGGTTCCCTGAAGTCTGAGCTCCTGAGAATTTTCTCTCAGGACAGATCCATAGAAATACCTATGTCCATACTATGATCTGTCCCAGCACCTGCTCTAGAGGGGAATCACTGACTTAGAAGCTTCAAGGACATTGACTCTTCTTTATTACAAATATTCAGACATATCTGTGTCAGAGGGAGATGCAACTCTCTTAATCATTCCCAACATTATTAACTAGACAAATAATGAAGAAATTAATTAAGCAAAAGAAAAAACAGACTGAATACCTGGGAAAGTGTCTTGACACTGAACTGCCTTATGATAATCTCTTAGGGAATTGGGGGAGGCTGTGGTACTCCTGTCATATGGAAACAGGTGTAGAAAAGCAACAAGAGAAAGCAGTGGGAGCAATGTGTAGGTGCTGCAAGGTAGGAACCAGGAAGGAAACAACAAGCCTTTGATATCTATGATACAGCTGGAAGACTGATAGATTCAGCCAGCTCAGATTTTTAAAAAATCCCAATAATGTAAATTCCTTAAGTACAAGCCAAGCCTATGAATAAGATAAATCTCTTAGTCACTTTGCCAGTGATATCCTCCTAATCTCATCCTTCCTCAACGATGCTGCTCAGAGAGTGAAACACTTTGCATAAATGGGTTTGCTGCTCAGAGCAATCACTCATGCTTCCCACTCCGACCCCAGGATTAGAGAAGTCCTCTGGATTAAGGCTGTTACTATTTAGAGTCAAGGGTGAGCCAGCTAAGCAAGGGAACTTTCAAGTGATTGCAAGAGAGTGAGAAAAAGAGAAGGAGAAGTGAACAGGAGGCCACCACCATCTTAGGGAATTGCATGTCCCACACTGGTGTTGAACTGTATTTGAAGTGCTTTACAAGGAGAAATGACCCAATAACAAGAATTATCGACATGCACATGGGAAAATAATGAACAGTAACTCAAGGGCCAACCAAGCCAAGTTTTTCTTTAAAAAATAAAGATGACATTGAACTGATGGGGCTGTTTGCAGAGATGCTGAGTGCCTAGCTTCCCATCAGACATCTATGTCTGAACAATAGGCCCAGCAGCTTGAAATTCAGAGCCAAGGTCTGCTGAACTCTCCCTCCCAAAACAGAGATTGGAAATGACCTGCTGAAGGATAAAAAGTGATCTGAGGACCAGAGACACATTGCCTGTGCTCCCATGCCCAAGAAACATGGCGGAGCCACTTACATCCAAATGATGAGAGCCTCAGCACCATCAGATTTCAGACTGACTTAGGCCACTTTATGAAGGTGAAAAGATCATTCTGGATTTCAAAAATAGGAAAACCATGTTGGTTCGTCCAAATTACACCTAGGACCACCATAAACCATTTGCCTTTTGCTTACTGTTCAGCTGTAGCATAGACACATGTGAGAACTGTTCCCAGTACAAATTAGGTAGCACATACTGTAATAAAGTATGTAATCCCTTAATATACAAGAGCTTTCCTTATAATCCATGCTTGTGTGAACCCAGACAAATATTTAATACATTCTTATCACCAACAGGAAATAGTTTCATCAATTCTGACAGACACATGAATTTTCAGAAGTGCCTGTCACACGTTTACTGCACAATTCCCCAAGAATTGCTCCCTTTCACTAATTCTCTGTGAAGACCCCTTCTGCTGATGCTCTCCCCTCCCCATAGGAGAGTTCCCAGCAGCAACTCCAGTTGGATACAGTAAAATGGAAAATAGTGACTTTTCAGAAGCCAGAGGATTTTTGCTGTTAGCAATATCAGACTGGATTTTCAGTGTTTTGCCAAGAGAAGGGTGTCCTCATGCAGTTTCTGCCTGGGTTTGCTGAGCAGCTTTTCTGGGCTTTGGTTAATTAAAATACAGCACGTCTTGCACAACTTTTGAACTCCAATTCTGTAAAAGATATGTGAAGCTGCAGGCTGTCTGTCACATTATGCATGTCCCCCATGCCAAGACTGTAGCATTCTATTTGACTGTAAGTCATCTATTAGATGTAAGACAATTATTGTTTTTTAGTGAGTCAATTTTTTCTCAGTAATTAGCAGTTGTCAGTTCAAGTCAGCCCAGTGCTGGTGTCACTCAGTGACACCAAGGCTGTATTTAAAATCTCTTTTCTCCCACACAGAAGCTCACCACAAACAATATCACTTTTCCTGCCTTGTCCACTGGAGCCATTTTGCACCATGACTATCCTGATTAGCCAGGCCAAGTGAGGAGCACTTGCTGCTTGAGCACTGAAGGGACTGCCCAACAGAAGAGCTTGGCCAAGAAAAGGCAGCTCACCTTCTTGACCCCATTTCATTGCTATATGCTTCAAATCCTGGCTGCGTCTGTCTTGCTATAAAAATGTCAGACTGTCTCTAACACTTATTTTTGCTCATCACTTTAGCGTGGCCTTACTTGGCAACTTCTCCCATCTGTTTACTTCTCTTCAGTGTTGTGCATGCATTTCTGAATTGCTGTTTACTTATAATAATGTGAACACTCAGCATTTGCAGAGCACCTAGGCTGAAGTCATTTCAGTGTTTTGTAGATGAGCAAGGATTCCTTAAAGCATTCCTAGAAGTGAAGGTTTCCAGTCTGATTTATGGAGGCACAAAAGGGTCCTACATACTCTATGTAGATGTAGCAGCTCTGTGTGCACTGGATGCCCTGGTTCCTGTGTAATCAATGGAGGTCTAGTCAATGTTGACAGCAGAGCCCTGGGAGTGAGTCAGCTGAGCAAATGTAGGTGTCTGGCTCTCCAGCTCCGCTGCCTGCATTCACTAGGGGCACAATTACCTACCTCAAGATGTTTTCCACTAAGAAATCATTGCGTGGGCATGACTCAAGCTCTTGATTTTTCACTGCCTAAACACCAAGTCCACATACAGACACCTACATGGTGACACTCACATTGAGGTGTCTGCAATTCAGAGCTGTGTCCCACCTTGGTGATGTGCCCAGAATCACAGTTTGTTTACAAAGCTCAGAGGAGAAGCTGAGATCCATGGTTGTTGCTCATCCACTTTCATTCACTTGAACTGGAAGAGGAACATCCTCTAGTCAAGCCATCCCAATGGGGGAAATATTCTAAATGTGTCCCCTCAGAGCCAGAGACCACCCTCTACCTGGGTTGGGACCTGTTATCCAGTGACCCAGCTGCCACCCTGACTCCAAAATCTGGGTTTTGCTACTTCTGACTTCCTAGGGTAACTCTCATCTGAGAGGTCTGTGTTAGCTGCTCAGTTCCCCACACCTTTTAGTCTACTTCTTTTTCTTTAGCAGAAAGGCAAAACCTGGCTCTGCAGAAAGCAGAGGTGGCCTCTCCAAGCACTCATGGAGGCAGGCCATGTGGTTTTCCTCCATATCACAGTGTGACATTTGCTTAGCAATCTTGTGACACAGCCAAGAAGTTCTCTTTACCACTTGTATTATCCAGCAAGGGCTCACTACTGTTTCACAGTCACAGCCCTGGCATCCCAGTATCAGAAAGTACTCAAGCCTAAATCAAGTTCTGAACCATCTTCATTTCTTGGATCTTTCCAGGTCAGCCTGCTTTCATGACCTGGTGAACTTAGAGCTGACCAGCCAGATGGAAAGATCTTTTTCAGTGGATGGACACAGAACACTGGTAAGTGGATTGAAAAAACACATGGAGGCCTGCTCTGTGAGCCACTATGAAGGCAAAGTGCACATCTCTCACTACAAATGTACCAGTAACAGCAGAGAGCAGCTCTCCCCAGCTGGGAGAGCTCTTGGCTGGTGTGCTGTGTTCCCAGTCCTGTAGTGTGCTCAACAGAGTCCTCCAGGTAAGTGCCTCACAGCAGCTGAAACTGCTGCATCTGCTCCACAGCCCAGATGTGCATCACGGCATCAATCTGCCCTCTGCAGGAAAACGTGACCCACAAATGACCATTTAATCTCCTCAATCCAATTTGGCTCAGCCACGTGGCATCTGCCTTCTCCCACACTGCCACAAACACAGGCACAGCCAGTCCCTACTCAGTGGTGAGTGCTGGGATCAGCACACGCTGCGGTGCTGCTCACGGGCTGGCTGCTGCCTGGGAATCACACAGAACCTCTGAAGACAGAGAGGCCATGGAGTGTGCTAATGGGAACCCAGAACCCTGACCCCCATGGCCCTCTGACCATCTCATGAGAGCCCTGAAGGCTGTGCAGTCCAGAAGCAGAGCAGTGCACTGGAGATATCGGCGCCAATGCTGCTGCGCACATTTCAGGAGGGAAGAAAAACAGCTCAAGGCAATGTAGACACAGTGATTTAAAAGGAAACAAGATTAAAGACAGTCACGTGAGTGCAGCTGTGTCCCAGCAGTTATGCCATATGCATTTATAGGTAGATGGATATCTGGCAAAACTCCTTCTCTCTCCCTTGAAAGGATATAAATCACAGGAAGGGCTGTTATTCATGCTGCAACCCACCCATGACAGGTGAAGCTGCATCAGAGGGTACCAAACAGTATTGCCCAGGACAGGGAAGTCTGAGAAAGGGGACTTGGGGTGAATATTTATTCCAAACATGTATAAGGAATGCCAAATGGGGGGAATCCTGATGGTTTTCCCTATCTCCATGCATTTGTACAGCCTCTTTTTGACTCATCAGTATCTCTGGGATACAAACAGCTAATGGCTTTTGGAGCATTTACATAGGGGTAAAGACCTTGGCCTGTACTGATGGTTGTGCAAAAATGCAAAACAGTCATCAGTGAGTTTTGAACTCAGAGTTGTTTCATTTCCAGCTGAGCAAATTTTCCCTTATTTTATAGGATACAGAGAGAACATACTCTCTTGTGCCTAAGCACTGCTCCTCGTCTCTGCAATACAACAGAACAAATAGCCTAATCAGGCCAAAATGCAGAGCATGCTGAAAAACTGGAACATTCATGATGTAGTTAGAGAAGGTGAAAATCTCCCCTGTAGCCTAGGAGGGGTGGTATTGCTGCTCCACTCACAACGCTTAGGGGCAAAAGATTATCTGGTAAGAAAAGACAGAGTTACATTGCCCTGTTGGAGAGATGCCACCTGGAGAGGGATGAAATTATAAACCCTATGGAAGGAAATACACAAAAGGGGCAATGCAGAACTGGGATGCAAAGAAGCAAGGAGCTGATTAATGCCATTAGGCTTTTTTGGTGGCAGTGGGGTTGCAGAAATTAATGAATGAATGAGGCTCCATCACATGCAACAGAACCTTGTGCTGATCAGAGAAGCAGAGCACGTGTTTTCCAGCTTTCACATGTCCCAAGAACATCTCCTCCATCTTCTGTTTCATCACAGAAACCCAATCTCACATGCCTTCTCACATCCATTACAGGGAAAAATAACTGGATCCAACACAAACAGAAAGCAGACCCATGCTATGGTAGAAAACCTCCTGCCACCTTCAGAGATCACAACTTTTACCCCCTACGTTTCTGCTCCTCCTAAACACAGGCAGAGCAGCTCAGTTACACACACACACACATTTGTATGCCTTGTGTTGGCAAATAATCTCTGATGTGGAGCTTCTTGGAGTGCTCCGTGGAAATCTATAAGCCTATAGCAGCTTCTGCATCCCCTTTGGCTTACTATAGCAATAAGAACTTCTGAAGAGTCCCTGCAGCTTAGTTTGCTTTCCTACTGACAGATGCACTTTGGATGCCTCTGATCAAAGTTCCTCCTCTTATTAAGTTCCAAAGAATTATTTCTGATATTCTCCCTGCCAGTCATGATCACTCAACTACAATCCTTCCCCTGATCACCTGGCTTTCCAGTCCAGCTGAGTTTTCCACAGTGATGGAGTGACATACAGAGTTCTGCAGGCTTGAGGAAGAGCTGCTGCCATCAGCCATCTACTGTTTCTTCAGGTTTCCAAGCAGTCCTAGGTAGGGCTGGATCAACAGCCTCCCTTTTCGTGCTGCCTGAAGGACAAGTCCCATCTGGCTGTGTGTGACCACCCTGTTTTGCAGTGCCCTTGAAAGAGGCCGACTGAAATAAGAGATGCTGGACGAGGGTCAGTGGAGAAGCCTCTAGAAGTTTTACTATACAGTTCCCTATGTTTCCTAAATGTACAGTTTTCTGAAATATTCCAGTATTGACTTCAAACATGCTAGTTCCACTTCTGCTGGCAGATGGATCTTTTTCTTGCCTTTTTGTAAAGATAATTAAAAGCAAAGATAACAGCAGAACCAGAAGTTCTCAGAGCAGTGGAGCCAAACAGTGTGTATGTTCTCTCTGAATTGCACCTGGTAGTAAGGTGGCTTTTTTGATGTCTAGTAGGGCTGGGCCTCTTATGACACTTCCCCTCCATGGCATCACAAACCCAGTGTAGGAAGTATGCCCCACTTGGCCACACATTTTCAGGCAACTCATAAGAGCTTAAGAGTTCTGCAGCCCTTTATTTATCAAAGGTGGCTGGGTTTGGCAGAGAAGTTTAAATGTCACTGAGTGTATCTTGTGAACTTATAAACAGAACTGACATGGATAATTACTGATGCTTAGGGAAGCAAGTAGGAAAGAGAGAAGAGAATATTTTACATTTGCATTAAAACATATCTTGGGACAGGTTTGAACACCTTTCCAGGCAAATAAATTGAAGGCAGAAAGCAAAAATGGCCTGTAGAAGAGAGAATTACTGAAAGATTCCAGAAAGCAGCAATTTTAACAGAATGCTTTTGTTTGTTATAAAGAGACTAATGGCTGTTTTGGTAGAAATAAGACAACATATAATAAATTTCTGCTATATTGCTTATTTTTAGAGATTCATAATTTTTCAAAATCTGCTTCTGTAAAGTTGAAAACCTTAGTTACAGATCTCTTTTTGCTCATCCTTCTGTTCAATTTAAACAAAAATGGTTCTTGCTTAATCAAGGTTTTCTACAACCAGTATTTCTATAAGACTCAGATTTGAAATAGAATCACTTCCTTGAGGTTTAGTGATTATTGGATCAAGAAGTGTCCTATCTATGACAAAGAGAAACAACTGAGCTTTTGCTATTATTAGCAATGTTTGTTCTCATTCTTCAAGCTATAGATGGGCAGGTATTTTCCCTTGGTATTTATCTGACTACCATTACACAAATCTCAGCCCTTTTCTAAATCCACAGCGGGGAGTTAGAGCAGACATTTAATCTTTTCTTTTGCACAACTCCTCCTAAAATCACTGTAAAAGCTATGGGGAGATCTTACTGCTGTCTTCAGCCACCTCATGGTACAGCAAAAAATCCAGACTCTTCTTGAAAGTTACAAGAGGAAACAGATACAATTTGAAACACAAGAAATTATGATTATAAATCAAAAATACCGCCCCCCCCCATTTTTACCACAAAAGAGGTAAATATTAAATCTGGTGTCCAGAGACAGGACTGGAATAACTGCCCTTGGAATTATCCAGCTCTGGATATCTGGAGATCTGATTTGGTCAGATCTGCTTGAGTAGAAGTTGAACAAGATGATCTCCTGAGGTCCCCTAAAATCCTAAAATATTCTGAGGTTGTCTGAATTTGTTTGATCTGAGTTATAACTCAAAATTGTCACCATCATCTGACATTTGCACTGAATGCCTGAGCACACCTTCAAAGAGATGAAGCTCCTGTCTGGCATCACCAAGAAAAAGATGAGAGAGGAAATCTCATGAATAGCTGTAGGATGGGAAGGCCAAGAACTCTCCCACAGATTTCACATGTCTGTGAAAAGGGCAAGAAATAAATCATAAGGAGTGGGAAAGGTAACAACAATGACCCAACATGACCAGCTGGGCCGGGTCATGACAGTACAGCAAGCTGGACTTTATGAAGGAGTGCTCACTTCAGGCTATGGGGGCTCTAAAAATGTTTTTCTTAGAAATGATGTAGCCATCCTGTCTATGAAGAAAATTTTCCAGATGTGGGTTAAATGTAGGTGACAGCACTTCTGCTCTCATATGTCAGAGAAGGCTATGAACTGTTTTTTTCCTAACTAGCTGAATCCCATGAGTGTTTTCCAGGCTGAAAGTTTCTTGCTTTTAATCTGATGTGGAATAAAACTGCCTTCAAACACAGAACTTTTTCCATGAGGGAAATCTTCTCTGCCAGCTAGCCCAAGGGTTTTTGAAGCTGGTTTCTAAGGATGCACACAGTACACAGTTCTTTCTGTGACAGAAAAGACAAAAGTTGATATGCAAAGACAGTTTCAGCTCTCGGTTTCCCTAGACTTTCTCCTTGGGCACTGCAACAATTTCCCATTGTTGGAGATCTGAAAATCAAGAAAGGATATTTCTTCTCCAGTCCTTGCACTGCTTTTAAGCTTCAAGGAGGAATTTCATTGAGGGAACTTATTTCAGACTAGACTAACCCAGTAACTTACTCTGGCCTTAAATCTTGTAAGAATGCCTGCCTTTTCAATGTTAAGGAAATACTGGGGTTTTATGTCCCAAAATGTGAACTCTGTAGGGCAAGAAAAGCCTTTGCTTCACTTCTTGGTGCAATGTTTCACATACTGACATCCTGCAAAGGTTATCATAGTATTAAAATAAAGAATGGTCAGGAGGCCAGAAGCACCCATAACTCTCCTTCTGCCTCTTGTGGAAACCCTCTCTTTAATTACTTAACTGCTATTTCTGTCTGATACAGTATTTTATTATTACCTACTTTTCTTGAATGCCCATCTGATCTGTCTTAATGTTCTTTTAATATCAGTTGGAATGGGATAATAATATTCTTGTACTTCTCCAGCACCTTAAGCCCTGACAGGTCCTAGTGTGTTTAACAAGGAGAAAAAGAAAAGGGAAGTGCTTAATTCATCAGACAGTGCAAGGTCATGCAAGACATCAGACAGAGAAGAAGACCCAATAAAACTGAAAGCAGTGGGGTGTTTGGAGGGGCAGATTTAGCCCATGGCCCTGTACATGCAGGAAGTGCAAACCATCCACTGAGCTTTAGTTCAGCACCTGCAGGAAATTGCCAGGGTAGGTGCTGATGTGATGTGGGTGAAGTGCCGGCAGGATTCCTGCAACGCTGATGCTGTGTGTTATGTCTTCAACAGATCCTTCCACATGGGTTTTTTTTAGCTCTCCCAAACACTGAGAATTGGAGTAAAAAACTACACAGGACCTATCTGGGTAAGGACAGGGAACACTGAGGGTGTGGAGATGCACATGGAAGTTCTTGGAAACCCACTTCTTTCATCAAGATACCAGTCAAAAAAGTGAGCTTCTTGGTTTTGACTCCACTGAAGCAGGACAATGCCTGTGCTGAGAAATTGGAGAGGGAGGGATCACAGTAATGAAAGCAAGAAATGAGGATCTGAGCAAGTGTCTGTGCAACCCTAGAGAAAGCAAATGAACACAACATGAGTATACAGTTGGGATATAAGAGAAAATAAGCTCAAGCTGGGTGTAGGGTTAATGCCCCAAGTGACAGTGCTAGCACAAGAAGGTGCTAGGAGGAAATGTGAGCCACTCCATCCATAAACTGATTACGAAGCAGGAGAGGTGGTGCAGGCAACATTTCAAGCAGGACTGGCTAGAAGCTTGAATTTGTCAGGAGAATCATATTCAGCCTTGCTGAGAGTGACTTTAACTGGGGCAGAGGGCAGACACCTGAACTGAAGGAATGAGGATCCATTCATTCCTCCTCCACATGGCTGTAAGTGGGTAGTGATAGGACCAGCCCCAGCCATAAGTCTTATCTATGACAGTCATGAGATCCTTAAAGAAAAGCACAACTGCTCCTCCAGCCTTTGCCCTCCAGCTCCCCTCAGGAGGCAAGGCAGAATAGCTCAAGTCATTGAGGATCTGAAGATTCAACAGAATTAATGCTTTCTGCATCTGCAGGCCCTCCTATAAGGGGCTGCTACTGGGGGAAAATGGATGCAATTCAGTAAGGCCAAATGCAGCTCCTCCACCAGTGCAGTAATGCCAACTGCATAGAGCCAGGATGGAGGACTGGCCAAGAAGCAGCTCTGAAGGACATGGAGATCATGAGCTGAGTAACAATCAATAATCATCTGCTGCTCCCTAAATAAATGAATAAATAAAGAGGGCAAACATTAGCCTGGAATGGATGATTTCTGCTACCTGTTAAGCAGGATTCAAAACCTTTCTGCCTGCTCTGCACTGACAAGGATTCAGCTGGATAATTGTGTCCAGTGCATTTATAGCAAAATATGGACCATTTGGTAAGGGTAACACCAAGGATGATTAGTAGTCTAGAAAACACATCATAAAAGGAAAGGCACAATTGGGATTGTTTGGTCTAGAGAAGGAGGAGTGTTAATGGCTTCAGTTGTCACTTAAACTTGTAAAATCCTGAAAGGATGAATTTTCACTCTATTTACATGCAAATACTGGAAAATACCTTGAGTCACTTACTTCTTGGAAAAAAAGGAAAGGGCAAGAAGAAATGAGCAGCAGCAGGAAAGGTAGATTCTCCAACTATGCCCATCCTTAAGAACTGGTTAGATCAGCCTCTGTCAGGATTTTGGACAGGTAGAGGGCACTGCCCCACGCTTGAGCATGATCAGTGCACACATTAATCAACACAAGCTAAACATACACAGTGCCAGAGGTCACAATGGCAATCCCAGGGAATGACTTGACAGAGGCTGCAGCCACAGGACTGTCTGCAAACGGTGAGGGCAAACACCTCCAAATGCTTAGTGCCCTGCAAACCTTAGAGGTGCCTCTAGCACTGACCTCTTGGCTACTGGCACATACTTTTTGGGAAAGGGGACCTCATGGCCTTACCTTAAACATGAACACACTGTCAATCAAGCAGACTTGGTAACCTTCTGCTAAGAGCAACAGGGCAAAGAAACCACAAAGATTGTAGCAGTGCTTGACCTCCAAACTGGCTGAATATCAAGTTTATTTTCTCTCTCATGTTCTGCAAAGTTGTATTGCGTATGTCTGTGACTCCAGGGAAAAAACTATGTTTGATAGTCCAGTTCTCCAACCAAAATGGACGTTCCCTACGAAGTTACTCTACAGAGGAGACAAAACTTTCTCAGGGATCCCTTCAAGACAGAACTACCTCATCCTCCATGGGGTTTACACAGTTTTCCCCAAGCACAGCCTGGTTCCTACTATAAACACAAGGTACTAGATGTAGGAAATATCAATATGTAAACCTTTTTTTTTTTTTTTATCATTCTCCCATTCTGTACCATCTCTCACTCCCCAGCCAGGGAAACAACATCAGCTTGTGTGACTGTTAGGAGTGATGCCACCTGTGTTCCAAGCTGCACAGAGAGGAGGCTTGGATTTCATGGTACATAGGCCATAGCACAACCTGTGCAGATAGAGACAAATAGGATGGGAGGGACCAAGATCTGATGTGTCAATTTGCTTTGGCCAAGAAGAAAAGAAGGAAGAGGAGGTGAGAGAAAACCACCCAAGAGTGTAAAGAACAAGAAATGAGATGACAGAAGATGTGTGAGAATTTCAGTATAGGGGTCTTGTCACTGGAACCAGTCTGCCCACCATGATTTTGCCTTATCTCATCACTTTTCACAGAGAGGCATGGGGACAGTCCATTTATTATCTACACAGGTTTCCAGGTCCTGCTGTTACTTTCTTCACCAGAAGAAAGTCATCACTCTCCACTGCCAACAATGTAGTCTGTTCTACTGTAACCAGTGATAAATCAGAAAAGGATAAAAGGTAGGTTGTGAAAAGATGGGGGAAGATAAGAAAGTCTTCAGCATCAAGCAATTCATTTTAGGTAAGCAATTCTGATTAACAAAGGAAAAGGAGAAAGATAAAAAGTTAACAAGCTATTCTGTAAGTCTGGTTTCCCATGGAAACCATATCATGATGGGGTTATTCTTTTTTTGTCTAATGGGATACAGGCTCCTATTACAGCTGCTGTTCCATCTGAAGCTCTGTCCTCCATGGACTCTATAGTGTCTAGCACAGACAATGCTATAATCTCTCCCTCAGCAGGACATTTCTAGCTTTCCTCTTCTTCACCCAGCTAGTTTTCATGAAGCATACAGGAATTTAATGCCTTTCAGATCTCCACTCTCAGCCAGATGTGGCTGCCATTAGCCAGTAGGTTTAGAGGAGGGCTGATGAGCATAACCTGTGACAGCTAACACCATCACATGGCTTCATTCCTGTGGCAACCAGATAATAAAGGGATGGGATGGTCACAGATATGGACCACTAACAATTACAGTACTTATTATCTTACTACAGGCCTAGGAGGAATGGAGATGTGCAGCAGGCACATAGGACAAGCAGTATCACAGATTTTTGGCACAACCATTTCTGACTTCTGGACTGGGCCAGCCTTGAATGCAAAAACACCAACGTGAGCAAAAGGCTGCCACAGAGGGGGCCCTTGCTGGGAATGAATTTTTGCTTAAAAGACAACCTAAATGCAATTCAGTTTTGTACTAACAGAGCCCTTCCAGAAGCAAGTGTTGCCTTTGTGGAAATAACAGTGACTCTACAGATGCAAACAATGGAGCTACATGCTTTTGCATTGCTTGTTCTGTCACTAACTGACATCAGCCACTGTTAATCATGGCCTGAAATGTATATTTAAGAAACAGTGACACATAGACAAGTTCCTTCATGAAGCTTTTTATACAGGGAAAAGTGAAAGAAAAGAAAAACTGCTGCTCAGGCTAGCTAGTGGCACTGAAATAAATGGGTCAGGCATCAGAGTTTCAGCAGGCACAAAAGGTGAAAACCTTGTCTTCCAGAGCAATTAAAAGTCAATGGGATTAGTGGCTTTCACTATTATTTATAGAAACCCTGCTGTGTGCACAACATTATTGAAATACAGGGGTCAGGTCCCTGCTACTGGATGCCTACATTTTTGCTGTTGAAGTTAATGGGAGCTTTGCCAATCACCTCTGTGGCAACAGCAACTAAATCTAAAATAGATGACATCCTGGGCTCCATTCAGTTGATGGCTCAAGCAAAGCTTTTGCCAAAGCCAAAAATGTTCTGCCTGCACAGTACAGATTTCATCCTGGGACAGGTGAAACAGGAGAAGTAGCTATAGAGGTGTTAAAATTCAAAGATGGGAAGGCAGAGAGATGGACTGAATGTCACAGGAAGCATCCTCTCTTCCATTCTCCCATAAATTATAATACACAGATTGAAATCTAAACAGCTGCATTCCAGCATCTCTTATTTTTCAGCTTTAGTAGGACTGGCTGTTTTCTAATGCATGATTCTCCTTCTAACAGCAAGGAAATGAATCCTGTGGGAACACACCTATGAAAAGTTCATGGATGGAAGCCTGCACTGTCCTGGGATTCAGCATGTTTGAAAACAGTGTCCTAATGGTCTAGCCAGTTTGGACAGACCCTGTGAAGCACCAACATCTATATTTGCAAGTTTTCTGGGCTTTGGACACACTTGTGATACTGGCTGCACCGTTGTTTCTTCTTTCACTCATTCATTATCATACTTGTGCCCTGAATTCTGACACAGACTGCCTCTTTTCCTCTTTGTCTCACTCTAGTACTTCATTTTCCTCAATCTTGCAACGTTGCAAATCAGAATCAGGCACCCCAGACACTTCCTCCACTCCTCTGTGCTGCTGAGAGACCCATCTGTATAGCAGCAGCATTTCCTGACCTTAGCTCATGCCTTCTCTGCAGACCCTACCGTGCAGAAGCTGATGATGCTTTTTGCTCATATCTGCACCAGGAAGGGGTTGAGATTCTCACCAGCTATTCCAAGTAACACATGCTAATGACCAGCCATTCAATGGTACTGACCATTCCCTGAACCTACACAGGGCCCCATGAATGTGTGTTAGTCCAGGATGAATAATTTGAGGTCACTTTAATTCCAGAGAAGTCCTGAACATGGCAGGTGCCTAAACACTGAAGACATTACCTTACATGAGCATGAAATCCAGACATGCACCTGCAGGGGTGGATCTCACTGGTCAGGCACAGGAGGCTGGTGAGCTGTGGGGCAAGACACCAGCCCCAGGGCCCTGCTCCTAGTCAGTCTTACCCTGATCTCTAGATTGGCTTCAGATGTGAAAGATGAATTTTAATTTGAGAAGTGTTTTCATTAATTGTGATGACTCTAGATATTCATAATAATCACATGGCTTTATAACACTTCATTAAACTTTAGCTCTTTGTTTGTCCTGCAGCAGGGAGCTCCACAGCCCAGTTACATCTCACATAGAAATGCACGTCTTAATATCCATTGTAAGTTCCCTTCCAATTTTCTTGAAGGTCTTCATGTTCTCATATTAAGGAGTTGGTGTCCCAAAATTCTAGCAGGAATGGTGGGAAGAATAGTCTTCATCCAAGCATTTATATGGAATAATGAACTAAGTACAAGCTACCAGCCTGCAGGTAAGAGTCTACAATCTGTTGTCTCTGATCCTCCATAGTCACCCAAATCTACCACTACTGACTTTTCAAATCTCCATCTTTCCAGCATCTTTCCCCCAAAAAAAGAAAGAGAAACGCAGACTGAAAATAAAAGGTAAGAAAAGATGTGCACACACTCTAACTGACAATATACCTTGTAACATATGGCTTTCCAAATTAGCTCAGTTTCATTTTAGAATGCTTTTCTATTTATTTTCAGCACAGCTGAAAGCACCATTCTGAGATCCTAAACTCCACAGTACTGCTAGCTCCTTGTGACATGGGCCGACAGTTTATTCTCTGATGCAAAGGGACTTTTCACCCATGTCCTTTGTCTGGTAATCCCCATGACTTGCCTTCAGCTTGGAAACATACCAAATACTGTAAAATATTTGTGAGAGAGGAGCTCATCTTAGTTTCTTTCTCTTGCAGAACATTGTCAGAGATCCAGGAAGGCAGACAAAATTCTACCAACACTAAGCATTAACCAAAACAGAAGAAAATATTCCAGCATTTTTCTTCTTCACTTTCTCCCCAGAGCTTTGCTGCTCAATCCAGGGTCTCAGAATTTGCTGACACAATGGTGCAGGACGTTCAGTCATTGAAACCTTTGAAAATGCA
Organism: Peucedramus taeniatus; assembly: GCA_013400575.1. Lineage (NCBI taxonomy): Eukaryota > Metazoa > Chordata > Aves > Passeriformes > Fringillidae > Peucedramus > Peucedramus taeniatus. The sequence continues at coordinate 178,628 of WBNO01031592.1, read as the reverse complement.
GAGCAAGTCCCTGAAAGGAAATGCCATTGCCAAGAGCTGAGTTCAGTCCCTCAGCTTCAACGATGTTTAGCTCTCATTTTCAATGAAAGCAGCTGCCTTTTTCAACTGTCAGACCAGAGCAGAGTTTGCTCTTCATGCCCTCAAAACATGAGTCCAGGTGCTGCGATCCCCTGGTCATCAGATCCACTCTTTTCCTGCCCACATCCCTGGTTTCTCTTGACTAACACGCAAGGAACAGTTTCACAAGAATGAGTTTTCCTCCTTCCTACGGTCCTCAGCACATTTTTAAATGAAAGAATCAGCTTACCCATAAGAGCCACAAACCAACAAGAGGAGCTTAAGATATAAGCAACTCAGTAGCCTGAAGTATCATGCATGTTGGGCAATCATAAATTTAAAGCAAAAATCCCTACCAATTTTATTTTGCATTAGATATTAAATAAAACCTACTTGCAAAGCCAGATTGCCACGAAACCTTTTTGGCTGTTGTTTTGGTTAGGATTTTTTTTATATCAAAACAGGATTAAAACATCTTTTGGAGACTCACTGTCATTTATCTGAGTAAATAAGCTTAGAGTGCCTAACAGTCAATTTATAATGAAGGCTTTTGTTCTTGTTACTGTGATGCAGCCCAGCAAATCTGCCCACAGCTGCAGCAAATTCAGATGGTTTTGACAGGTAAATAAAATACTGTTTGGATCTGTCATTGTTATTAATCTGCAGAGTAAAGAAATAGCAATTATATTTTGTTTCCAAGCAGATAAATTTTCATTATGATCTTTCAGGGGTGGTATAGAATTATGTGCATCTATAACTTTTACAGTTGTGAGGGTCCAAAATATGAAGAGTCTTTGGTCAGCTGTTGAGCTGTGAAAAAAAAAAGGGAAATAAAAGCTAAACCAGTAATAAACACCATAACAAAAAGGAACAAGGAATGTGAGATTTAGCCCTGTTGGAGTTTTATTGACATAAGTGCCAAATAAACCAAACTGCAGGTCTTGACATCAGCTGCACCAATTCAGTGCTCAGTTATTCTGAACTCTACTTCCAGGAAGCTGTGTCAGGATCTGGCTGTGCTTTTAAACCCCACAGTTTGGGCCTCCATAATGACTTGTGCTTCCCAGCTGCTGCAGGGGCAAAAGGTTTCAAATATTCTTCAAGCAATGCTGGTGAACAAAAAATTATTTGTGGAATAAGGTACTGCTCAAGGATGAGCAGCAGAATACAGCTGCAAATATCTTATTGCATTGGTCTGAAACTGAGAATCAAAAAAGAGAAATCCTGGTGAAAGTCTTATGAGATGCCAGTCACATCTGCTCAGCTCATCACTCAGGTAGGCTGGCAGATGGTCAGCAAATATTCTCACTTTTACAATGCAACCTACACTGGTTTTCAGCGTGAAAATTAGCATCCAATTATTTTTAAGCATTAATGTTCTCCAAGGAAGCAAGCTACCTTTTAATTCTGCTTAGGCTCTATTTGCTCTGACACATAAGCCAATCTCGCAGGTGCCTACGTCTTGTGTACACAGGCAGAATGGCAAGCCAGGGAAGAGTACTAGAAATGTGGAATAATGCAGATTCCCAGGAAGTGAATTGCATGGCTTCCAACTTTTAGGAGAGATGGGGACAAGACAAGCAAGAGAAGAAGGTGGACAGTATCTCCAAAAAAAGGATTATTTCCTCCACTCCCATCTGAAAGCCTATGGTGAAAACTCTGTTTCACAGCTATCTGCCAGCTGCATAAACCATTGGAGAAGGCTACTCCATTGAGCACTGAGCTGTGACCTATGGAACCCTTGGTATGACACATCCAGCAGGGCTGTGGATATTGGGATCAGCTGGTGGCAGACCACGCTTCTCCCAAGGAAGAATGGAAGCCCATTCCCCATTTTCCAGCACCCATCATCATCATCCTCAAATCAACATAAGGGAAGGCACAATCACTGCCTTACAGATGTAGGCAACTTTGGGAAAGGCAGGACGTGTGCCAGAGCATGGCCCCTTTCAAATGAGAACTGGTTTTCTCCTTAGCAGAGCACACAGGTCTATGAAGGGGAAAGAACACATAGGGTAAAACCCATTTTGCATAAGATTTCAATGTATCACCTTACATGACACAATCTGTGCCCAAAATGGAAATAGTCAAGTTGAACTTTGCAACCCTTCTTCATACAAGGATCCCCTATTATGACAGGTAGTGGAATTATCCTGAGCAATAATGGTTATCTGCACATATGAGCTTGATCCCACAAGCAGAGGTCTGCAGCCTTCCTTGCACCTGTAAGTTGTGTCATGTTAAGTACAATATTGCTGAGTACATCACTGTAAGGAAGTTGCCAGCCTGAAAATACATGAGATGCTTTTAATTGTCATTAAATACGGAGCATAATGCTCCAGGGTGGCATCTTATATTCTAGCATGGTTGCATTTGTTTCATTCTCCTGTGTGGTGGAGGGAAACTTCACTGGCCTAACCTCTGTCTGTACCATGGAGCATCTCAAGCCTGCAGCTTCAGCAGGTACAATCGTAGCCAGCCGTGTTTCTTCTGCAGATAGTGCAACTGGGAGCACGGGAGCAGTGGAGCACCTGAACAGTTCCTATTAGCCATCCCCTGGGAAACACTGAAGTGGGGTTGTCTTGTGCCACGTGTTTGGTACAGACTGAAGTTGTATTTTTAAAAGCAAAGAGCATATTAAACTCCTCCTTTGCATCACTTTTGGAATCATTGCAACTGGGTACCCACAAAGCACCGAACAGCCTCCCTTGCTGAGATGTGCTCCACTCCATGAAGGTGTCAGCATCTCCCTGCTCCCATGCCACAGCCGCTCGGCTCTCAGGCTGGGCATGAGTGCCCGGGGCAAGGCTGCCGGGAAGCAGAAAAGCACAGAGCACGCCTCCACCCCACACCTCCCTGGGAAACACTACCGAGCTGCAAAGCCCGGAGCCCGGGGCCTGGGCAGAAGGCAGAGCCCCTCGGGGTTTAGGGTCCTGTTCCGGGCAACAGTGACAGCCCCTCAAGCAGCAGGCCCCGGTCCCTCAGGCTGGAGCATCGCTGCCACCGGGCCCGTCGCGGCCCCCACGCCAGCGCCCACCGCCCGCGGCCGCTCACCTGCTCGGGCCCCTGGAAGCAGATCCTGCAGAGCGGGGTGCGGATGCCGCTGTCGACACTGCTGCCCAGCGAGTAGCGGTCCTCGGCCTTGCCCTTGCCGAAGTCATCCGAGGAGGTGCTGCTGGGCAGGGAGGCGGGCGGCTCCCCGGCGGGGCTGCCCCACTCCTCGGCGGCCGGGCTGC
>WBNO01031592.1:82162-173293 GCA_013400575.1 Peucedramus taeniatus | reverse complement strand
ACCCGCCCCGCCGAGGAGCCCGGCCTGCGGGACGCGGCCCCGCCGCCGAGGGGCACCCGGTAGGCGGCGAAGCCTCTGCGCCCCGGCGTGTTCCAGGCGGGTTTCCACCTCCCACCGGCCGCTGCGGGGACCTGTGACACACGGGAACTTCAGGGGCAGGAGGCAGAGGCCGCGGGTGCGGCGATGTCTCGGGCAGTGGTGCGGGTTTTACAGGTTCCCAGCAGGAAGCCAAAACCCCACCAACAAACTTTTCCCTAGCAGATTAATTTGTTGCAGAGGATTTCACGGTCTAATAGCTATGATATCATTATTACATTTTACTCCAGCAGCGTTTTTTGCTGATAGATTTGTTTTGTTTCAGTAGCATGTATTTCAGTAGAAATATGGGTTCCTTGTAGCCCAGTGGAGGGTAAATATGACTGAACACTATTGCTTAATTAGAGTTTTGCTGCAAGTAATGAATGGATGCCAAGGCCAATAGTTTTTACTCTCTCAGCCTGTTTGAAAATTTTAAGTAGCAGCTGCTGAAGGCCATTAGCTTTTCTCTGCAATCATCACCAGAAGTGGCTTTCCCCACCCCATCCTGCTATGTGTGTCCATGCAGACCCATGCAGCCTCTGAATACTAGGGGAAACTTATGTCTCTCTCTCTGCAACTTGGTATTTGCCACTCCAGCTGGAACAGCTGACAAAGGAACTGAGTTTGATGTGGACCAAAAGTATTATTGATATCGATTATTGATACAGTCTATGCAATATGGCTAATGTCAGTGGAATGTCTCAGGACACACCTCTTGGGGCCTGGCCCTGACAGCATGTCAATGCCATTGAAATTTCATTTTGTTTGGTTTCTTCCTTAAACTTATCTTTGAGGAAGCCATTGCCTACAAAAATGCCCAGTCTGGGTTCTCTAGCTGGTTTTGTGTACAAGGTCTTCATTGGCAGTGACCCAGGCAATACCAGTGATAAATAATGCCATGTCTCTTTAAAAGTTGTGCTGGACCCTAGACAATGATTTGAAAATGTTTCCAATAGAAAAAGACATGACATGCATAAAACACCGTGTCATGATTAGTAGAGGAATCTATGTTGTTACCTAATTAAAAAGGAGCAGACTGATTATTTGCTACAGGAAAATGAAACCAGCACATGCAATTAATTTCCAGGAAATAAATTACACATTGGGATGCTTTAAAACATTCATCAGTGCAGCCTGCTATTCCTCAGAAAAGCTGGGCAGATTTGCCAGTGTGGCTGTCTACAACATATTAAGGCTTCTCAGAATTTCATATGTGTCTAATGGGGTCATTAGAGAAATAATAATGGAAAGAGCATTTTAGAGACTTCCTGTGTGTGAGACAGGCTGGCTAGAGGCTGAGTCTCTGTGTCCACGCTCTAGGATGGCTTTCCACCACCACGCCCCATGCTTTTTATTGTTCCCATCTTCTTGTCTTGATGTCACCAACATTTTCAGAATGGTTCCATCAATAAAAGAATTGGAAAAAAATATATTGTTGTCATCCTTTGCTTGTGTAAAGCATCTTTCATCCTTCCCTCCTGCCCATGCCTGGCTTTACAGAAAGGATATTCTCAGGCTAGAGGAGATCTTTGTGTTATACTCTGGGTTTTAATGTATGGGCTGTGTGCCCAGAGAGTTGAATGGCTGATAAATGTGACAAAATAAATAAAACAAATAATAAATCGGAAGTGCTCCATATGCATCCCAGAGGTGAGTGGGTATTATTCCTGTTTTGGTAAATGGGACAGCTGCCAATGTTTTCACACTTGGATGCTGCATCCAGGCCCTTTGGTATGGATCAAGGTGTCTCACTTAAAATGCTTGCACTGGAAAGAGCTGGCCCAAGACACTTTGGTGAGATCCCAGTGAGAGTCAGGAGCTGTTAGGAGGCCAGTTGAGCCTTCCTAATTTTGCTTCACAGGAAGCAATGTGCAGCAAATGATGGACAGCACCTTCTTTTGCAGAAGGACCTGTTTCTGGGAGTTTTGATCCATTGTCTCTTGAGCCCAGTAACAGGCAAGAGGTTAACATAGGGAGGATAAATATGGGAGGATCACCTCTGGCAGACACTACCTCTGCCCTCCTTGGGTACAGAAAGAGGAAGAAAAAACACGACTCAATCAGCTAAGAGTGGATAACTGGTTCCTCTTGGTTGCTTACATCCAAGCTACTGCCTAGGAAATTCGACTGGGGAGATGTCCAGGCTCTTTGGCAGGCCTGTTTGTTATAGAGGGATTCAGGTGTCAGGCTGCAGGTTGGTCTCACAGCAGACACTCTAACACTGGTTATCTAAAGCACAGTGTGGGCCCATTTGCCCTGAGCTACTCCCTCAACAAGGACAAAAAAAGTATTGCTATTCATGTGCCTCCTCTTCACCTCTCTGTACAAGCCATGGCTCAGCACAGAGGGGGTGGAGGAAGCAAGAAAAAGAGTGGCTAGAGCTGCATCAATACTTGGTCTGCCTGTGTGGCAGCTTGATATAAAATCATATAAGCAAATTTTCATTTTTATTTTTTTATCATGATAGTTCAGGGATTTTTTTTTTTTAATGGCAGAGATAGTGAGAGGGCAAATGCAAGCAGGAAAGCATTAGGTGGACTGCAGCTGAACAGCTTGAACTCAGCACACCGGTCATTGTGCACAAGCATGTGAGAGACAGACAATATAAATGCTGATGTGGACAGAGAGGATCAGGGAGCCAGAAAGCTGCCAGAGAAACATTCCTTTGTGTTTTCCATCTCTCAGGAAACAGTTACCTAAACCCATTTTCATGCCCACCTACTCGGTCAATAGCTGCACTGCGCCTCCTGCTCCACTTACAGCTCCTTAATGGTGCAGAGTAGCTTTGATTGCCGTGGCATGGGCCCCATCCCTCTGGCAAACCATTACTTCAATACATTGAAGGTTCCTGCTGCTCTCTCAGTGATGGGGAGCTGCTCATCAGCTGAGTACCCTCTGATTGCTTGTCACAGCCAGACTTCCTAGTTCTTTTTCCCGGACAGAGATATTAAATAAATCTCAAGTGATGTAATTACCATAACTCAGTTGAGGAAGCTTGTGGGCAGATGAAGACAGAGGCCAGAGGGAGCTCTGTTACTTTTTTTTTTTTTATCTTTCTTTCTTTCTGGGCAGATGCAAATGTGCTGATGCAAAGGATGTTGCTGCTGGAAAGATGGGCTGAGCAGGTGGGGGTTATGCATCTTCTAAACATTCAGAAATAATCTATATATTGATTGGAATAATCTTCTCATAGGGAGATCACAAATAATTTCTGGAGTTTTGTGCCTTGGTGTATCTGCTGTCTTGGACTGGAGCAAAAGCCATTGCACTCTGCACACAGGGAGTTCCTGTGCTATTGCTTTCTCCCCAGGCAGGGACTGAACTTCGACTTGCTCTCTTCCTGCAAAAATCATGGTCTGTCTCTGAACTGATACACAGCAAATTTTTCTATTTCCATGGCAGCTTGCTCTCTACAAAGGGGAGAGAAAAGGATTGGTTCTTTTTTGAAAAATCAGGCATGTCCAGCAAGAGGACCTCAAGCAACGCAAAGTACAACTGCACATCTTTTTCCCTGAGTTCAGGAAGAAATCCATGTCTTTGTCTTAGATCTTTCTCTACAAGCAGGCTTGAGGCCAGTCAATGTGCAGGAGAATGTGGGTGAGAAGATACTACTGCTGATGAGGACAGCCCCCACCTTTTCTTTCTTTAGGCTCTGGATTTAAAATTCAAACTTGCAGTGCCACAGCACTTCTCTTCAGGACTAGACAACTTCAAACATGGAGCTTTCCTGGTAACAAGTCCTACACTACCTCCTACAAAAGGAATCCCTTGTCCCCTTGGATGACTAGTCAGAACTGTGACTGGAACAGAGCAGCTGCAATAGACGGTGTGTTTCAGGATATCTTCAGAAGGCATTCAGCCAAATGCTGAGTGGATTTAACTATCCAGGAATGTAGTAATTGTCATGAAATCCCAAGCCTAAAATAACCTGAAAATTAGACATTAAAAAAGAGAAAGTATATAATCAAAAGTCCCTTGGATATTTCCACTACTCTTCCTAAGTCAAGTCAAATTTGTTTCAAGTGTCTAATTGCATTCTCAGACATATGTTATTTTAGTGACATACAACAGTCCTAGAACTAGCTTACACTTGTCTGACAGATTTAGAGAAAAACTAATGTTCTTAAACAAGCCCATTAGGGGCTGATCCTGAGAGATATCCCATGCTCTCCAAATCCAGGTGAACAGAAAGGATCTAGCATGTCATCCAGCATTTGCTTAGTTACCAGATTCATCAGCAGACACAGTAGCACTGAGGATATTCCCCCTAGGGCCATCATCTGGCACAACACTGCCATACTCAAGAAAAAAGCAACAGTTCTGTATGGGAAGACTGATAGTCTGTCCTCAGGAGGATCTGTACCTGGCATAAAGGGGTAGTGCATGGAGACACCACACCAGGATGTCCAGGAGATTAATCCTATGAATCCTATGAATCCTGTGAATCCTGTGCTGAGCTAAGATTCTTCTTGAGCTACAATTCTCCTTCAGTATAATGAAAATTTGGACATTTGAGACTGTTTCCCCAAATTCTTACCAATATGTATCTTAGGATTTAACATCTTAGGCTGCTCAGATAGCTTCCCCATCTACAGCAGCTTTTTCCTGGATCAGCAGGCAGATATATACATGCTGCATAAGTACAGTGCAGGTAGGGACGTTGCTTACAAGCCAGATAATCTCCTTAGCTTCATCAGCAGTAGGTAAGTTTACATGTTGGCAGAGGCCAAGACCCAGACATGAGAAGACCTTTTTAGGTGTCCCCTAAACTATCTTTGTAGCATAAAATGGGTCTTGAGAAGAGCAGGGACACTGGAGATGAGAGAAAGGCACACTGAAGTACATTGCAGGAGGACATCCTAGTGTCTCCCTGTGCTGAAGAACTACCCACCGTATGCACCAGCTCCACATCATTTTCACAGAGGAAGGCAGTAGGTTTCCACATCTGCCTGGAAATTTCAGGCACAAAACATTGGGCTGACCCACAGCCTGTTAAGATGCTGTGTTGTCTCTCTCTCTTGCCCTGAATATGCTCCAAGGAATATCAGAAACACAGGAAAGCTCACAACTGTCGCTAGTAAGTGCACAAAGGCTCTACTGGCAGCTATCACTCTCCTTGGTGACCTCTCCCCACACCTTTGCACAAGGGGAAAGTGCAGTGTCTGTCAATGAATGAACTAAAGGTTCCATCAGGAAAAGAAGAGTGTGGATTTAAAGGCAGGGCTGTTGGAGGTGGCATAGTGCAGACGATGAAAGCAGAGGGAAATAGAAGAGTGGGGAGTGGGAAAAATTAGTGGATTTACATCCATGGAAACAGGAATTGATTTTTGACCATTGCATTTCTAAGGAGCATCACCCAATAGTACCTCAGAATGGAAACTTTGTTCTGAAAATGAGGTCTTGGCCTTGCATGTGGCTCAGACACAGTATTTGAAAGGGAGCTTAAACATCACATTGACACTCTCCCAGGGCCTCAGGAGCATATGAAGTGAGAGACTGTTACATCCAAATGATGGCCCAGATCTACTGCTTCCTAATGTACTTTATGTTAATTAAAGCAAGATTTCAAAACCATACACATTTTCTTGCCAAGATAATTAATTGATTTAGCAGCTTATGTAGTTAAAGAGTTTTGTAATTACATTTTGTTGTGGGGGAGCATTTTAGGGATGGATGCTGCCACAAGCTGAACATCTTCACAAAAGTGGTGAGTGCCTGTGTTTCCCTGTGGGATGAACCCTCAGTGCTGATGAGCTGGAAATCTCCTCTAGTCTTTGGGGTCATGCAGCTCCTAATGACTTGGTCCATGTGGACGAAAATATTCAGTCTCACAGACCCTAAAAAGAAACCCTCTAAAGTATTGGCTTCTCGACCAGTGTCTGCAAGTAGGGAGCATTTCCATGGTGCTAAAGGGGCTTTTCCTTCCTAACAGGCTTGGGCTCTCTCTGGTGATGTTTTTTAACCCTCAGGTCATAATGCAGATGACTGTGGTGATGGGCTGATTCTATTACCAGTCCTTTCCATCTTAAGACTAGTGTGGTCCCTCTTGATCTTCCTCCCAGACTAATGTGCTCTCATTCAAGAAGAGGGGGAAAACACAAGTTGTCAACCCCAGGAAACACTTCTCTCCCTGCATCATTGCCAAGCTCACAACCCTGCCTTCATGCCCTGCCCTGTAAGGACATAAATTAATTCCTGGCCCTGAAAGCACTTAAGCCAGATGGGAAGAGCTACAACCCCTTTGATTTATATTGGGAAACTGAGGCACAGGCAGGCGAATTCTCCCTTTGGTTCAGCAGCGAAGCGCTGCGTAGGGAACTATTTTACCTCATAGCATGGCTCTCTTCGAGAGCAATTTGCACATCCTTGTGTGATGTGCAAGTAAGAACACATGCAATATATCTCTATTTTTCTTCCATCTTTTTATGACTGAATAATCGCACAATCTCCCTTCCATGGAAGTTTGACTGCTGCTGTTTATTGCCCCCTGGAAATGGGATGACAACAGCCCACGGCTCCTCCGCAGCAACTCGCAAAGGTCTCCTAAGCAGAGAATTATGCCCGTTGGAGGCAATAAACAGCAGGAACAGTAGAGTGACTAAGCACCAAAGATCCCGCGTTTGTGTAGAAACTAGTGATGAAAAGGAGACAAGGATGCCCTGGAGAATGGTGCCTTAGGAAAAACGGTTCCAGCATTTTCTAAAAATGAAGGTTTTTGTGCATAAAACACAGGCCAAATTTGAACCTCATTCCACTGTTGAACCTGCCTGTGATCCTGGGTATGACTTTCATGCTAAGCATCAAGACTTAAGGAAAAACTGGTAAATCACAGGAGATTGGCCCAGAGTACACTGAGATGTATTCTGCTCTCCTGGAAGTTGTTTGTGTGTGTGGAGGTTCTGATAGAGCCTCCTGGGTATTAGGAGAATGTACAGAGAGAGATGGAGTCTTTTCTATCTAAAGCCATCATGTGTTGGAACTCTGCTGCTGAGCCTACCCCTGACTGGCAGTGATGCCATTTGGGGAACCCTCATTTAGTCAGAAAATGATCAGAACCTCAAGGGATCTCAGCACAGGATGCTGCCCACATGGTCTCTTTTCTCTGAAATAGAGCTGCACCTGCAGTAGCACTGGCACCATGTGATCCTGTAAAATCACTGGCCCAATGAAATCCTGATGTTCAGGGGAAAAAAAAAATTAATCTCCTTTTGTTCTCTTCCCTGACCACCTCCTTCCTACATTTTTCTTCTTGATTCATTTTTATGTTCAGTGATATAAATTTTCCAGGTCAGTGCTAAGTCCCTTGCTTGTGTGATCTTTACATACCAGCAGACATATGCAGAGAGATGAGAGGAGACCAAGTGCAAATCAATCCATCCTGCTGACACTTTTATTTATCTATTTTCTTTCCCCATCTGCCACTACTCAACTGCCTCTGTGTGTGTGTGAATGAGAGATGGGGAAAGGAGTTGGGATACTCGTGGAGCCACTGAAGGGCTCTCTACTTGCAACTGTAGCTGTACCCTTTCCTTCCTACTACCCTGCTATCCATTGCTCCCGATATTCATTCTGCTTCCTACTACCCTGCTACCCATTGCTATCCATATGCATTCTGCTTTGTAGCAATAAAAAAAAAAAATTTAAAAAGTGTCAAAAATAACACAGGGCTTTTTAGTGCTGATACAAGATGCCAGGTTGACAGCCAGGAAGCCAAGCCCAGACTCTACACTTGTGGCAAAGCTGCCTTGCTGCTGAGTGCATCGAGGGCTCCCAAGAGAAAAGCACCAGTGTCTGCAGCCTGAGCTGAGCTCCGTAGCTGAAATCAAAGACAGACATACATTACCTGTGGACCAGGCAGAGAGGAGGACTCTTAACACACACTGACTATCACATTTCATGGTTGTGACATCCAGCAGCCACACGGAGAGAAGAGACAGGAGTTTGTACTTTCAGGTTTGAATTTAACCATGCCTTCCCACTGAAATGTGCAAGCCAAGGTTAATCATGGCACACAGTGGAGTTCTTTGCTCACTAGGCTTGGGCCAAGACCTGGATTTTTTCATGTAGTCTGTATCATCTGTAATCATTTCTACTCTACTCTAATCCAAGATGGCTCTGAATCATCAACTAGAGCAGAGTCCAACTGTTAAGCTTCCCACATATTAAATCATTCACACAATCTCCATCTAGGGTATTTAACTTTTTAAGCAATCCTGTTTTCTCTTCTAGGAGCTAAGCCTCAAGAACTCATGACCCACCAGGTATTTGCAGAGTGGCATGCATTCAAAATGCAATTCTTTTATAGCAGTGGGGTTATCACATAGTAAACTTGTTCCTGGAATGAGCATTGCTTAGGAGTTGTCAATACTTTAATCTGATTTATACAAGATGTCTTCTCCCTCTCTCTCCCTCTTCCCTCAAATAAACACTAATAAGTTCTCAACCTGGACAAATCCCAAGTAGTGGGATCAGTACCTGGCAATAAATCAGCTTTGTTGCTGAAATCAGGGATGAAGCAGGGACAACTGAAAATGCTTTTCCCAGTTGTTTTTAATTCAGCTTGCAAATAGCTTGGTGTCTGTTTAAAGTATGACTGCCCTATAGGAATACACTTCAATTCTTATACTACTGAGTGCCAATTAAGTAATTAATGATAGTGTGGAAAATCTATAAAAAAAGGTGGTGGCATCCACAGGGAACATTAATACTGAAAGGTGTCATGCCCATGAATAAAACCTGACAGCATCTGCAAATTCAGAGGGAACTACCTGTTCTGCTGTTATGAGATCAAGCTCAGGTGCTGATCAGAAGATTTTCAAGACCTGGCCTTTAACTTGTCTGTGGACTGGAAAGTATTTGCAGGGCACATAGGGATGAGTCTTTGTCCTCCAGGACTTGGTTGTCATTTTACAACCTTATGATGCATTAGACATTGCAGGACATGAATGTCACTGCTTTTAGCCTCAAATTCTGTCAGCATGATATTGTGCCATGATGCAATCTCAGTCAGCATCTTGATTTGATTTATGCATTGCTTCACAATTCGCTCCAGGAGGGCTTAGGGTCCAATTCTGCAAACAGCTCTGCAAATGAGAAGTCATACCCACCACTGCTTGCAGACCTTGACATCCAGCAGTGCTCTCAGAGCCCAGAGCAGCGCCCCCCATCCTCTCAAAATTACATGGAAATGGTGGCCATTTCCAAACTTCACTTGACCTCAGAGGCAGTGCTTGCTTTCTCTGTGTTACAGTGAATCCAAATGGACAACAGGGAAAGAATCAAGGGACTTGCTGAAAACCCAGCTGCTGCTTCTGAGCTTGGATTTTCCAGGTCAATACATTTAAATTTCTTTCCACCAAAAGAGAGAAGAGAAGAGAAAATCTCACTCTTCCACACTCAGTCTTAAATCAAGCTCCCGCAAGATAATCCTAAAAGGAATTTCTTGCCTGTTAAAAGAGGAGACCCACTCCCAACCCACACTTCTGCACTGACTGTCTTTGATTCAATAAACTCAGTGTTTGTACTGTCTCTGTATGTGTGCACCCTCGCATGACAGAGAGATCCAATCAGACAACTCTTGCACTTTCCTCCTTTCTGTGGAGCAATATGAATAGTTGTTCTATGGAGCAACTTCTGAATATGAAAGATGGAAATAGACCATCAGAAATAACTGTCATTAAAACATATGATCAGCAAGGGAAATGTATTGCCTCAATATATAATCTAGGATCAAAATATGCCTTTTATAGTAGACAGCTATGTGATAATCACATGATCTGTCACCTAAAACTTGGGTCTGATCCCTGGTACAAGCAAAAGGAAGGATTCAGTGGACAGCCATGCCGAATGGGAGAAGTAGTTCCTTTATTCTTGTATAATTAAGCTAATTCTCCTCATCTGTTATTGTTGTCATTCTTATGCTTTGTAATCCTTTTTATTGGACATAAATATTCCAAACAACAGTAGTTTCTTGGGTCCCAGAAGCTGAGCTTAGACAAACTTCTGTGATTCTCAAACTAGGTGATGAGCAAACTTTCTGTGCATCCTTTGTAAACCTTTCTCAGTGTCAGTGTGTTACACAAAACATCAAATGAGAGCTTGTAGTTGAATTTTGACATGACAAACACTAAATTTGTTACTTATCATACAATGTATAACATCTATGTTTATTTATAGCCCCACTGAGGAAAGTACAAATTTGTTCTACTCACTTGTGAAGAACCCCGTATACCGGTGCCACCACAGGAATAAGAAAGTATCAATTGCATTACCAGTCCATTGAGCTATTCATGCCACTCCTCTCTCACCACCCTGTATTAAGCCTTTTAAAGCCAAAAGTGGTGTAAATCTTTCTAAATGCCAGAGGACCATTTTGCTAAAACACTATCCATCTTAACAGCCTGTCAGATTTCTGAATGGGAACGAGTTCTTTGGTGGGAACAGGCCTATAACTTATACTGCTTCTAATTTCCTGAAGCACTGGAATTGTGCTGCTCCCTAATGTTATTTTATTAAGATGCGATTTGTCATCATGTTGCTGAAAACAAGATAAAATGCTGGCTAATTAAATTCCTTATTTAACTTGATGAGCATCTGCTTTCTGTAGTCACAATCTTTTAAACAGAACCTTTATGGCTGTTTCTCAGGATCCGGCTACTACAGTTTTTACTATGATCAGAAAGGGGAAATGCCCTCCCCACACAAAGCATGTGTGCTCCCATTGCCTGTGACCCTTGTTGTTTATAATAAGAGATGTATGGGCAGATTGCAGCAGTACCTTGCAAGCACACTGCCCTGACACTTCAAGAGCACTCCCTGTTGTGGAATAATTGCTATCCCACGGAGCCCAGTGGAAATCACTGAGACAAGCTGGTAGCAAAATACTGCAGCTGACAGCAAGTGTTTTCTAGATCAGGCTGCTATACAAAATATAACAAACAAATCACCTTGTGACTTCCCCCTTCTTTAGCAGATGAGACTCCCAACACAAAGAAAAATCTTCTCTGTTGAAGAAGCAGGCTTAACAAGCTTAAGCACACACTTCAAGTTGAGCATGTGCTTAAGCATGCTGTTTGTCAAGGCCAGATTCTGGCTCACTTTCCAAGAACTGCACTCACAGAGGTTTCTAAGATGAAAGCAACCCTTCTGCATCATTGGTTGAATGAATACTAGGGTAGAAAAGAGTCCTCTGCTAAGTCCACATTCCTAATTCAAGCAGCAGTACTTATGTTGCTCCCATCTAAGCCACAGCAAACAATTGTATCAAAATCCACTGTAAGCTCAGGGCTTTTAGGAAAGTCTTGAGCATACCACAGGTCTGAGTCTGTCTCTTGGAAGACCTCTTGGTGTCAGACCTTGCATCCCACAGAACTTCAGAGGTGCTCTGCCAACTCCTTTTGGTCAGGATTATGCTTTGCGATCCTTCAAGGAAAGATGCTGCTCCTGTGAAAGAGAAAAGGACCAAAATATTACATTGGTGTAATATCACACCAGTGACCTCTGATTCTACTGCCTAAAGGATATCTCCGTATCTCTGATGCACCAGGAGGAGAAAGGGCAGAGAACTGTAGCTAGCTTTAACAAACAGGATTTCAATACTTGGCTTCATATAAATACAAGGCCATAGGATTAGCTGCTTATTCTAGCTTAAAAACCAGGCCAATAATTTAAGATCCAGAATAGAACTAGGAATGCAACTTTGGTTTGTTTAACCTCATTTCCTAAAGAAATAAAGCTTATGCAGATGTATTGTCTTTGTGTGCACACAAGCCTTTCCTTCTAACTTTGGACCCTTCTGCCAGTTCAACTGTGTTTCACAAAGTTAAAGTTCTGTTGAGCATCTGAACAAAAAATCCCAACCGGTCATGTAGAGCAGAGGAGTGTGCTCTGCTCCAATCTTAAGCATAAGATACTGGAGAGTCTACATTGCCAGTGCCCTCATCCCAGCTGGATCACAGCTCATACTGTGTTAAATGCTGGTGACACAGAAGCTTTGGAAATACTGTTTGAATTTCAATGTACGATGTAGGGTTTTTTCTCTTTTAAATTTTTGTTCTGGGTGCCATTGAGCTGCCCCCCACACCTGGGCTGCATCACACAAAAGATCAGGAGCAGACTCAACTTTGCAGCAGCTCTGTGAGGCAGTGGCCTGGCAGCAAAGCAGGGGCCATGTGCTGTGCAGACCATTGCTCTGGACTGGAGCTATGGAGGGGAATCCAGCCAAGAAGGACAGAAGGCAGAAAAGAGACCCTGCAATCTGTTGGAGGGGTTGTACTATAAACATGAGCAGGAAGGCTTCAGCATGCCAGGGAAGAACAAGCTGTGTGGATATAAAAGAGGCTGCTTCAAAAGAATGGAGGGTGACTAATTTTTCTTGCACCGGATGGCCAAAAAGCAGGGAAAACGAAGTGGTCTTCACTGCGCTGGCAGTCAGAGGAGGGGGACAACCTTCTCATGCTAGAAAAACTCACACAGCCTCTGCAGCTGCCCTTTCATCAGAGTTTCAAGGACAGCAGGATTCAGCAAACTCCAAATTTTGTATTTGGTCCTACAAAGATGCTCAGGGAAAGGGCCTGAGCTGTCAAATGGGCCAAGAGGCCATGGTCCTCGATGGCAGAGGGAAAGTCGAAGGGATTTACAGCTGTCTAAGAAAAGAAATCCAGGGAATTGTAGGGGATGCAGAGTCAGCACCTCCCCAAACCGAAGCACACCCTGGCCCTCCAAGCCCAGGGCTCGAGTTCCCCATTAGGCAGCTTTGACCTCCTTGGGGATCCCAAACCAGAGCAGAGGAAGCACAACCCCACAGCCTGCAGAGGACCGGCCTTGTAAAGAGTATTCAGGTCAGACCCTAGCAGCCCAAAAGAAAGGTTTCTTCATCTCGAACAAGCTCTGACAGTCCAGAGGCCTTTCTCTGACTCTCCTGCACCACAACCTTCTCTTAAAAGCTGACCTGTATGTCCCCAGTCCAACTACTTGACTGGTCTTAGCTGAACTGATAACATGGGATTAATTTATTTTAGAAGGTGCAACTACAAGTTCTCCACAGCTAGTCAAAGATTGGTGCAATTGGGCACTGGTTATGGTGTCTCTGAGCTCACTGTGAGCTACCAAAACCCTCCCAGAAGCTGGGGCATCTCAGGATCCTTAGCCTGGGCTGATTTCCAGTTCCCTGTTGGATAGTTTTGCTACACACAGCAGCCCTGCATGCAATTCAGCCCCAGCAGAGAGTGCAGGCTGGCCACACATCCAGGAGGAAGGAAGCGAGCTCTGTTCATGTGGAGAACCACCAAGGTGTGTCGGCAAAGTGGTGAAATGGGGCAAATATTTTCAATATGACTGCAGTAGGAACTCTAAAGAGCAGCCCAAGACCCCTCAAAGGATAATCCATGAGATTCCAGAATGGCTCTGGAGTTTTGGGAGACTCGTAATTCAGATATTAGCTGCTGCTCATATAAGAGGTACAATACAGGCAATTCTGGCTCATATGGAGCCAGCAGTCAGCCAGCCCAGCCCATGAGAGGAGGTTTAGAGCATGATCCAAATGATGCAAAGTTCCTGCTAAGAACAACACTGAGAACCCCATTTCCTTAATTTTTTTTCACCGTTGGGAGCATTTCTTTGGAAGGATGTGAACCATTTCCTCTGCAGCAGAGCTGGGGTGCACTATCCCTCCCAGGATTTTCACTCTGCATCTCTGCCCCTGACCCATGTGGAGGGTGAGTCCAAGCCACTGCTGGAAGCATGTTCTGACTGAAAGGACACCTGGAGTGCACCAGCAAACTGCTTGCAAGTGGCCTCTCATTTTGTAGGTCTGTTCTCTGCATGGCCGGGCTGTTCCTTGTGTCTCGCTGAACTTGTGCCATATGGAGCAAATGCTTCAACGTCTGTCTGTGTCTGCCTGACCGTGCAACTTGAGAGCTCTCTGCAAACAATGCTCTGCTCTCAATATTTGCATGAGCTGGGGACAGTCCTTCCATGGGGCTTTTCTCACTCTTCCCAAGTTGTTTTTTTTTTTCCCCACAAGACCCTCAAAGCATAAGGAGCCATCACCAGAGACCTGGAACTGGATAGCTGCTGGCAGGGAGAAGGTGACTGGAAACAGTTGCAGGGTTATGCTGTGCATGTTCCCTCTCTCTCTCTCTCATCCATATGTGACACTGGGATCTGGTTTGGCTCTGGGCAGTTAAAAGTGCGACAAGAAAGGGAGAAAAAAGGTGTCTCATCTGCTCCTTTCTCTCTCTGCTGTGTGGCCACCTGGAGTCTGCTGGCTTGCAGGGGAAGAATGGGCAAAGGCAGAAGATCTGGACAGAGACCATGGGGCTATGCATCCCTTCCTAGCAAACATGCTCTGCAGCAATAGGACCTGAAATGTACAAAAAGGTTTGATTTTTTTGCCTGAGAGAAGGTGGGACAAAACCCTGGACCCAGACATCTCTTTAGCCTGTGGTTTTCTTTTAAAGTGGCATGTTTGGAAGTGCCTGTGTGCATGTGGTGTGCTCATGTCTGCGTGTAATTCCCAGGTGAGGAACAGCACTCTCAGGGTTGGGGAATGTGTTGAGTTGCACCTCTCTCTTCCTGCCTTGTTTTTTCTCGGGCTGACAAGCTCCTGACTAATGGCAGTCACTGCTGCTTAATCAGGAAGCAATTTAATGATAACCTTTTCTAATTAACCAGCAGAGAGAAGAATGAATAAACTGTGAAACAGCCAGCTGGCTGCAGTGTCCCGAGCCAAAGGGCCTGTCAGGTGAGAGAAAATGGTGTCTGGGGACAAGGATGGCAGCTCTGGGCCTGCCACTGGGAAGGGTAGTAAAATTCTGAGATGGGAGGGGGTTATGGTGTTCCCCAGGGCCTTTTCTCTGCTTTCTCCCCAGTTACTGCTCTGGTCACCCACATGGGGAATATGACTGTTCAGGAAAGGCATCTTGATGTGTATAATCAAGCCTCATGTATAATTAAAACCCTGGGAGGCTCTTTTATTTTAACTTTTATTTTAACTGATGCAAATATAAATAATCACCTTATTTTGAAGATGTTCACAAAATCATAAACCAGCCCAAGTTGGAAAGCACCTCAAAAGATCATCTGATCTAATCCTTTATGGGAAAGGGAGCCAAGATGAGGTTATCTATCACCCTGTCCAACTGGATCTCGAAAACCTTCTGTGATGGGGACCCCACTATGTCCCTGGGGAGGTTGTTTCAATGATTGATTGTTCTCAATGCAAAAAAATTCTTTCTCATTTCAAGATAAAACCTCTTCCAATGTAATTTCTTGAACAGCATAGGACCCAGTGTTGCTCCCTGAGGGACCGCACTTGTGACAGGCTGCCAGTGCCAGCCTGCATAAAACCCATTGATTGCTGCTTTCTGCTGTGACCTGGGAGCCAATTCCCTCCCAGTCTCACAGATCCTCCCCCTTCAGCCTATCTGGTCAACTCATCCAGGAGGAGGCCATGGGAAACATGGTCAAATATTGTGCTGAAGTCCAGGTTAACAACCTTCACTACTCTTCCCATGTAGACAGAAAATGTTTTTTGGCTGTAGAAGGTGATCAGGTTAATCAGCCATGATTTCCCTCTAATAAATCTGTGCTGGCTTTCCCCATCACCCACTTCATTTGCTTTGTGATAGTTTCTTGGAAGACTGTGCTACTTTCCAAGGGCCTGGAGTAATACTAATGGGCTCATAGTTTTCTTTGTCCTCTTTGGCATCCTGCTTGTAGAAAAACCTGAAATCTGTCCTCTTCCAGCCTCCAGGCACATCCCCTCATCTCTCTGGTCACTAGTAGTGTCCCCAGGGATCAGTGTTGGGCTCAGGCCCCTTTATTGGCAATCTGGATGAGAGGATCGAGTTTACCATTAGCAAATTTGGGGACAACACCAAGTTGGGTTGGACTATCACTATGCAAAGAAAGATGGACAGGTTGGATGAACGGGCTGAGACCAGGGTTTGACATTCAACATGACCAAGTGCCAGGCCAGCACTTCACCCACAACGCCAGGCAGTGCTACAGGATGGGGACAGAGTGGCTGGAAAGCTGCCCAGTGGAAAAGGACCCAGGGGTGCTGCTGGACAGCAGCTGAACATGAACCAGCAGTGCTCAAGTGGCCAAGAAGGCCAATGGCACCTGGCCTGTATCAGGAATAGTGTGGCCAGCAGGACCAGGGCAGTGACTGTCCCCCTGAACTCAGCACTGGCGAGGCCACATCTTGAGTGCTGTGACCATTTCTGAGCCCCTCAACTCAGGAAGGACATTGAGGTGCTGGAGTGAGTCCAGCCAAGGGCAACAGAGCTGTGAGGGGTCTGAGCACAAGTACTGTGAGGAGCAGCTGAGGGAGCTGGGGCTGTTTAGCCTGGAGAAAAGGAGGCTCAGGGGAGACCTTATCAGCTCTGAAACCACCTGAAAGGAGATTGCAGCTGGTGGAGGTGGGGCTCTTCTCCAGGGCAGCCAGGGACAGGATGAGGACAGAGCCTCAAGCTGCACCAGGGGAGGTTAAGGTTGGACACGAGGAAGAATTTCTTCACAGAAAGGGCATTAGACATTGGAATGGGCTGCCCAGGGAGGTGGTGGAGTCACTGTCCCTGGAGGTGTTTAAGGAAAGACTGGAGGTGGCACTCAGAGCCACGGTGTGGTTGACACGGTGGTGTTTGGTCATGGGTTGGACTCGATGATCTCAGAGGTCTTTTCCAACCTACCACCGATATTCAAAAATGACAAAGCAGCCTTACACCAATACCAGCTGCTGCTCCTAAGCCGCGGGGGCAGACCCCTTCCTCACTGCTGACAAGTGCCCTCACCCTTTCTCACACATCAGCTCCAGAGTTGACTCCCCGCTCAGTCACCCTTCAGGAACAGCACACACTGGCGAGCCAAACCCACACATCAGGGGCAGCCAGAGAGGGGATCCGCCTCGCCCGTACAGCGCTGGGCGCTGGCTGGGGCAAGGCTTCAGCCTGGGGCCAGCAGCAGAGTCCCCGCCCGCCGTACGGGCCCTCAGCGGGTAGCGAGGGTGGCCTCGGGGTCCCGCCTCCCTCCCCGGAACGCCGCAACCCCAGAGCCCCCGAGATGGCGCCGCGACCGGAAGACTACATTTCCCAAAGCCCCGCGCGCCCCGCGCCGCGCTTATCTCCCGGCGTGCTGTGCACTCCCGCCCGCTCGGTGCCACCGGGCGGTAGCGCAGGGCCTGCTGGGAGCTGTAGTTCCCTCGACGGTGCTCCGGGCCGTGCCCGCCGGCGGTGAGCGGGCGGCGGAACCTCGGGGCGGGCGGGGAAAGAAAGCCTGGCCTCCGGGACCGGCGGGTGGTGGCGGGGGGGGCCCGAGAGACAGGTCGGGATCTCCGTGGAGTTTGGGACGGGAGCCTGCCCGGCTCCTGGGAGAGGAGGGGGCCGAGTGTGAAGCCCACCTCCCGAAGGAAGCTGAGGAACGGCGGGAGCGGGCATCCCGCAGGACGCGGGGCAGCGAGCGCATGGAGCGAGGCGGGCTGCCGGGAGAAATCACCGGAGCCAGCTCCTCGCTTCTCTTGGAAGGTCCGTGACCTGCGAATGGAGGTCTCTCAGGAGAGCTGGCTCTGTCCTGTGGGGTTCAGCATGTATCTGCCGCGCTCTGTGAGATACCCGGGAACCGAAGGTGAACAGGGAAGATGGGCATCGTCCCATCTTTGCTAAAAGGTACCCGAAATAGGACATACTTCCCCCAAAGACTGTGCAGGGATGTAATTCTTTGCCTCCATGTGCCTTCGCAGGGCTGGTGCTTTGCTATTTTATTAGTTGTGCTGGGAATTGCAAAGAAGAGTACTCAGAACAGTAGGGGAATAGGAGTTTTCTCCTTTTTCCAGATGTTTTATCCATGCAGGTCTGGCATGCAAGGCCTCATCAGTGTCTGTCATCATCTGCTTGCTGATAATGGCTCAGCATTGATGTGACACCTTTGCTGTGCTACTAGATTCATGTAGGATCTGTTACAGTAATAATCACTAATAATACTAAGTTATCAATACAGTAATTTGGTTGTTTTGTTGGTTTGTTGTTTTGTTTTTTTTCTGTAGACTGGCCTCACTTTCTCTCAAGAAGCAGTTGCCTCTGTGATTAATTCCCAATGTAGTTTTGGTGCAGATCTGTTGTTGGAATTGCTGAAGATGTCATCAGGCCTTACAGAGGAGCAAAAGAGAAGGATTGAAGAGAACCGGCAGCTGGCTTTGGCTAGGAGAGCAGAGAGGCTGGCAGCCCAGAGGGCTGGGCACATGGGCATCGCTGCACCTCCACAGAAAGAGCAGAGTTTGGGCAGTCTGGGAAGCTCGAAGGAGGAAAACAATCATGGGTTCACCAGCCAGCACCGACAGAATCCAAACACGCCTGTGGAGCAGAAGAGCTGTCTCCAGAAAGGCTATAACCATTACACAGCAAACCAACAGATGGCTGGCTCACACAGAGAGCAGCAAAAGAGTTGTTCAGAGGACTCAGAACAAGCAAGTGGCCTAAAGCAGTTCCCTGCAATGATCCCGAATTCTCTGAGCTATTCCCATAAACATTACTTGGATGCTGGTAGTCAGGAACATGGACAACACGCTTCAATTAATCATGGAACATTCCAGCAGCCCAAATGCTACCCAGCTTTCAAAAACCCCACAGGACCACCTCATCCAAGATTCATTGATAATGGGCACCCTGATGGTAGTAAAGATTTACAAACTCAGAACAAATCTGCCATTAATTATGTTTCCCCACCAAGCAGTGCTGCCCTGAGTGATTCAGAAATGCTGATAAACATGAACAGACTGACAGAAAGAACAGGGGGAGGTTTTGTCTCTCAGGCCAGTGGTGGGATGCAGAAGCTGACCAGCTCTGCTGGTGTGGGCTCTACCTTTGGAGCTGCTTCTCACAAGAAAGCAAATAATGTTACAAAAGGAAAATGTGTGAAATATGGGGAAGACCGATTCCAGGTTGAAATAGGGTATAATGCTGAACTTATTGCTGTGTTTAAGAAGGTACCAAGCAAAGCCTATGGTAAGAATTGTTTGTTTTCTGTCATCTCTGTTTTAAATTGGATTGAACTTTGGGCATCTGCTGCTATTGTACTTGCTGTATTGCTACTTGCTCTTACCAGTGTACCTATTGGTGGGATGGAATATGTGGTATTAATGGGGGATTAAAGAAGTAAATACAGATTAAATTGGATAGAAATTCTGGACATAAATAGCTTGAGCTTGGATTTAGAAAAGAAGTCTGAAGCCTTGCTTTATGAGCAATGCTCTGAGAAGTTTAGTGGCAGCAGCTGGTCAGTGTTTGTTGGAAGTGAAGGAAGCAAAGTTATTCATAAACTGGGATGTGAAAATGGGTCACTTCAGCTATAGTTCAGAGTTATGAGCTGATTCTGTTACTTGGGTTATAGAGAGCAGTGGAATCTCCCCCTTTTGTCTTTCTTCTGATCTTTTACCATTATCTTTATTTGTTATATTCTGTTTTTGTTCTCCCTCATGTGTTGCTGATTCCTGTGAAAGGCTGTTGCATTCTTCTTGTCTTAGTATTGATATTCCCCATGGCTTTTTCTGGTGTTCTGGAACTGTAAACTTGGGCATAACTGTTTTTCAGATGTGTGGCAAAAAGTTTGCATGAGTGGATTGAATACTTTTACCTCACATGAACATTTCACGCCACCACTTTTTTTCTGCCCCAAATGATTCATATTCTGCCCTATTACTCTTGCCCTACTTTAGATCCTGCTATGAAAAAATGGAATTTCAGCATGGGAGATTACAGCAGTGTCTGTAAGTAAATGTTGAATGGTAAAAAACAAGTGGAATTTTGACACCCCCTCCTTCCCCTGCTTTCCATAGTTATTGTTTAGCTTTGTTAGTGTCTGGAGTAATAAAAGTAGTGCTGCTTAAAGATAATGCCCATCTTTTAGGCATCCAGCTCATAACATTTTTCTGATACTTTGTAGTTGATTAGAAATAATTTAATTTTTCATGTAATCTAAATACCAAGCACAGGTTGCACTTTCTCTATCATTGAATTTTTCAGCAACCAGCAAGATCATAGGAAAATTATCTGCTGTGCTGGTACTTGTTTTGAATTTGTTTTGAAAACTGTGTTCCAGTGTCTAATGCTTAATTTCTGGGTCCATTAATGTACTTTCTTTTTAAATAGCTCTTATATAAACATTTTTAATGTTCATTTTGTGTGTCAGAAAAGGATAAAGGGTAGTTCTCCAGGGTTTTGAGTGAGACTGAAAATGAATTTGCCTTTTTTTTGTATAACAAGGGTAGGTTTATCTTTTTTTTTTCTTCTCCTGTCATCTTATTCTGGAAAGATTGAGAGATTGTAGAGGCAAACACTTCAGGTAGGCTTTTCAAAAGCACACTGTACTGAAGTGAGTGATAAATCACTATTGATTTCAGTGGGAACAGAATTAGGCCTGTGTTGAGCACTTTAAAAAACCACAGTTGAGTGCTGGTATTTTAGCTTCCCATGTGGGTTGCCACACATTTATAATTTAAATGCTGTTGGCTTGCTTGAAGTGTATCAAGTACAGATGAGAGCAGAGTCTCTGTACCAAGGAGCCTGCAAATGAAGAGAATGGCTTTTAGAAATTAAGCATTTTTCTTTAAAGCTATGAAATACATGAGTACTCTGTGGAAAGTTCTGTTTACAAGTGAAGACAGTATGTGACCAACATTGAAATTGAGGAAAATAGCCTGAGAAAAGGGAACTAACTTAAAAGGGCCTTGAAAATGTAAAAGTGAAAGTGTAAAACAATTATTTTTAAAGTTCCCACTTGTAATTTAGTTTTCCTGAATAATGTGATCCTGTATCACCTTTTTTTTCTTTGTACTATAAATTAAACATGCAGTCAAGCCTAGAAACAAATGTTGAAATAAAGGAGTAAAATATGCTTTTCCCCCCACCAATTTCTTTCAGTTTTAGTTGTAGAGGTGACCTCTAACTACACAATGCTAAACCAGTAGCATCTAAAATCTTTTGCTTGGTGCATTGGGAGGAGAAGGCATAAATTGGTGTTTTTCAATCCCTCTAATTTAAAAATTATTTTCAGTGGGTACTCTTAAACTTTTTATTTCAAGTAGAAATCTCAAATGCTTGGATTTATTTGGGAAGTCACTTATTTTAAAATTAGGTTGGGTGATACCCAAATGGTTTATTTATTAAATGCTTAGGAAGAAATTGTCTGATTTTTTTTTTCTCCATTTTCACATCTTGACCACTGAACTTTAAGTTTTACTTTTTTTGTTGTATATCAGTTTTTCTGGACTACTTAAAAAGAAGCAGAGAGGATCATTATGTGCAGCTCAGTGCTCAAAGGACTGGATTCACCTGGGTTTGTTCTAAACAACTCCCAGTGAGGGGAAGTTGCCTTCCACAAGTACTTGGAGGCAGACTGTGCTTAATGGTCCCCTGCTTTTGAGCCTAATGGACTCTGGAGATGTTCATGAATCTTTTTGTTGCTGTAGTATCTGTGAGGTGGAGGCTTGGGGACAAACTTCACTACTTTGATGGTGTAAAAAGTATAAGAAATAGTATTCCCATTCCTTAACCATCAGAGTTCAGTTACAATAATAAAGGGTATAGATTGGCAGAGAAACACAGGGATAAGTGGCATGTTTTACTGAGGATAGCTGTGTTCTCAGGCTAACATCTGTAAAATGCTGTCTCCCTCTACTCTCCATGCCCTGGCATTGTGTCAGAGGTGATTGCTGGTGATGGGTAAGGCAGGAGTGCAGATGGCTGGGTGGAAGTGCAAGTCTAACTGTAAGATACAGAATAAAGGGTAATGAACTTAAATTGTAACAAAAGAGATTTAGGAATTTGGACTAGATTCCTTCCTACAGCTTTGGGAATACACAGCATTCCTCCTAGATGGATTGTCTGTTAGACATTGACATGAGGCAGGAGGCAGATACTTTTAAATCTTTCTCCTTTGCTGTTTACAGAAGCACCTTCCCATCTTTTCAGACACATGCTATTGATCACCATGCCCCTGTCCCTGTGATTTTCTGAGTGAAAGCACTGTAAGGCTGTGTACAATTTACTGCTAAATGTGCTTCTGCAGATTGCTTGCCCTGGCCTAGGGAGCCACATTTTAGAATTGCTGACAGAGAGGGAGCTTAGTGCAATCACAGTGCTGGACAGGCCCTTGTTCATTTAATATCACATGTTCCCTTTGCCCCTGCTGTATTCTCTGTGGAAAAGCCCACCAACCTCTTCCTCCAGGCCATTGCTTTCTTTGTCCCAGTGAATGAAAGCAGAGAATCATCATTCCTTTTAAACTTGTGTGGGTTCTTTGTTATTAATTCTTTTCTTTATCTCTATTCTCCCTAGTGGAAGCAGCAAATCAACTTTCATCAGTAATTCTGGCACCACTGGAAGGAGAAAATGTGGTTGGCTTGGCATCAGGCTCTCATTTTGTTGGCAGTAGGGTTGATGTGAAATCCCTCTTGAAGATGTGTAAGAACTGGAAGAAATCCTCAGCCCTTGTCAGAGGGAAGTGCGTGCTTATCTCTCGCTTGCGATTTGAGGTCGATATTGGGTATTCTGCAGAAGTGATTGGAGTGTTCAAAAAGATGGATTCCAGAAATTATGGTGAGTCTCCTACTGTGTCTGCTTTCTAATAATGGCCTTGTTGGGGCTGCTCTTGCTTCATAAAAGAGAGGTTGTGAGAGTACATCCCTCTGAAAGAGCACAAGAGAATGTGCTTTGGTGAAAATCTTGTAGTTCTAGTTTAGTGTTGTATCCATGTCCAGCACTTTATCCCATGACAGAACATGTCCTCAGCCTGTTAGCTGAGGTGGTATTTCAGATCTCAGCATCACTACGTTTACATTTACTGTAAATACTGTAAATGGGGTTGTGCTGATAATTTGCTAGCAGTATGGAGACCATGCTAAGTTCTTGTCGTTATTATCAAATGCAGCTGGACGTTCTCTTACTTCTGCTTTACTGTGGTGTATAGTGGCTGCAACTGCCTGAGCAGATTTAATTTACTAGGAATTTTACCAGTGTTTTCAAGACAAGTGTAACTGTAGAGCACTTTTTATGTTGGCGTTCAGATTTCAATGGTAAACATAATTTTTTTTCCACTTGTAATTTGGGAAATGAGACACAGTGATGAGGTGATGTGCACAGTGTCACAGAAGGTCAGAGACAGCATGGAGAAGAAATTCTGGAGCTCTAGTTCTTTGGGCAGGGCCCCACCTGGCTCACTGCACCTTCACCTGACTCTGAATTTAGTCTTCTATCCCTGGATGTTGTACACAGATACTACTCAGGGATAAGCCTGCCAGATAGGTCTGGCATTGTTGTTACATTTTGGATATTGATGAATTTCCTCCTGTACCCTCCTGAGCGCTTTGACTCTAGAGTATGGAGGCACAACTGAAGGTGATTGTTTTACTGACTGAAGTCAGAGTTTGTTGGTTCACAAGCAGAAACTTTGCACACATTCTTCATCCCTTCTTGCAATGAAGAGAAAGTGGTTGCCAGAATCTTGAGCAGATGGGTTCGTTAGGAGAGCTGATCTTGGCTTGCTCTGGTGATACTACAATTTCTAGATGTGGGGTCATAGTTTTAAATCTTCTCCAATCTAACTGCTTAGCGTGACAGCAAGCAGAGGAGAATTGATTTTGATCAAGGTAATAATTCTTCTAAAATGGTTCTGAAATGCAGAGGATATAGGTAGATAGACATGTTCTTACAGAGAATTCAGTCTTTTTCTAAAAGAGACTTATGACAGTGTTTGTTGTAACTATTGCAGATATGAATACCAGAAAGTGGAATTTCCTGCTGGAGGATTACCCCAAACTAAGTGAGTAGCTGTGTTTCTCCAGTGAAGGTGAACTTCCTGTGCATCAGTTTCTGTCTGTTGCCTTTATGCATCTCTGTAATGCTGCTGAAACTGTGACTTGCCAAACTGAAATGTAGAACTGTAGAACTGTTTTTTGGGTTTTTTTGTATGGTTTTTTTTTTTTCTAATAGATGCAACTTTTCAGAATAATCCAGTCTCTGCAGCATGCTTCTAGCACATCTACTTCTCGGGTTTTTATGTTTAATTAAGTTTGTAGAGTGCTTTGAGATGAATAGCATTACACAAGTCCTGTGTATTATAATTATTATTTATCATCCCAGTCAGCATGCTGTGTTTGCTTTGGTGCTCATGTGAGGGTTTGTGGCTGTGGAATTTGGTTGGGGTAAGTTTCAGAAGGATAATAAGCCAGGTGCTCTATGTAGATCCTTAGGAAGTGTGGGTGTTCCAGAGCTGAAATGCTGTTTCTCAGAGTACTTGTTCTCCAGCATGGGCTCCTGCTTCCATGGGACACCCAGTGTGTTTAATAATTGAGTAAGTGCTTACTTCTCTGATGCATGTCTTAATAACATTAGTAATGGTTGTAGGGCTGAAAGCCGTGTGGTGGGGCTGTGTAGGAAGGCCAGGTCTTGAAAACAAGTGAGAGTGTCTTGGAGGAGACTGTTATGAAACTGCAGGGTTGGAATGTTGACATCCCTGATTTTGGTGGGTGCTGATGATTGCTCACAATTTGGTCAAAAGACCTTCTGTACGTGCAAAGAGCCTGATCCTGTAGCATGTGTCAGGCAGTCTGAGCAGACACATCACCTCCTAGTCTGTCATAGGCTCAGTCATGCTGCCTGGGAGCTGTACACATTACATGAGGTATTCAGAATCCCACAGATTTGAGGAAAGGAAAATAATTCCATGAATCTTGCAGAGTGTAATTTGTGAGGGCATTTGAGGATTCCAGCACGTGCCTTTTAGAGGAGCAGCATTTGCTTTGTTGCCTGTTCATTTGCCTACATCAAAATTAAAAAAAGAGAATTTAGGCTGGTTGCCATTTCCAGCAGAGAGATCTGTTAGCTGGGAACTGTTTGTAGAGGTTAATGTCTCTTTGCCTAGTTGCTCAGTCATCTTTATATAAAGGTCACTTCACTAAAAACTGTCTGTTGGATGAATCATACTGGTGGCAGATATATCTTAATCACTCTCCCAGCTCATGTACAGAACAATAGCAACAGAATTATCAGTGAGCAAATTGTAGCAATTATGCTAGCACACAGCTCAGTCTGTAAGTGTAATAACAAGCTTGTGCTGTTCTTTGGATGGAGAGAGTTCCTGCTATTGGAGAAGTATAAATTCAACCAGAGAGTTTTAAAAGTTTGGTCATTGCCCAACCACAAATGGAAATCTTTTCATATGTATATTTCTTGGAATTGCTTTCCCCCTTTATATGGCAGGGGTCCATCCTGCTGTTTTCCTCTTGGAGACTACTGAAACAAAAATACCTAACTGAATTCTGGTGCATTTACTGCTGGTATAGTGAGTTCTTATTTTAGTTGTTTTTCCAAGCAGTTTTTTATTTTTTGTCTTCTGGACTTCATATGCAAACCGACTACTAAAGAAAAAAATGGAAATTGCTTCCTGCAATAAAAATTTGTGCACCTGCATTTGTGTTCCTAGTGTAGAGGTGTCTTTGATTTCATAGTCACTGGACAAAAATTATTAAATAAGTTTTCCTGGTCACAGCTCACTGCGTGTTTAAAACTGATGTTAATTTGCTTAGAAATTAACTGTTGGATTAAAAAGAAACACTTTTATTTTTGGGGGGATGGGATAGAGAGGCTGCTGGAGGGGACTAAAATAAGGTCATCCAGGAGGAAAATTGGCTAGATGCTCTGATCATTATGATGCATGGGTTGAAAAGATGAAGGCTCTGGGGTCTTGGCATAATGGATTCTGGGGATCCCTTTAGTCAAACTGGGAAGGTAAGGTTGTGAGGCTTTGTGGGTGTAGGAACAGAAGTATTGAGGAACTGAAGTGGCTGCCTGTAAGCTGCTTCTGTCCAGGAGAATAGCAGTGGCCACCAGCTGAGCAGGGAGGTGCTGTAGGTCCTGAAGGATGGCTGTTGGAGTGCTGCTGCTGGTGGTACAAGAGCTGTTTCTCTGAGTCTTGAGGTGCTTCCTGTTTTATTACCCAATATGGTAAATAAGTGTGGTAAAGTGGAGGCAGAACTCAACTGTGTGAATTCAGGGAACAAGAGGAGAAGAGAGTTTTCAAAATTGAAGATCAGTGATATTCTTTAGGGAACTGTCAGGTCACTTCTGATGGTTTTGGCATGGTGGAAACCTCAGAGGTACAGAATCCCAAGGTCAAGATAAAGATGCCCCTGCTTTCCAGGCTTCAGGAGCTCTTTTGTTCAAATCTGTACTTCATTTCTGAGTAAAGTGTGCCCTAAGCTGCCCTCAGCATGAATAATCCAGCTCCAGCTGTATTAGTAGCAATCGTCTCTGAATGATGGCTTCAGAGTTGCAGTTTTTTTATAAACAAGTCTAAGTACGAGGGGAGGAGATGTGATTCATCATGTGGTTCTGAAATAGACTTTGGGGAAGAGGCCAGGCTAACACCTGTGCATGATGCCATGATTTCTGTGAGCTGTTTCAGGATAGGAAATCATATTTTTGATGAGGCTGAGGGTTGTGTCCTGAGAGATCCACAATGGAAGTTGTGTGAATGTTGTCCCTTCAGGTAATAAACCGCTCTGTTCTTTGCAGTGGAAGTGTTACTGAGCCTCATGTCTGTAGAAGTGGAGCCACTGCCCGAAGCAGTAATTAAGGCCTTTACTGCTCAACTCCAGAGATCTCCATCACTGACAGACATTCCTGATGCTGACCTTTCAGTAGTGGACTCCAAAATTGTGACGAGCCTCATGCCCTTTCAGCGGGAAGGTGTGAAGTACGTCCTTTTTGCATGCTGTTAAGTGCTAGTCCTTATCTAGAATTGTGTAGTTTATATTGGTGTCCAGGTTGCCTTCTTGTCCATGGAGGGGTCTGCATTTCTCTAGAGTCTGGGTCTATTATACTCTGGCACTTTGGGCTTTTTATTGTTTGGTATAGTAGGGTTTGTTTGGGATTTTTTTTTTAATTTTTATTATTTTTGGAGTGACATACCTGTTTTATTTCTAGATAGAATTCATCATGAGTCAGGTGGAAAGTAGTATTTTGCTAGTCTAAAAAACTGATCAAATGATACATCTCTAATCTCCCTCTTGTGATTCAGTATGTACATAATTGTCATATGATTTTTTTTATTTTGTAAGGTAATTGGTTTTTTCCCAAGTGCATCTCTTCTGTTGTTGTTATTGTTTTTTGAATATTAAATATGCATGGGAAGGGACCAGGAAATAGGACCCAAGCCCTAAAGCATTTAAAATTACTAATTATATGTACAGATAAAAGTTTAAATGTCCCTGTCCCCATCATATATGATCATTAGTTGTTGATTTCATTATGCAGTCCAGGACAATCTGTACTTAATGGTCTGAAATTGCTACTGTTTTAAGTGATAATTCCTTAGCTCAGCCAGAATGAACTCTGGAACACAATGTGAGTAATATCATGGGAAAAATGTGCTTTAAATAATTGTAAGGTCTTGAGACTACTTCTCATATGAAATCAAAATCTCTAAGAACTGAGCTGAACCACTCTGTTCAGGAGTTTCCAAGCTTTGAGAGATTGGTAAGGGTTGCTCCCTTGTATGAACACTAAGGGAGAAAGTCTAGGTTTACTGAAGAACCCAGATCACTTCCAGGTGATCCACATTAGAGGCTCAGTCATGACTTGTGTCATCTTGGTTGCCAGATAATATCCCATTTCTTGACTCTTCTTCCCCTCTCTGTTTTCCCCAGCTTTGCAATTTCCAGAAACGGGCGTTTGCTCCTCGCGGATGACATGGGCCTGGGCAAGACCATCCAGGCCATCTGCATTGCTGCCTATTACCAGCAGGAATGGCCCTTGCTGGTGGTCACTCCCTCTTCTGTGAGGTTTACGTGGGAAGAGGTACTGTGAGCTTGGCCATGTGCCAAGTCAGTAAAGAGGCTTTGTGATGGTTAGACTGTATTGTGCTTTGCAAAAGTTAAACTTCTGAATGTATTAAGGCAAAGAAAGAAAAAATTTTACTGGCTTAGAAACTTGGTGGTGGGAAAATGCTTGGTGTTGACTGTATGGTATATGCCTAATTTTTATTGGCTGATTTTATTTTTGTAGCCCAGCTGATCTGTTGGGAAGAGGGACAACTAGAGAAATTGTGTCCTCTGACTTTCTCTTAACTTTTTTCCTGCAAGTTAGTTGGCTTCAAGTGGGCATTTTACTCATCAATGTCAAAGAGAATAGTTACATTCAAGCAATTGTCTTGTATTTGAGCTCATCATAGCAGTATTTGCCAGTTCCTTGGCTGGAACAGAGGCCCAGATGCAGGGATTTTCCATTCTGTTCAAAAGGCCCCATTATCATCATCATTAAGTGTCTGTCATAATATGTCTTTTGGCCTGTCCAGTGTATGCTGCTGACTCCTCTGAGTCCTTTATTAATGTTGGTCAAAGCCCAAGAAAATTTGTATGGTTGAGAAATGTATCTTGGAATAAATCACTGCTATAGTTTGTACACTGAGGCTGTTGGCTTGCCATAGGCTAGTGAAATGTTCACTGTGGGAGAAAAAGGTGAGCCAGAGCTTTTAGGTCAGTAAATTCTTTCCAGAGAAGGAGGAGGTGGGAGTTTAGCTTTTCCTGGAATATGGCATTAGTGAGAAAAGTATTGATTTGGATTTATTGGTTTTGTGCTATAACCAGGTTGTTAGAGCATCTTGGTGTGTGTTTTAATATCCAGTAGTGCAACAAAATGCAGGGTGAAAAGAAGATAAAGCTGTTTACTGAGAAAGTGAGTGATGCTCATCATACTTTAAATCTCAAGGTCTACAGACCTGTAGAACAACACCTAACCTGAATCCATCGTTTCTGTGGGATATCTGTAGGAACAATTTGGGCCAAGGTTTCCTGAAGTATTGGGCAATTGCAAATAAACTTCTACATTCTTCTTCAGGAGATTTAAAAAATATGAGGCATTTTTATCTGGTTGTTTTTTTTTTTTTTAATTTCAGTGCTTCATTTCTTCCTTCCCCTACTCCCAGCTGCCCAGGAGGCTCTTGTGGAGATGTTTCGTTAGGACATTTGCTTTAGAGATTTGGTTGATTTTTGAGTATGTGATGGGTGCAGATGTAAGAAAAATGTGCCACAGAAATTCAGAAGGTGAAATTTTTTATCGTTTGTAATATAATCAGTTCATTCTTGTACAGATGTGTTGTGCTGTAGTGGTGCAAACTTTTGTGGTGTCTCTGGAGCTAAATCAACAGAATTTTTCTTCATCTTAGTGATATCAGTGTTGTATTTTTGCTTTCTGTGCTTAGGCCACTGAGTGAGTTTATAGTCAAGGTGCCATAGGAAGGGGCAAGGTACTCTTGGGCCCGAAGGTGCATTTAGAGTTCAGCATTGAAACTTAAATAATAGGGTAATTTCATAGAACTTCTTGTGGACTAAGGTCAGCACCCTGTGGAAAAATTCAGGATCAATTTTATGGTGTAAATTAGTCATGTGCCCTTTATAAAAGGAGAGGGCAGTACAGTGGGAGTTTCCAGGTACTTTCCTTTTGCTGCCACCTTTGTCTTAAATTGTGACGTGGTGTCAAGCACGTACTTTTTTGGGTGGCGTCTAACCTTGCCTGCACCTTCACTCATTTGCTGGTGCTTTCAGTAAGTGGAGAAGGATAGTTCATTTTTACTTTCTCACATAATGAGAAGTGTGAGAAGCTCACTTTTAACTCCTCCTGCTGCTGCATGAGGTTGCTGAACAGTGGAGAGGAATGATTGTGGTTGGGGGATTTCAACAGGCAAAGCTCCTAGAGACAGAGATGCCATTTCTCATCACCATTTGGTTACAGTTCTGCAGGGACCAGATCCTGATGGGCCCAGACAGTTTTCTGCAGAGCAACATCAGCAGAACTCAAGTGTTGCAGAGAGCTTGGTGTCACTGGGGACAGAATTACAAGGGAAATGGTGGGTGGTCTGGCTAACAGATGGGTTTGGGGGAGGATATCTTGCTCTGGTGTGTGGAGTATTTCAAGAGGTTGATTGAATGACAATTACCACATGAATTTCAGCTGCTGTCATAGAGCAGCTGGTGTGTTGTCAACTTGATCTTTTCATTTTGGTTTTGTTTTTTTGGTTTTGGGGTTTTTTTTGGTGGACATTTTAAGAAGAGGAGGTAGTGGAAGAGTTTTGTTCATCTGGATAAGTTGTACTTTACCCTCACTGTGGAGTAAACATTGCTATAATCATAGATGTTTACTGCTTAGAAGTCTGTTTCACAACTGTAGGTTTCTTGTTGAGTGGGAAAACTAAATTTCCCTGTAAGCAGTGGTCACAGTATTCTCTGGCTCTGAGCATAACAGGTACCTTTCTCAGGAGCTTATGCACATTTCTAGTGATGATCAGATTTTTGTTTGGGTTTTTTGGGTATTACTGGGGTTGGTTTGTTTTTCTTTTGTTTGTTGGTTTGGTTTTTTTCCCAGAAAGAAGGAATAGGGTTTGAGCTTTCCTTGCTATGCAAAATAGATGTTGCCTTGTAGCCTGAGTTCTGTTCTTGATGTTCCCATTACCAGGGAGGTTGCCATGGGAAGGCTGCTTACCCTTACTGTGCTCCAAAGTGACGTCTGATGGTGCATGGGGTGGGTCCATGTTCTAAATATTCATGAGGATGTTCTGTGTAGTGCTTTGGGATCTTGACAAAGAAGATAAGCACCAGAATGCAGTTAATTTATTTCCTCTTCCTCCAGGCATTTCACAGATGGCTTCCATCCTTGAGTCCAGGAAGCACCAATGTCATAGTGAGTGGGAAAGACAACCTAACAGGAAGCTTGATCAACATCATTAGTTTTGATCTCCTCAGCAGGATGGACAAGCAACTTAAGAACACATTCCAAGTAGTTATTGTTGTAAGTGGTACATGAAAATGTTCAAGTTAATTGTATGCTGCAAATGGAGCAGCCTTTGTACAGCAAAGAAACGGGCCTTATTTAGGACTGAAAGTATCTTGTAACTGTGGCTGTGATCACAGCTGTCTTCATGTGTACAAGCATGAGGTTTCTCTGAAACTTTTTGAAATAACTAGTAGAGTTTAGTCCCTTTGTGATTCCTAAGGCTGTGTTTTCACTTTTACTGGTTATGGTGCCTCTCTGATTTCATTGTGCTTGGTCATGTCCTCTGCTGGAGAGAAAAGTCTTTAATGTGGAGTGTCAATACAGTAGTCATGGAATTGTATCTTCTTAAGTCTTGGACTTCAGGGTGGTATTAGTGTTTATCCAGTAAACCAGATAACCTTTCATCATCAAGTATGTGGGTAAAGAATCAAAAAAAATCTCCTTAGCTTGTGTTCCACTGACAATCTGCATTAAGCCTTCTTTGATCATTTGTATAGTTTCTTTCGTAAATTACTTCAAATTCCAGTTTTTATCTTTTTACAGAGCCACAATAAATGGCATTTTTCTGGATTTCAGTTACTAAAAATTCAAAACATCTAGTGTTTCAAATCCAGCTTGGATCAATAGAGACAAAAGTGTATATGTAGCTTACTATGAGTATCTGATGTTTTCAGTCTAGTTTTCAGCACACATACACCTGTCCAAAGGTCATGACAATTGGAACATAATAATCTTTGTTTCTCAACATCAGCTGGGAATGTGGTAATAGATGGAGTTCTTTGGGGAGACCAAGCTACTCATGGGGGAACTGATCTTTTTAATTTTTATGTTTTGTCTCCTACGCACACTCTGACTAAACATTTTGTCAAGGTGGAAATGCAGATTATTATTTTTGTAGGCTTGAGGCTAATGCCTTGGAACTTTTAACTGGCCCTGAACTAGCAGATGTTCTTTCTGTGTGTTTATATGTTCAAATTTGGACCCTTGGTAGGTTTTTACAGATGAGAGTAGTCTTACTGCGTGCTGAGCTTTCCTGCTTTTTCTTCCACTCTTCTTTTGGTGGCTGGGAAAATTAATGTAGCTTATTTGTTATTTAGGAGGGAGAAGGCTGTGTCTGAGAGGCTAAGCAGTTACGTTGTGTTTGCGTGCTTGTTTCTACACACATGGAAAGATGAAGACTATACCCTTGGAGGGTGCTAACTGCTATTTGTGTCTTAAGTTCTGCCTTACTATAGCAGTAGAAGTGAAGCCCATTTGAGGGTGATGTCTGAAGTAGGAGACTATTACCCACCTGGTGAGCCCTATCAGCAGAACAGTTGGATCTTAATTAGATTTCTTTTTTCCTTATAATTTGCATTAACCCCTTATTAAGGGAACTGGCACTGTATAGGCCTCCTGTGTTTGCTTCATTTAAAAGATACATAGGGGCAAATGAGTACCAGTTATGGAAATAATATTCCTCTTTTTCCTTCCTTCTCCAGCCCCCTCTGCTCACTTTTTTTTTTTGGTGTTCATTTATGATTCATGCATGCAAGGTTGGATTTTTGTTCCGTTTGCTTGCAGCTGCAGGTTTGAGTGCAGGAAGCCTGTTACTCTGCATCCTGTCTTTCTGTTTAGAATTTGATGTGACTATCTCAATGCCTGAAATATCCTGAATGAAAGGCCTGTAATACAAGATAGCTGAGAATACTGGGAATTTGTTCTGTAACCTGCATTTGCACTATGGATCTGAACTGACTTTGCTTTCATGCTTGTTTTGTTTCAGGATGAATCTCATTTCCTGAAGAACACAAAAACTGCACGCTGCCAGGCTGCCATGCCTCTGCTCAAGGTGTGTATGCTGGGTGCCAAAGCTCTGATTGCTGATGTCAGGCTCCCAGGGCAGTGTTGCTCCACTTACCAGGTTTAGGAGCCAGCAGCTGAATTCTTTTGGTGTGTAAGGGGAAATCCAGGTAATAGACTGGAATTTGGCTTTACCACTTGTTTCCATACAAATATTAGATGGTAAAACCTAACAAAACAACTTCAAAAGCTCGATATAATTGTGGTGCTGCCACTGATGAGTTCTGTGATGACAGGGAGAAGGGAATGTCAGAACTTGCTGAATGTATTCAGGGAGAGTAGACAGAATATAGTGGTGTCAAAGTAGCTTGTTAAATGAAAATAATCATTATCAGTTACTTCTTGGCACACAAATTGCTGCTGCATGTCAGAATGGCATTGCCTAGGGCCCTTCCCTGGTTTTAGACTTACTGCAGGCTTCCAATGTATTTGTGTGGCTGGGGCTTAGGAACATTCCTTCTGGTCAAATGTACAGAGCTACTGGGAAATGGCAGGATGTGAGGTTAGTGGGACAAGTGGCCCACAAAATGGAGGCAATTGTCAATTAAAAGATACCAGGAGAAGTGTAAATTCTAATGTTTGCCTGTTGTCCTGGGATCAAAGAATCAAAGTCACCCTGGTAGCCTCTAACAGGTACAGATTAAAGTTATGGGTAGTTTCTAGACACTGCAGAATCTGTACCTTGGAAGAAGGTAGATGCAGTTCCTCTTCAGCAATTAACCAGCAGTATGTAAAAAGAGAAGATCTGATCTGTGATGGCTTTATAGCAACCACCTTTAATATGCAAGATTGTTAATGGCATGCTGAAGATGATTGTCCTTGAATAACGTGGTTGTTCTCCTTAAAGGCCTGACTCGTGTCTTCTCTTGGTTTTCAAATCACTTCAGGCTTTTAATGTTTGGAAGCTTAAGTAGGAGGTCCAATTCTGTGAGCAGTTTGAAATACAGTAATTAGGGTGTATGTCTGAAAATCGTGGAAAATAACAAATTCGCCCTCATTTTGAGCAAAATGCTCAAAAAACAGCCTCATCCTTTGCTACTTGAAGCTTTGTAAGGATCAGCTTGTCAAAATTATTTGCAGGCTGCAAGATATGGGAGTGAAAGATGGTAGCTGTTAGGCAGAGGTTAATTGCCTGTATGCACTTCCTGAGAATTTACAGTTTTATGCTGTCACATCACTGGTCTTAAAGAATTGAGAGCTGATGCTTCTGAAACTGAATTTCAGTCTTCTGAAAGCATTAAGAGTTTCATATTCATATTGTGCATTATCTCACCTGCAATGAGCATTCAGTACCAGATGTTTTGTGTTCGATGTTCAGGTAAATTCTGGATGCTGACTAAAATTTCTGAAGTATTTGCTGTAATAGCCATTTTTCTTCTCTCCTTGCTTTCCAACACAGGCATTTTGCTCTTAAACTATCCCCTTTATCAGCTGTGTCTTCAGCTCCTAGTGAGTGATGCTGTGGTCACTGCTGTGGTCACAACACATCACATCAATGTTTTTGTATTTGAAAGAACTGCCAAAATATCAGGAGCTTTCATCACTTAAATACTGAATCTAATAACTATACTATGTGATACTTACAGTAAGTAGCCAGTGGGATAGAAATGGGAGTATTTTCATTATTTTACATGATACCTTGAAATTACTGAATAGGAGGTGTGGCTAAACATGCTGCTGAGGGTAATATTCTTGTTTTTGCCTTCTCTGTGTTAAAAGGATTTAAGCAGCAGTAGGGCCCTTAGAAGAGAACAGAAAAAGGTGTAACTAGGCAGGTCCTTGAGAGGTAAACTGCTTCTAGTACCTCAGTCCCTTCCTTAAGGTTACAGTGTGCAGCTGTGCCAGTGCTGAAACCAGAGCCCCTGGAGCTAACACATGCCTTGTTTGTCTACCTTCTAAGCACTGCCACTTCTGACTGTTAGCACAATATTGCTTTAAACTATCTGAAATTGCCATAGTTGCTGGTATTTCCTATGAGGATCTCAGTATCCTAAAGTATAAAAGCTTGAACTGACTTTTAGGGACCAAAAAAAAAAGAAATCTACTTAAGAAATGTGGTCCTTTGTCCATACATGCTACAAAGATTTATGAGTCCATAATGACACTGGACAGATCTAAGTTGAAATGTTTTGGAGACAGAAATGTTTGTCAGTTCTATCCATACCTAATTAATTCTTTATCTTGATAGAATCTGCTCTTTTGACTTTCCATTTGAATAATAAATAAAATACATAAGTTGTTACAAGTGTTTATACAGAATTGCACAATAATTGGATTAAATTAGTACATTGATAATGAAGATGACATACCTTGGATATTAGTTTCTAATTTGTCTTGTTAGATAGCCAAACTGAATCTCACCTCTCAAATCTTTATCTCATGGTTACAGCATTTAAGGCCTTATTTTAGTTTTAATGTCTGGTACTGACCAGTTTTCAAAATGAAATGGTGTTTTTAGCCACTCAGTCATAATTCATCTTTTCCTGCTCTCTTGTATATATTGTAGAGCAAGTGTGGTATGGAGTTGTCAACCAAAGCCATGTATTAAATATGTCACCTAAGTTTGCCACTTGGGCATTTTTAGACATTTTTTTAACATTAATAAAAGCTGCAAATTTTGTGTGTGTGCAGCACTCAGTATCTTTTCTGACATACTTAGCTGGTATTCTGACAGAGATTCAGAAAAGTTTTACTTGAGACAGAGGAAGAAATTTTGTAATGGCTGGATGTATGCAGTGGCTGTGCCCGCTGCCTCGTGGCTTACCCCAGCTTGTTATTAGTTCAGAGTAAATATATGGGTGTGTTATGCCAAATTTACTGTTAGTGGACAGAACTTTGAGAGGAACTTACTGCACGAACAATAAGATAGGGTGAAATAGCAGCAGCAGGATGTTTAGGCCCTATATCTTATTCCCTTCATGTTCCAGTGGATGTGCAAACTTGTGGGTGTGCAGACTTGTACATGGGGGAGAATGCTCTGTCTGCCTGCCTATGTGAAAGGAGGTGGTAGAGTTTGCACACAGTCTGTGTGCATCCCTGCAGAATTATGGAGAAGGATATTTTGAAAGCTGTAGTAGAAAACAGTCCTTTGATGTTTGGTCATGTAGTAAAAATGCTGCTTTCAGAGTCAGCCAGCTTTCACACCAGCAGGTCAGTGCTGGCAGCTGCCTGAGGTTTGTCCCCAGCTGCAGCAGCTCTCAGGGTACTCAGGGGCTAGAGGTTACTGTGTTCAAAGTGGTCTTTGTGTCTTGTTTCCATGCACATCAAAGTGAGAATAGCTTCATACTGTTGGGCTGCAGTTGAGTCACCAAAAGGGCTCGTTAGGCCCGGCAGGTCCTTCCCCCTCATTCAAAGCTGTGTCAATTGGTAATAGGACCTACTTGTCATCTTGCTGTTTTCTGTAGTCTCCTGTTTGGGACTAAGTTCTCCTAGGCATACTGACAATATTGGTTGTTCCCTTCACCTCTGCCCTGGATCTGCTTCCCTCAGAGGCAGAAAGTGTCAATAGTGTTACACTTCTTGTAAGCATTTTGTTTTTTTCCTTCTAGGATTAGAGTGGCTCAGAGACATAAACACAGGAGAGGGAGTATACATATTACCAACCAGCAAAGCCTCAGGGCTGTGGATGAAGAAGAAACAAACAAAACAAGTTTTTCACTGATTTGTAGTGGGATCTCTTGGGGACCAGAGTTAAGAGGATCCTACTTATTTTGACCAGACAAGGTGCTGCATGGTCTTTATTCTTCTGTAATTGCATGAAATACTGCAAGGCATATTGGAAACTAGGGAAGGTCCCAGTGGAAAATGGATGAGTTTTTTTTGAAGCTTTACAATAAGTAGTGAGGAACTGCACTGGAAACTGAGAAATAAAAGGTACTATCTAATCAAAAATTCCAGTGGCATTAAATGTTCTCATACTCTTTG
Organism: Peucedramus taeniatus; assembly: GCA_013400575.1. Taxonomy (NCBI): domain Eukaryota; kingdom Metazoa; phylum Chordata; class Aves; order Passeriformes; family Fringillidae; genus Peucedramus; species Peucedramus taeniatus. The sequence continues at coordinate 136,628 of WBNO01031592.1, read as the reverse complement.
TGGTCTCTATGAGCATTGCTCTCCAACACATGGATAATATTACTAATTTGATTGTTCCCACTGAGATGCTGTTCCTTTTAATAGTCTGATACACATCCTGATGTTTGCAGGGTTACAGGTCTTTGGTTTTGTTATGAGAGTCCAAATATATTGTGGCTGGAATATAAACCTTTTATGCTTGTTGCCATAGAGCAGCTTCAGAATAGTGGAGAGAAACAGGTCCATGCTGAAGGTAGAAGGTGAGGAGGGAACACAAAAATTTCTATTTCTATTGGGAAATAAACAGCAGCTGTCTTTAGGTGTTACAAATCTGTATGGATTGGGTAAATAAACTTCCTTATTGTCACCTGCTGAGAGAAGGAACTTCATCCTGAAACTGAAGAAGCTGTGGGTCCTCAGGGCTTCATCTTCAGATCGGCTCTTACCTTCCAATTTTTTTTCCTTCTCGGAATAGGAATGCAGTTTAATTTGCTTCAGTCATAGCTTATCACTGCTGTTTGACACACATTGTCTGTCTAGGTGTTGGTTAACAATAGGGAAAAGTATTTATATTTTTGGAATAATTTCATCTAATGAAATGCAGAGCCTGATCTCTTGCCCAAGTAGAGAAACAGACTCCTGAAAGCAGCTGCTAGTCTTTCCCTTTATCACGTCTTCTGTTTCATCAGGTGATTATTTTATTATGGTCCTTCTCAGATTTTTCATTTTGCAGGATAAGCTATTCTTAAGCTAAGCAGTTTAAAATGACACAGTAAGCAAAAACTGGGGACACGAGTAAATGTACAGCCAGAACCAGCCACACTTATTTTAAAAAGTATGTCAGTCTGATAGCATATGGCAGAGCTCCTGCTGTGAAATCCATTTAACACAGAGACAGTCATTGTATGTTAATGAGGCTCTTCATGTGTTCAATTATTTGTCTGTCACGTAACCCCTCTGCCTCGCCTACTCCCCTTTGAATCATTGGTTGCTGGGTCTTGACCTCTAAAGTAAGTCCCATCATTTCATAAATTATTCTTTGACTTTCAAAAGTGACTTTTGTAAATGTTTTCACAGCTGTGGAATTAATTCTTGCTGGTGTGTTTTATGATGCTACAAAGCCACATTTGTCTTAGGCTACTTAGTAAATGAGAACTGCAGACCAGGTCTCCACCAGTTCCATGAACTTCATGCCTAAATGCAACTGAGCAGTAATGTTAGTTCCTCTGTGTGGAAATATGCATCAATTGATTACAAGATCTGATTTTGCTAGAAAGTCCTTTCTGGCCCCTGCAATCTTATTTTTCTGTGGTGTTATTCCATATTATTGTTATAGACCTTTGAAGGAAGAGGCTACATGCTCACTCTTGGCAGCACAGAAGGTTCAGCAGGAAACAAGAATTTAAGCAGTGATCAGTAGAGACTTCTCTGCAGGAGCAAATCTTTATTGGCATCTATTCAAAATTAGTTGCCACTAGAAAAATAAATGGAAATTAAAGCCATTTCTTACATCCAGAATTTAAGTCAGCCTTCAACATTTGGAAATTTGTCGTCCTAGGGTTTTTTTCCTTCTGTTCTTTCTTGAGCTCCATCTGTCACAGGTTTTAAAACTGGAAGGGACCTTTGGGATAATGAGGTAGACCACCTATGTTCCATGAAATTTTCTGGAATTAATTTCTGAAGCTCTTCACAGCTCTCGTAGAGTTAGTGTCTTTTGGAGTTTGTTTGGTTGGCTGCTGTTGTTGGTTTTTTTTGTTTTTTTTTTTTACTTTTCTGTTTGCTTTAAATGGTTAATTAGAAGACATGTTGCAGCCCTCGGTAGGAGCTTGCAGTGGTTGAATACCCTGTCTGTTCAGAAATAAGTTACACACAGCAAAGCAGCAGCTGAACTAGTTTAGAATTCACTAGCTGAACTAGTTTAGAATAACCTGTAACTCCATCATCCTCTCTTTTGACACCTATTTAGGGACTGGGGAGGAAGCCTGAATAATTGTTTCAGCTACTGGGGAATTAGTGTTCTAACCTCATCTTGTGCAGCTCCCAGGAAACACCCTCTGAGAAGCAAGAGCTTGAGAACTGCATAAACCCTTTCAACACAGTTGGGTTTATGTTGCATTTATTATGTCCCTGGTCTGTTTTGAGTGTGTTTTTGCTTTAGCTTGGTCCAGAGCTTTCTTACATGAGATGTCTGTCATCCCATGCCTTCATGTTTCCCTTTTTCTGGCAGTTTCCTTCTGTTGGTCCATGATGAACAAGTTTAATTTGGAGGTTTCTTGCACTTGTGGGACTTGCTTGTCTTGCTTTTTAGCAGATTTCTCAGGGTAGTGTCAGTTTCTTCCTCAAAGGTTTCTGCTAGGTGTCAGATATTGTCTAGGTTCTGTTCAGTTGTCCTCTAGTCTTACCTTAATTTTTAAAAAGGACTTAATTTCTGCTTGATCAGTTTCCTCATGGGATAGGGTATCTCTGGTCTCTGTGACTCCTTCCTCTTTTGAGTAGCATCAGCACCTGTCTTGTGCAAACTCTCACCTTCTGACATGCTCAAAGGTTTGACCTCTCCTCTTACTTAGTTCAGTAACTATTCTGCTTTTTTAAATGTTGATGGGAGTTGTCTGATCCTGGTGGTGATCACATTTCCCTCTGATCTGTTTAGTAGGAATTATTGGAGAAGGCAAGTCCCACCTTGATCACAACCTATATATAAATAGCTGATAGTCTTGAAATTAATTTCCGGAACTCTTTTTCCACCAGATTTGGTTGGTAAGTGGATGAAACAGCTGAATAGATCTGAGTGACTTGTTGATCTCAGTGAAATGATAAAAGAATTTAATTTTCTTTTTCATTTAAATGTGAATGAGCTGTTGGTACAGATGTCACTCAACAATCTCTTTGTTATTTTAATGAACCTGCATTAAACCATGTAGGAAATTGCAAGGCACATGTAATTTAACTACAATATGTGAATTTACAGCAGTAGAAATTCATAGCTTTTATCTAATAATAGAATTAGGTAATAGTGGTGGTATAAAGGTAGAAGTGTATCTTGGAGACTTTATTGTCTGTAGTGTAATTTTGCCCCTACTTCTTGGGAGCACTTGCTTTAGATGCAGGCTTTCCATCCTCTTCCTCTCTCCCCTACAACACATTTTACAATCTTACATTATTTGTATTTATTCTCTCATGTTCTAGCATCCAGCCAGATGTGCCTACACTCACCATTGGCTGTCAGATCTTCTGGCCCTGCTTCAGAGGGCTTCATTTTTTTCTCCTCGCTATTATAAATTTTTTTTAAATGAGCAAAGAAGTAAGGAAAAAAATCCTTCTTCTTTGTATCCCTTCTGCTTTTGTGAGAAAGACAGTCTGCTTGTGGCTTGCTGTGGCAGGTTTATTATGAGAGAATTTATTTTGGAGGTGGGGATGTACCTGCGAGGGCGTGTCATTTTCCTGTGATAGCTGATGCCAAATGAAAAGTTGAGCCAGGCATAAGATGTGTCTAGTGGGTAAATGCTGATTCAGAAAGTACTGTAGTAAAAATGAATGTACCCTTAGAACATGTGGATGGGTGTTAAGAAACTGTGTGGCTTGTCCTACTCCCTGGAAGTTTGAAGTACTGTGCTGGAATGTCTTCAGGCAGCGATAGCTGAAAGTGCCTGTGAAGGTGAGGCACTCTTCCATTTAGGGTACTTGAACGGGGGGTCTGGGATTTTCTTTCAGGACTGTGGTGACTTCCTAAGTTCTGCTGTGTTGTAAGCTGTATGTTAATGATGCCCTGCTTGCTTTTCCCAGGCTGCCAAGAGAGTGATCCTGCTTTCGGGAACGCCGGCCGTGTCGCGGCCCGCGGAGCTCTACACGCAGATCGCCGCAGTGCAGCCAACCTTCTTCCCACAGTTCCACTCCTTCGGGCTGCGCTACTGCGATGCCAAGAAGGTACTGCCCTGGGGAAGTGGCAATATGGGACTCTGCAAACAGCACTAAATATTTTTCAAAACGTGGAGGCTTTTTCTTCCTTCTTCTTTCTGCCCGATGCTACATCTTTTTTTGAGAAAGTTTCTCTGCAGAGTAACGTTTTGAAAGTTCTTAAGCTGAGGAGGTGTAGTTGCTGCAGTGGTGGGCCTGAGAAATGAAGGCAGTAGTGTTTCTTGCCTTGAAAGCCATGGAAATAAAAATGGGGGAAAAAAATCCCCAAACAAATGTGGCCACAGCTGGTGAAAGGAGCCTATTCCTTTCACATATTGTCCCACTGTGTTTTTAAAAGGGGCAGAGTAACTAAGGGGCCTTTAAGCAGCTGCAGATTTGGGCTAATTGATTTTTAAGAAAATAAAAAACAACAAACAAAATAACCTAGTTTCTAGTCTTAGCCCCTGTTTGATAAAGGACTTTGTTGCTTGGGATTCTGGATTTTATACCTCCAGGTAAGTAAAAAATGGAAGACTTACAGACTTTATCTTTGTATTCCACCCTGTTCTAATTTAGGAAATGAATGCAATCCTCAGCTTATTTTCAAAATAACTCCTCTGCCAGCTGCTCAGCAGTTGTTTCCACAGAGTTACTGAGTCCAACCACTGCAAGAATTTGGCTTTGCACAAAGCCAGCATTTGCAGCCATGATAGCAAATGTATGCCTTGCTGCCAAGGTATGGGCAACTCACCTGTACTTGGATTTGCCATCCCTAGGGCTTTTGTGTGTGTTGGAACAAACACTGCTAAGAGACGAGCTGTTGCTGCTGCTTGTTGTACATAGAGGCTCTAGGATCTTCTGTGCTGGTTGCATAGACACAAAAGAGGGACTCAGATCTCCCTACGGCTCTAATTCAGTGTTCAGCAAAGTGGTTGGAAACACCAAATGACCATTTCAGTGTTCAAAAATATTCACCAGTGTATGCCATAAAAATAGTTGCAGCTATTTGTAGGGCTTCTGTGTTTGTTTTCTTTTCTGTTTGGGGTAGCTAACATATACCAAGTTTTTACTAAGAAGATTCTTACTGCAGTCTCATAAAATTCTTGAATCCCCTTCTTCCTAGATCTGAATGCCCACTTGCTTTCATAGTCAGTGTAGTGCTGTTTGGTGTATGTCCAAGTGTGCAAGACAGAGGAGCGTTTAATTGGCTTTGGTAGTCATGTGCTGGTGCCATTGATTAGAGAAAGGCCTTTAGCATGCAGAATCACAGAACATCAGTCCTGGGTCTCCATCCATAGTAGGAATCATATGGAGGGAGAGGCCACATCTTCTGGTAAGCTTCATTATCTTTAAAACTGAAAGATTCCTTTCTGAGCATTCCTTTCAGAATGGTTCCTAGCGGGAATTGAAGACATGCAGTTTAATCTTTGTAGTTTTCTGCAGTAAAAAGGAAAGCTGATTTGCAGCATGTGAGTCTTAAGTAGGTTTCGAGTTTGATAAGCTCTTTTGAGGGTAAAGTTCTGCACAACTAGCTGTCATTTCAATTATGAGGCAGATGGACCTTGGATAAAAGAAATAAAATTGTTTTACAGGATCCAGGTTGTAACAGTGTGTCCAATGTAAATGACTTTTCAACCCTCAGTGAAACTCAGCATGGTGGTCACAATCTATATCAGCTTCCCTTCAAAACCTTGTCAGGATTTCTATTACAATTTTCTTTCTATGTTTGACCTGCCTCTCCTAGACAGTTGAACATTGTTGGTCTTCTTCATGCTCACCTGGGGCATTTTGTTGCAGTTAATGTCAGTAAATGATAGCATGAACCTAGGAAGAATTTGGTTGTTTGGAGAAGTGGGGCTGCTGGAAATGAAGAGATGTAGATAGTATTAGAGAAAAAGATGAGACTGCTGAATATGGGTTGCCATAGATCCACTTGGCAATGAAAAAATTTAAGAGGCGATTGTAGTTGGTTCCTTCATGACTGTGCAGGATCCCTGACATTTGTTGATGTAGCTCTAACCTGAGACTGTGTTAGGAGTTGCATCCTCTCTGAAAAACTGTTTTGGTACTTCTGCTGTCAATACTCAAATAAGTTCTGCTTTCTGTCCTGAAATTGGCAGCATTATGAGTGGAGGTAGAATTGTACAGAACCAGAGAGGCTTTGCAAGGCTTTTGAGGATGTGTAAGGATGAAAGGTGTTATGTTAAAATGTTTTGATATTAGTAATAAATCCGATTGCATTATAAGATTAAAGAAAAATTGGCAAACCTGGTCCATTCAATTTAAAACTAAAGTGTGACTAGTTTGTGTTTCAAGATTTTATGACAGAAAATTGCAAATATCTGGCAGATCTGGTTAGAAATGTTATAGAAATTTGTAAATTTTTATAAATTCAATCTCCCAGCATCTGTACTTCTAAAAATGCAGCAAGTGAAATGTCACTTGTTATTTACAAGATGTCCTGAGACTGTTTCCCAAAATACATGCTGTGAATTCATTTTTCAAATTGGCTGATGTTGGCAAATATTAAGTAATTTCTATCTGAGCACATGCTCTGAATTTGTAAGAGTTTGGCAGCTTCTGCTAACACTGTAATAAGTTTACTGACTCATGTAAGATGCTGTAACACTTTGGTAAGAAAATCACAGTTGGAAGCATGTGTTCTGGAATGTTATGGATCAAAGCCAGATGTGTATTTTGGCAAAATATATGCCCCTCTTTTTTTTTTTTCTCTTTTTCTTTTCCACAATAGGGTATACTAAAGTAAATTTGAATAATTCCAGAAGTAGTTTTCTCTTTATAACTAGATAGGTGCAGCACAGAGCTAGAATGTTTCCTTGTTTGCAAATCGTTCCAGCACCATAAGCAATATATAACCTAAACATACTGTGGGGACTCTGCCTGTATGTGCTTTTTAACATGACAGTAGATGGTGTCTTGGCTCTGTGTGTGCCTTGTTCTTTGCTTTTTGAGGATGCTGCTTTTCTGAAATCAGTTTGGCTGCATGGACACAAACCATATGTATACTTGCTTGTTATGGAAGTGGAAAGCGGGAAAACACTTTTAAGGCTTTTAAGTGGAAAGAGGTAGCCTGAGGAATATCCAGACCCCACAGCAGGCCTTGCTGAGCAGCCTAATCATATTGGTCCTTCCTACTCACCTACCCAGTGCACTGAGCAGTGTGGGCAGTGGGCTTTGGAGGCTGGGCACAGCACCAGGGGGGTCCTTCTTGGTTCTGTCCATCTGCTCTGCTGGGCCCATGGAGCCTGGGAAATGCAGAAAGGGAGCATAAAGACTGGCTCAGCAATGTCAGCTTTTATGCAGAATGCCTAAAGCTAATAAAACCAGGTAGACTTGAGCTGGCTTTCTGTGGACCTGAGGGATGCATCTGTGTTGTACTCCTGGTTTCAGGGAAGCAGAGCAGTGATACTCATGTTGGTTTTTTGAGGGGTTGGCTGAGATCCAGGTGGGCTTATTAGCTTCAGCCCTACACCACTGGGCTGTTGTCAGAGCCAAAGTTTTAATTCTATAGGATTCAAACTGGCTATGTCTTTAGGGTTTGAATTGTTTCCTGCTTTAATTAACCAACTGTAGCTAATCAGATAGTGCCATAATTATGTAGGAATAGATTAAGTCAAATGAGTTTAATGATGGCTATAAGTACCAGAATCTGAAGTCAGTTAATGGTTCACATCAGTACAATATGGCAATAGGATTGCAGATTGTTTTATCTCAACCTAAAGTAGGAGTGTTCACTTTTGGATATCAGAGAGGTCTTACTTGCCTATAAGCTCTTTGTTTCCTCCTCTTCCTCTCCCACAGCATGTTCTCATCCCTGTTCATCCAAGCAACCCCCCCTTAATACAGTCAGTAGCATGACTAACCTTATGGCTAGTATGATTTATTTTTTGTCTCATGCATTCTAGGATGCAGTGAATCTTTCTCTTTTACTTTCATTTATGTGTTGTAGCAGTTTCCTCTTGGGGAAGACAAAATCAATATAGATATTTAAGTTTAAGTCCATTTTATCAATTAATGTAGCTGATTGAGGTGCTGAGGCTCCTCACATCTCCATTATATGCATTTCAGGAGGGTATATGTAGTGGCTTACTGTGGATTGTTATTCCAAGACTAGAGGTTGTATTTTTGGACACTGCCAATATTATTTAGAACTAGAGCTATGAGAAAGATTTCACCTTTCTCCCCACCTTGGTCTTTGGTATTCCTGTAGCTGTGTTCCCTATTCTTATTTGTGAAATTGCAGCAGAAAGGTTTCTTTTTTTCTCTTGCTTCAGCATTAAAACCGTATTGGTCTCTCCTCTGAAAGACAGCTGTTTGAAAGATGCTTCTTTTGGGGAATGTACCAGTTCTGATGCCACTTGTTCTTTCTCAGAGAACAAAAGACAGGCTGTGGTGTTGCTGGTAGGAGAAGTGATGAGCTGAGCTTAGTTGAACAGGTGTATATTGCCTGCACACAGGATCTTGGAGGATAGGCCAGGTTCAGAGGGGAGTGCTTCAAGGAGGAGTAAATGAATGGCTTGTTCAGAGGAGCTTTGAAGTGATGATGCTTTGAAGAGACAATGTTTGGAGTAATGTCTTTTGGGCCACAGTTTATTTCTGGTTTGCTTGAGTCTGAGGCAAACACAGTAATGGCAGAAATAGAGTATGTCAGGAAGCAGAGCAGGAGTCAGGTCACAGTGGAGAACAGGCAGTTCTGACCTAGCATGTCAGACAAGTGTAACAACTCTGTGAAGGCATCTGGGTTAAGGATGTTTGTCTTCGTGCTGTTAGAGAATATTTTTGTGTGTCTCTCTGCTTAAAGCTGAGATAAATGTGCATGCACAGAACTGCAGTGAATTCTTTTGGCCGGCTCAAAGCTGCAAGTGGAGAGCAGCAACACCTTGCTGTGTGAGAGTGAATATCAGAGCACAGGGCTGGAGTAGGGATTCCTGCCACCTTTCTGCATAGTCTTCTTCCCTGCACCTCCCTGGGCTCTTGTAGATAGGAAGAAGGGAAGTTTGTAAGTAACCTTTTCGTGTTGAGTGGATTAGTTTGTATGCTTCTTATTGCCATTTTTGTCAAATCTGCTGACAATCAAGTTCTTGCCTTGTTCACATTCCTTGGAAATTTATTCTGCTTTAGGGTTGTATGCAGAGCAGTCTCTTACAGGTTTGTCACTGATAACTGCTTTGATCTTTCCCAGATGCCATGGGGTTGGGACTACTCTGGATCATCCAACTTAACTGAACTGAAAATTTTGTTGGAAGAGTCCATCATGATCCGACGTCTGAAATCAGATGTGCTTTCCCAGCTTCCAGCAAAGCAGCGCAAAATGGTTGTGGTGGCTCCTGAAGGCATTAGTGCAAAGACCAAAGCTGCCTTGGCAGCTGAAGCAAAGAAGATGGCCAAAGGATATGAAAGCGTAAGTCAGAAACTTTTGTGATGAGCCATTGCTATTTCAGGTGCTTTTATTTTAAAAAACTTTTTTGTGAAAAGCAGTACCCTGAGTTCCAAAGGTCAGAGCCACACCTTCTGTGAAGGCACAGTTTTGAATGAGTGTACAGCACAATCAAAACTAGCTCAGCTTGATTTGATTTTGATCTAAGTGGTCTATTTTGTCCCTTTGTGTGAAATACCATTTCTTCTCTTTTTTTCTCTCTTGTTAGTAATTTCTAATTGTCTTTCAGATCTCCTGCCTCTCTACTTACTCTCCTGTCTAGCCTTGCAATCTCATTCAGCCTACAAAAAACAGCCTTGAGCTGTGTTGTGAACAGAGCAGTAGCCAAAATTGTGAAGGGTTTATTTTTGCCTTTCTTGTTTGTTTTCCTTGTATGGGTAGAAAATGCATGTTCTAGGCTCCTAGGTTGCTGGTACAGTTCTGTTAGAACTTAGGGGTTTTTCCTTGCCATTTTAGTTGGGACATGCTTTCTCAACTAAAACTGCATTTGTGATACACTTGTCACCCAGCTGGTAGGAGTTGAGTGGGAGGTAGGAAGGGAGGTGTCAGGGCTGTGTGAGTATCTGCTGTACCTCATGGCGAGTAGGAGAATTCCCCCCCAGGCCTCTATTGTTGTGCTTTTTTAGGCTGATTTTTTTTCTAGCAAAGTGTTTATTTGCAGCAGCAGAAATACCAGATCTGTAAGCAAGAAGGCTAAAAGGCATTTTTGAGACTCAAATTTGTTTCTCTCTTCCTTCTACAGAAACAAGAGGAGAAGGAAGCTCTTCTTGTCTTCTTCAGCAGAACAGCAGAAGCGAAAATCCGTTCGGTCGTGTAAGCGCCGTGTCACTGCTTCATTCTTGCCCATTAAAATGTGGCTTTCTGCTGAGAACAGGGAGACAGTGCCTTAGAGATAACAGTGCAGGGACATGAAGCATAGCCTCAAGTCAGCCTAGAAAAACTTATTGTAATTACAACGCACTAAACATTTTCTTCTCTTGGGGTTCTTTGGCTGAATAAGTCTTCTGATTTGATTCCAGGTATAAATCTAAACTGTCATTTGAGTCATTTAAAATGACTTTGGGTTTGGGGCTTGGATCAAATTCCCTGGTCTGGACCCTTTTTCAGTTTAAGGAGCAGGGAAATAATGAAACTAAAAGCACCAACAGAATTTGAGAAAACAAATGCTGTAGTTCTGCTGCAGCAGGAATCCTGAAAAAAAAACTTATGAGATGGGCTTAGCTTTAGTTGTAGTGTGCTTTAGGAATCTCACAGCTCCTACTGAAGTTCTTGGCTCTTCCACAGGGCTCACGTGGGACCTCCGTAGTAAAATTTTTGTATCGCAGGTGTGCTTTTAACTCTCTCTTCCCTAGAAGTAATTTCTTTCTGTGCCCTTTCATCTTTAGCCTTTTTGCTGGGACTGCAAAGGAGTTGCTTTAGGTCATAGTATAATTTTCTAATAAGTAATGTGGTAATAATACGAAAATGGTTTACTTTCCACAGCTTTCTGAATGTAAGGACCAACTGATGTGCGCTGTGCAATTTCACAGTAGCAGGCCTTGCTGCAAAATTTGCTTGTTTGGCACAGATCTGCACTTCATAGTCCCAGCATTCATTTCTGTAGAAGAGTTTCTTCCTTTTATGTTAATGAACAGTTATAAGACTTTTGTTTTTTTTATATCAGTTACAAGTGTGAACCGAATATAAAACCATAAAGTGCTGTTTATTTGATTCTCTGGTCAGAAGTAGTCCATCTTTTCCTGGGGTTTAGTAGCATTTAAAATATTAGTTACTAGAAGCTGCTAAGGTACAGTACCATCTAACTAATGATACTGTCCTAGGATCATCAGCACTTCCTGTGTCTTACCTTAATGAATTATCTTCCATTGCTTCCACTGAAATGGCTTGCCATTTGTTAAACAGAATGTGGGAAGGAGATATGAAATAATTGTGATGTGTTGGTTGGCCTCTGTTTACTACTCTGAATGTTTGCTTTGATATTTGTTTTAAAATACAGCAGTCCCACTCTCTCCCAGACTTCTTTGTTGAAATAATACTGTCATGTAACGGGGAACTGAATATTATGAAGCCTGCAAAGTTGTCTGCCATCTTAGTACAGTGCTGGAAATCCTTCTTGATCCTTTGTGACAGTTGCTGCTGACTTAGATGTGTTGACTTTAGCAAAGTTCTTGGTATTCCTGGGGTATACCCAAACATCTTTGCTGTTTAAAAAAAAAAAAAGACATAATTTATATGGGCTTACAGGTGTTCCTCAGGCTCCAGTTAACCTGATTGTAATACAAGTTACTACATAGAAATGGGTTCTGTAGCGGTGCTACATGTAGTCCATGGGAAAAGCTAGATGTTTTTATTTAAGTCATTTAAAAGGAGCCTTGTTGCCTCTCATTGGCCATTAGCCTATATGCATGTGGATAACTCCTAGAAATAGCTGACAAATTTAGGTACTTAAGCCGGAGTAAATTGTCAATGGGAACCCTTGCAAGAAAAGGTATTTTTTGATGATCAGTGTGTTTACAGGTATTTTCTTCTGATATAAAAACAATCCCAAATAAACCCAGCAAGTTTAACTGCATACAGATTACTTTACTGTATTGTGATTGTGCAGAAGTTAGAAATACAGATGGGTGAGTGAGATTGTAATTAAGTATAGATGACCTTCAGTTGATTGGCCAGGGATGTAATGTTCCAAGTAGGATATAATAAACGGATTCTCTTTGACACCCAAGTATAATGTAGGCAGCTGTCTGCCTGTGGTGAAGAAAAACTGAGGGAATTTTTCTTTCTGTATTTTAACTTCTAGAAGACTTGAATTGCTGCTTGCACTTCACTGCAGCTTTTTATGCTAGCCTGTTTCCAAGTGTTTGTGTATAGATGGGCAGTATCTTCAAAATTTGTTGTGAGCAAAGTCTGTATTCTCTCAGCACATAATTTTTATAATGTTTTGGTGTTTTTCCTTTTTCATGTAGAGAGTACATCCTGGAGTTACTGGAAAGTGGGAATAATAAATTCCTGGTGTTTGCTCATCACAAGATAATGCTGGATGCAGTAGTTGCAGAGCTGAAGAAGAAAGTAAGTGACTGACTGATTTGTCTTAACTTTATCACTGTTCCAGCTTCAAAGCTGTTGAACAGCCCCCTGGATTTATGGCTGGTCAGATAGTTTAGGACAGTTAGTGACAGAGATGATTTCTACTTGCTGTGCTTCTGAGTGTGCCCTTCACTGAGGGAGCTGAGCTGTCAGGGTGAATGCCTCACAACATGCACTTTGTATTAGCTAAATTGCTTTTATTGTATTTAATGTTCTTTAATTCCACTGTCTGCCCTGGAGCTTGTGAATTCTTGTGTTACCCTGTGTGGCCGTTGTTCTCCAGTCTTTCCTCAGAAGGAGAATAACACTACCCAAGCCTCCTATCCCTGCCTGCCTTTACCTCTGTGGTGCTCTTACATTTTTCAAGTAAGATGGTGTAGGGAGAGTTGATAGACCTGCCAGTCACTTCTCTTGACTTCTCTTGTTTGTCTAACTTTTCATGTGAGATTTCCATTGATGCTCCTAAAGCATGCTGGGTTATGCTGAGGCAGTGTGAAGAATGCTTTAAGATATCTATAACCCACAGTGGCACTGGTGACTTTGCTCAGTGGCAGCACTGGACATGGGATCCACTAAAACATGGAAGGAGTATACAAAGAAAGGGGACACCAGGTCTCTAAACAGCATCTTCTGCCTTTTCACAGCACGTTGAGCACATTCGCATCGACGGCTCCACGTCTTCAGCTGAGAGGCAGTCTCTGTGCCAGAAGTTCCAGCTCTCAGAGAAGCAGGTTGTGGCTGTCCTTTCCCTCACTGCTGCAAACATGGGCCTGACATTGTCTGCTGCAGATCTCGTGGTGTTTGCAGAGCTCTTCTGGAACCCAGGAGTGAGTGTCCTGGAGGGGACAGGGCTTGGATGTTCCCTGGAGAGCAGAAATGTTGCTGATTAAGAGACATAATGGGCAGGCAACTGTCTCTAGGGTTTATCTCTTTCTTTTTCTGATGTTTGCTGGCTCTGCAACCACAGGTGCCTGGGCTTGAACCTGTGAGGCTGGTTTACACAGCTTCCTGGCAAGGGAAGGTGGCACAAAAGGGAAACTTGCTTCTGTCTTTATTTGACAGAGCTCTTAAGGGTTTGCCCAGCCAACACCTGAAAGGGTCCATCATCAGTGCTGACCCTCTACTTTGGAAAACTGTTCAGTGCCTTCTGGGAACCTGGTGTACCAGATTACTTCTTGGCTTACTCTGTTTGAGAATAGGGTTTCAAAACAGGCCTTAACAGGATCCAGATAAGAAAGAGTTGCTAAGCAGAAGAAATGAGATTCTCTGTTCTCTGGTGCTTACACTCTTTCTCAGATGTTGCAGTTTTCACTTTTTGTGATGTTTTTACGTTAAGATTTTGATCCAAGCAGAAGATCGGGCGCACCGAATTGGCCAGACCAGCTCCGTCAATGTTCACTACCTGGTGGCTAAAGGCACAGCAGATGACTACTTATGGTAAGAAGTGAGAAAGACACTTTGGTTCTCCTGACACGTGTTTTCACTGTTTGTAACACGTGGTGTGAGGGGTTAATGCTAGTGCTGATTTCCACCGCCTGTGAGGGGAGGATCAGTATGTGCCAGGGCTGCTGCAAGCTGGTGACATGGCCTGGCTGCAGTGGACATGACTGAGTGGCTGACAAGCAGGAGGAATAAAAGTAGTTACCTGACAAAGAAAGGGCTCTCAAGAGAAATTCTGGGAGAGCTGATGCATCTAAAACCTTCACAGTCTCTGTGTGAGGAGGAGAAATTTTCTTAGATACCAGCCCAGAACATTCTTGTGCTCGGGTACTGTAAAGTGCTGAGACACTGGAGATGGTTCAGTCTATTGTAGATCAGTTCTGAGTTGCAGTCTGGCTGCTGTGTGCTTGGACAGGGAGCTGTGGAGGAGGACTGCACTATTGCCTTCCTCTTGCTCTTCAGTGAGCCATTCAGATAGATTAAAAAGGTGCTATTGACCCAGCTCTGGATAGTTGTGGTATGAGGCTTTTTGGCTGCAGTGAGAGTTACCAGTGGACATTAGTCCTTAGGGCTGCGGGAATCGGACATTTGGGGTGGGCAGGATCTGAGGAATCTTTAATGCTGCAAGGGAGCTGACCTGCAAATGATGACAAGAAATTATCCACCAGCTGCTTCATTTAAAGTCCAAAATTACATCTTTATTACCTTGTTTAAAGGAATGAATGAACTAAGTGAACTTGTGCAGTTCCCAGAATATCATGATGGCAAGTAATTATAACCCTACAATGCAAGGATCTGGAAAGTGATGCATCACCCAAATTTCATGGAAAGTTAATGACAGTAATTCTGCCTTTATTTGTGAAATGCTGTCTGTGCAGTCATTAGTGCTTAATGGGGAAGAAATATGGCTCTCGAAAGGACAGTGGCATCTTTTTAAAGACAAGAAAAAGAACAAGAGGATGCGCTATTTTATAAATGCATTAATTGTGCTGTGGCCTTGGCATCTTTCAGTGTCCAGTGTGCAGGTGTGGCCAGGACCTCTCAGCCTCTTGGGCCAGTGATGGATTCTTCCTCCTGCTGTACATTGAGAGTTATCCTTGAAATGCTGATGCATCTTTTGTTGGGGTTTATCATTGCTTGCCTTAGAGACTGAGCACACAGGCTACTATGAGTCCTTTTAGCTGCATCTTCTTGGTCTGACTTCATACCATTGATGTTGCCTCAGTCAACTAGTTTCTCTCTTGGATGTATGTGTTCTCCAAATGTTTATAGCCCAAAATCCTCTAGTTGTTATTAATTTAATTGATTGATATCTCAAGACAGCACACAGTGATTGTAACCAACAGCAGGACAGGTTAAGGAACCAAGAAAGTTTGGTAGAAAAGCCATCTTTATACCCAGTTGTATCCTATTTTTAACACATAGTTAAAACATATTTATTTAACATATTTCTACACATAGTAAATGAAGCAGTGTCCTTGATTTTTTCCTTTCAATAATATCCGTTTATCACTCCTAGGCCAATGATTCAGGAGAAGATCAAAGTGCTGGGTGAAGCTGGTCTTTCAGAAACCAATTTCTCTGAAACAGCTGAGTCAACTAATTACTGTCCTAAGGTAATTGACCTGAAAGAATATTGGTAGTCCCTGGGAGAGGCTGAATGGGCTTTGGCTTGTGTACATCTAGACTGGCACAGGTGACCTTACACCTGTTCTGCCTCTAATGCCACAGCCACAGACCAGATTGTTCAACTCCTCCCAGGATCTATGCAGTTCATGCCTTGGCTTGGACTCTCCACAGAAGTTCCAAGCCTGCTACTTGGAAGGAGACCTATTAGCATCCATGTCATATATATGTCTTTGAGTATATAGTGTATGAGATATGTATGGGTATATATCATGTATAGTATGATCTGTACACACATGTGCACTGTGTAAGGGAAGTGTCCTCTGATTTTGCTCACTATGTTTTACATGACAGTGTGGATATAGATCCTGTTCTGTTCTGTTTCCTCAGCCAGATCCAAAGCAGAAGACAATCTATGACCTTTTCCAAAAGACCTTCTCTGAGAGCAGAGATGATGCTGATGATGTTTTGTTTTTGGAGGCAGCTGATGCTGGCTGTGAGTCTGACTGTGGCAGTGCCTTGCAAGACAGAGAAGCAGAGACATGTTCAGTGAGTCCGAAAAAAAAGCGGCGTATTGAGGAAGTGTAAATGGTGACAGCTAAAGATGGCAGCTAAGAGATTTTTTTTTTTATTAAAAAAAAAAAACCAAACGTAATCACATATTATTTTTTAATTTTTGAAAATAAAAGACTTGAAGTTTTCTTTATCTCTGGCATGTTTCATCTCAAAGGATGAGAAGGCAGTGTGACAGATGTGCAGCACACACCTGGCAGCCTGCAGGGTTTGCAGTGCTGGTTTTGCCGATGACTGAATGGACATGGGCAAGTATCATTCTGCTGTGTTTCAGCACGTCAGCTTCAATAGTTGTTTTGTTTAAAAAGCAGATAATGGTTTTCTGTCTCCAAGGCAGAACTCTTGAGAAAACCAACTCAGCAGCAGCTGCAGAGTGCTTTTAACAATGTTTTCCATTTCCAAAAGTCTGTGTTCCTAGGAGTTTGTTCCCCGGCAAATTTGGCCATTACTTGGATCACTCACAGACTGGCTCTTAGGTATTCTGTTTGGCCATGAGGAAGAAAGATCCAAACAGATCTTGATGTTTTGTGGAGGTGGGGAAGATGAGGGAAAAGAGGAAGTTACCACCTTGAAGCTAAGTAATCTAGCTGTGTGCCAGTAAGTGTGCATTGCCTGTTTTAGGCACATGTCTGCCTCTGCACACTCTTCTCTGGCCTTGTGCTGAATATTAGGACCTGCTCCATGGCATGTGCTTCTTCTTTCAGTGGAGGGTGAAGCTTGTGCTGACTGCCAGGGATTAACACTGACTTCCCAGGGAGGTGGGGTGGGTGGCTGTCTGTTTTCTTCAAGACTTGACTGATTTCTACAGGTCAATGAGGAGAAGGGGACACAGGCAAACCTTTGCTTTTGTTTTGTAAGAAACTGATTCTGGACTGAACTGTTCAAATAAAAAATTGCTCTAAGTTGTGTACCAAGCTTTTGGTACTTACTTTAGCATTCCATCTCCCATTTAGCTGTGTTTTACAGCTGTAATCTGTAGAACAGGTGGCATACTGAAGGCTTACATTTAGCTCCTGGAGGCCAGCAGCTAACGTGCTGTGGAGGTGATGTGCTTGGCTCTGTCCAGATACAAGACACTGACAAAAATACCTTTCTTGTAAGGCAGAGGAGAAAAATGTTTGTGCTGTAAGATCAGCCTGGTAACATTAGGTATTTTTTCCTGCATTGAAAAGTTTGATTGTTCCATTTTCAGCTGGTGTTGTCATGGAAATGCCCCACAGGCTGTGTGTACAATTGTGCTGGGTGGAGAACTGCTTTTCATTAGTGACTGCAGATGGTGCTCTGGGGTGTGAGCAGTAGCAAGGGGTGTTGGGAGTGGGCAGCTGGAGGAAATGCTTTATCTCTGGGTTTGAGGCTGAGGGTTAACCCTCACTGCTCTTACTTCAACAGCTGGCCAGGGGATGAAGACACGCTTTTTGACATTTTTAAATGTCTGTCATCTTGAACACAGAGTATTTAATCTGTCGGGAGGATGAGTGATCTTTCTACTTGCAAAGTGGGTTGTTCTGAGTAAGGGGTGAGAAATGTTGCTGTCTCCTGACTGAAAAAAAAAAAGGCAGAAGACATTATTTGTGTACCCGTATTGTTGTCTCCTATAGAAGTAGTTCTCTTCTTTGTACAGCTACAGCTGTTTCAAAACACTACTTTTCTGAGATACACTGAGAGAATGCTTGGAGAATTCTGGTTCATACTAACTTGATTCATCTTTTCTGTATGTTGATAAATCCCTGGTGGAGGAATGATAGGTAAACCTTCCCTTTGCTAGGACCCATAAAATCTCAGCTGGTTTGCTTCCCAGATACAGAGGTTTTTCAAATACACCTGAGATCCACTTTATCCTTACTACATGAAAAAGGGGAGAAGAACCTTGCAGGAAAGTGCTGTTAGTGATTACTTCAAGGAACTGGAGAGACTGCAGGCCTTACCCAATGGCACCCTTAGTGCATCATTAACATGGTGAGGAGGTGGCTGGGCAGCTGGCAGCAGGCTCAGACAGGATCTCCAAGGCTTGCTGACAGAACCTCTGCAAGGCCGTGTGCAGGATGCCAGTGGGACCCACAGCAGGCTCAGGAACATGGAGCACTCCTGGGGCCTCTTGTGCCTGCTGGCTGGAGATGATAGAACTGTACCTTTTTGGCATTATCTAAAACCAGTAGAGGAAGGCAAGGACCCACCTTACTGGATCTTGGAGTATATAACTATGGCTGGATGCTTGCATGTACACCAGCATCAGTGCTCCCACTGTGTTGGAGAAAGGTGTGTTTTCAAGAAGGATGCCAAAACAGCAAGAACAAGTTAAAATACCTCAACAATAAACTGGAGAAGTTCCAAATAAGTGTTCTTTGTGTCCCAGGCTGGCTAGCTTCATGAGCTGAAAAGTTTAAAGGGGTGAACTATCAAGGCATGGCTGTGCTGGCCTTGTGTCCTTCATCTTCTCAGTCCCTTGGAAATGTGTGTTAAATTCGGCAGTGCTGGGAGTGGCTGTCACCCAGGGCAGCTGGGTTTGGTTGTTGCCAGAGCTGCCTGTGACACTGGTCAATGATGGATAGGACCATGTGCTGTACTGTCACAGCAAATCTGAACTCTGTAGATAAAGACCAGAGAATAACACAATTCTCTGGATGTGTTGGCTATTTATTTTTTTTAACCATATCGCCACTAGGCAGCCAAAGGAAATTAATTTTTTCTGTTTCCTAATACGTTGGTATCAAAGCTGCATCCTGTGAGTCATCATTGTGACGAGGATATGAAAAGGGCAGATATATTCGTAGGATATATCAAATGAAATTTTGATTCAACTGAGGGAGATAAAAATACCATTGCCTAAAGCCTTGCTGAGCCCTCATCTCAAACATTGCTCTGTCCCACCAGCTCCCAGAAGAGCTTGCAGGGATGATCAGGGAATGAGGAGCCTGGCATGATAGAGGGAATTAAAAATGTTGGTGTTCAAACCCAGAGAGCAAGAGCCAAGAAGGAATGTGACATCTGTCCATGAGCATCTCTTAAGGTACAGACCCCAGCCAGGGAAAGTAACACCGTGGCTGGGTACACTCGATTCCATGATTCCCTCAATTAAACAGACAAGTGAAGAGTGCTGCCATTGCTTCAGGCAGCCAGGGTGGGTATGGAGGAAAATTACCTGCAGCAATTACTTGGGGAACATTTCTCCAGGTGGACTGGGAAGATCCGGCCCTCTCCTGGCAGGATGAGCCATAGCTGGCTCTGCGCAAGGAAAAGCTCTCATGCTAACTGGATTACATTTCTTAATGGACGCTGATGGGTTGCTAATCCCCTTACAAGCCTTGCAGCTCGGTGGCACTGGTGTTTTTCCTTCTGTGTTCTGGTGCTGGGAATCGAAGGGGCACAGGAGGGCTTTGGGGGCTGGCGGTTTCGGCACTGGGTAAGCCCAAGGAACTTAGGAAATTGCCTTAACCTGACCTGATGCCAAAACTCTTAAAACCTCATGGCTTAGGGCTGGTATGTTTTATGATAAGAATTCATCCTCGTTTATTTACATAAATATTATTATTTACTTTTTTATGCAATTCTGGGTATGTTTTCTGTCCCCGTTTTGACATCTACTTGTTGCTTATTATTTTTAAAAACGAGGTGAGTGAATGGAACTGCCCCCGTCTCCTTTTCTGCTGTGACTTCCCTCGGTGGAAACCCAGGCAGGTGAGCTCTGGCGGGGCTGGCGCTCATGCACAGCCTGGGTCTCACACTGGGCTCCACAGGATGGGTCAGGCTGGAAGGGTCCAATGCTCAGCGGGTCCAACCTCCCTGCTCGAGCAGGGCCACGGCGGAGCACCCGGCACGGGCCTGCATCCAGGCGGTTCGGAGGTGTCTCCAGTGAGGAGCCTCCACACGCTCTGAGCAGCAGCGCGGCCGCCCCTGCTCGGCCCCGTCCGTGCTTCCTCCGGCTCGGCCATGTCCCGGAGCGCGGCCAGGCCCGACCGCCCGGGCTCGCGTCACTTCCGACCNGAATGGCAGCCGCGATGAGGGGAATGGCAGCCGGGGTGAGGGGAATGGCAGCCGCGGTGGGCGCGGGGGACAGAGCGGGCTGCAGCGCTCCGTGCCACAGCGGGCTGGCCCCGGGACCGACGGTCTCGGTCGGTCTCGGCGGCCCGAAGTGCCCCGGTAGGAGCTGCGGGGCTGCAGCAGCGCCAGCCCGGCGGCAATTCATCGCTGATGCTGTAGGGGAGGGTTGGAGGACTGGGACAGCGCTCATGAGCACAGGCTGAGGGAGCTGGGCCTGTTCAGCCTTAGAAGAGGCGATTGAGACGAGATCTCAATATATAAACATAATTAAATAGTTAAAATAGTGTACGGATATCTAAAGGGGGCTGTCAGGCGGCAGGAACCAGGCTCTTCTCGGTGGTGTCACGCAGTTGGACGAACGGGCAGAAACCGATGCACGGGAGCCCACCTGGGCACGGGGAAGAGTTTTTCTGAGCAGTGACCGCGCACTGGATGGGCTGCGCAGAGAGGGTGCGGAGTCTCCCTCAGTGCAGACACTCGGGAACCGGCTGGATGCAGTCCTGTGCCATGTGCTCTGGGCCGAGCCTGCCTGAGCAGGGAGGTTGGACCAGGTCCCTTCCAGCCCGACCCATTCCATGGCGCTGTGAATACTCAGTTTTCACGGCACGGGGAGGCTGCAGCCCGGTTTAGGGTGCTCAGCGCTCAGCTGCCGTGTCGGGAGAGGGGAGCAGCGAGGAGGAAGCTGTCTCTGTAGAGCTGAAGCTCATTCCTGTTTGCCTCCCTACAGGCCAAGCGCACCAAGAAGGTCGGGATCGTTGGTAAATATGGGACCCGTTACGGTGCATCCCTTAGGAAAATGGTGAAGAAGATTGAAATCAGCCAGCATGCCAAGTATACCTGCTCCTTCTGTGGCAAGGTGAGAGATCTCCTTCTCCCAGAAGAAAGTCTTTAAAAATCACATTGTTATTGTTGCTAGAAAGGTGATTTGATGCTTCCGTAATTTTTGTACTGAAGAGAAAAGTGCCTCGATCCAAGATAGGGACTATAGTGAGCTTTGGGCTACTGTCAGAGTCCTCGAAAAAGAGAGTAGACATTTCACATGAATGTTTAGTAGTAGTTAAACGAAAACAAACATTATTACATTTCATGATACAAAAGAGTAAGCAATGTTGTCATGTTATATGTTTTGCATAATTAATAAAATATACCTGACAGAATTAAAGCATCACAGTTGTTACCTTGATAATTAAGGCTTGACTTGGGCTTTTTTTTCCCCTTCAGTAACTTTTTACAGAATACCTGGTGGAGGAACAGAGCTTCCTTTTCCCATTTTAAACTTCTGATGGCAGTTGCTTATTTTTGTGTGCTGTGTAACTCTGGATGGGGAAGAATTTCTGATAGGAAGTAATCTTAACTGTGTGTGTACATAATAAAAATTTGCTGTTAAATCTGGTTTTTGACAGTTTGAAAGGTCCATCACCTTGTGCTTTGCACAGATATTTTTATTGGTATCTGTAGAGTACAAATCTTGGAACTGGCTGGAAATGTAAAAATATTTTCATTACAGGTTTTTTTCTTGCTTTGATTGTTGTTGGGTTTTTGTTTGTTTTTAACTTACTGCCTTTCATATATGAAGTGAGAATGTTCCTAGTCCTGTCTGCAGAGCTGCCTAAGTCAGGCATAGGTGTGGGCAGACCTGTTGTCAGCTCTGCCAGGTGATGGATACCTGCGTGGGGGAGGGAGTTCTGCACCCACCACTCCGGTGCTGTAGGAAGTGGGTCTGGCTTGAGCAAGCTGGGTTTACCCAGGGAGTTCTGGGAGCAGTGGTGTTATATGAGCCAAACCAGGTGAGAATATCAGTTGTGAAAACCTAAGTGGCTCCTTATTGTTTTACTCCTTTAAACTAAGCTGAAGTTTTGATGATGCCTTCAGAAATGACCCAGTTCATACCTGAATGGAAAAGTGTTTCAGAAGTGTCTGCAGAATTTGAGTAAAAGGATTGTCTGTCCCTTTCTTATCTAAACTTGGCTTATAGGAGTGCTATGGTGTGATGCTGAAGGCCTTGCCTGAAGTTTCCTGTTTGGCTTTTTCAGCTGATGGAGAGTGACTTTATTTTTTTCCTTTTTTCTTCTGTTCCAGACCAAAATGAAGAGGAAGGCTGTGGGTATCTGGCACTGTGGATCCTGCATGAAGACAGTTGCTGGTGGTGCCTGGACCTACAAGTAAGGAAATGAGGAAGCTCCAGTCAGCATTTATTCTCACATAGCTGTGGCATAATACAACTTCTGACTTTTTTTAATTTTTTTTTAAATTTTGATCTATTAATCATTAAGTAGATCTGTCTTGAGATAGTGATGGGGGGAGTTGCCTGTTCTGTTAAAATTTGATTGCTATGGATCCAAGTCAATTTGATTGCTATTCTTTGCAATAGGTAAAGCCAGATGTTTTCCAAGAAAAGTTATTTTCATGTTTTCCTTTTGTTGTAAAAGCAAAAAAACTGAATTATAATAACCATTATTGTGAGGGTGCAGTTGCTTACTCCCCTTCTTTGCTTCTTCCCCCACAATTCTGTAGAAGACACTCCTGCCCCACGCGTAGCAGTCGTGAGGGATCTGAGCCCACGCATTGGTGCACGTGGTTGGTGCATGACTGGGGAATTTGGGTTGGGATGAAGCCTGTGAAGTTCCATGTGCTTTGTGGACCAAGGCCTACGCTTTGTTGTCAGGAAAATAAAAGTGGAGTTAGACCCTGTTTGACAGCGCAGTCAGATGGTAACAATTTGAAGTGATAAGTGCTTTCTCAAAAATAAACAACACCAGCACAGTTGTTCTGCCACATGCAAATGACTCTGCTTCTTCCTCCAGTACCACCTCTGCAGTGACAGTCAAATCTGCCATCAGAAGACTGAAGGAACTGAAAGACCAGTAGAAGCTACTTCCTGTTCTCCTTGGGAAACATCCTTTTTTCTCCACTGTCAAGATCTCTCCTTTTATCAATAAAAGGGTGATGATGGAGTGGAATAATTTTTGTCTTTTCTGCAAAAAGTCCTGTCTGTTATGTATGGTGAGTGCCAGGTGCCCACCAAAGCTGCCCCATCACTACCTTCCTCTACTGGACAAGGGAGAGAAAACAGAGTGAAAGCTCTGTGGGGTGAGATACAGGCAGGGAGAGATCCCTCACCAGCTGCTGTCATGGGCAAAACAGACCCAACTTGGGGAAACCAGTGTAACTTATTACCAGTTGTATCAGAGTAGGATAATGAGAAATAAAACCAAATATTCATTCCAATCACCCCTCCCTTCTTCCCAGGCTCAGCTTTACTCTTGATTTTCTTGCCCTCCTCAGCAGCTGCATAGGGGGATGAGGAATGGGGGCTGAGTCCATCACATGCTGACCCTGCTGCTCCATCTTCCTCAGGGGGAGGGCTCCTCTCAGCTCCTCTGCTCCAGCGTGGGTCCCTCACAAGTCCTGCCACGGGCCTGCCCCACTCTAGGCTTCCTACAGTGTCACAGCCTCCTTTGGACATAGCCCTGCTTCAGCATGGAGCCCTCCATGGGCTGTAGGACTGGGGTGGCAGATCTGTTTTAGGATAATTTGATTGCAGTGGAACAGAGCTATGTAGCTGTTTTGGTTAGCTATAGAAATAACATAAAAGTATAAAAATACTGAATACATATATAAGTAAATAACAAGAAAAAAGTATAGGAAGGGAAAAAAAAAAGAAGATGAAAAATCCCACCACCCATGGATCCAGTGACAAGTCTTGATTGTGGGTGACTTCAGTGTCCCTTAGTCGAGGTGATGGTCACAGTCTTGATCTGTGGGAGGTGGGAGAGCGCCTGAAATACAAAAGTTCACTGGGTTAGTATCTTCAGGTGTGATGGGAATGCCCAGGTTCCTCCCCTGAAGGGGGTGGGGTTTCCACTGTGATGTAACATTGTGGGTTATGTGCAGTCCAGGCCCAAAATGGGTCTGGGGGTGCTTTCGGGGGGTCTTTGATGGTTTATGACCAAGCCCTGACAGCTGCCTCACAGCATCGTAGCTGAGCCAGGGATAAATATCATGCTTACGAATGTCCAAATACCTTCCAGGGGAGGGGGGGAAGGGAGGAGGAGTTTTACATCTCAGCCAGTTGTGTAAGGGAGGATATTAGCATGATAAAGAGCATTATCCCACCTCGCAGGATCTGCTTCCTAATGCCCTTCTCCCTCATCTGGCTCAAAACCAATTTGTTGCTAAACAAAAGTTGGTTTAAAGTCGTGCACCTCACCAGCTGCTTTTGAAAAGGCTGATTGTTTTTGTCATTAACCCTTAAAATTTCAGTCTCAGAGGCAGGCACCTGGAGCATCTCCTGTTCCTGCTGCACTGGCCTGGGTACCTGCAGACCTGTTGCTCTCACATACTCCCCTCTCTGGCTGCAATTGCTGTTGTGTGGGGTTTTTTCTCCTTTTATCTGTTATCCCAGACACTCTACCATCACTGCCAGTGGGCTCCTTCTTGCTGAGTGGTGGGTCCATGCTGGTGGGCTGACATTGGTTCTGTCAGACACAAAGAAAGCTGTCTCTGACAGCTTCTGGCAGCTTCTCCCAGAGGCTGCCCCTGTAGCCCTCCCCCTGCCAAAACCTTGCCATGCAAACCCAGTGCACTGTTTTGTATTTATAGGTGTAACTATGGAGACACTAGCAGTGCTATCCTGCAGTTTGAGTGGCCCTGGTTACTGGTGAAGCCATTAAAAACCACTTTCCTTTCTAGTTAATTGCACATTTTGTTGCTTGAATACGCTGAGGTGAATCTGAGGAAAGCTTAAATAACTTGAAGAAACTTGGCTCATCTTGGTATGTGCTTCACATTTGTGCCTTGAGGAATAGTGTAGAGCCCCATGAGTGGAAGAATGGGCAGATATAAGATGGGGAGAGAGCACATAAAACATTTCTCTGCCTTCCCATTTCCTCAAGGGACTGGGCCATGTGCTGCAAGATGGAGAGAAAAGGAGCTTCTTGAATGGTAAAAGCAACTCATGCTCTGCTGCTGGCTGGTGCTGCTAATTCTTCAGCACCCACAGAGAGCCGTGTACCACAGCCTGTGGCGTGTTCTGGTGTGTGCAGATGTCAGGGTTAGTCCCCCTGAACACTTTGCTCCCTGTGGCTCACTCCCTCTTGGCCTGGTAGCAGGCTCTCCTGCCTGGATGTTTGATCCACACTGAGTTGCAACAATAAATTTTCATGTTGAGCCAATCCTTTGGACATTCAGTCCTGGTGAAAAAGCTGCTGTTTGAGTTAATAATTGCCTCCAAAGAATCAATTTAAACTGTCAAGATGCTGGAACATTTTTATGGTCTGACTTGTGAGTTTCAATTTGGTTTTGTCTGGGGGTTTTTTGGTGACTGCATCTCCCATTCCTAACAATACAGGTCAGAAAACAAAAGTCTTGTTAATAACTTCAGTTATTAACAAAATTATAAACCCAATTTTCTGCTGCAGGAAAAATAAGTAGGAAGTAAGGAAGTAGCAGAGGGTTTGCTCATTCTTACTCCAAATTAAGCTTTACATGGATTTGGGTAGTGATAAGCCACAGCAATAATGATTAATTAATGAGCCTGACATCTTCAAAAGATTAATTTAAAGCTGGACCTAAGTAGGAACTTTTTCCCAAGTTGCAAAAAGTCTGTGGCTCACAAGTTTGACTGCAGTGACCCTGACCTTGTTTTCCAAACTTTTCATTTTTCCTTTTAATTCGGTGCTTCAAACTTCCCTTGCTAAAGTCAATTCATGTATTCAGGTATCTGGTGTTATTCTTATCAATCTGCATATCTCATATCCCAACTGGCTTGGTGATGTAACCACTTCTCTGAGAAGCCAGTTGCAGTGCCCAGCCACTCTCTGGGTGAAGAACCTTTTCCTAATAGCCAGCTTAAACCTCCCGAGACACAATTATGTTCCTTTGGGTCCTGTTACTGATCACCAGAGAGATCAGCCCCTGCCCCTCTGCTTCCTCTCATGGGCAGGACAGTGTGGTTCTGCATATTGCTTTTTATTCTAGATTCAGTGTGCTTGGGTCACACTTCCATGTGGTGAGGCATGACTCTGCACACCTCTGTGCTTTCTTCATTAATGCAGAGGTAGTAATTGAAGTAAAGGTTTCTGGTGAAGCTTTCTCAACTGAAGTATGAATGGCTGTTCATTAACGGGAGCAGAGGATATGTTTCACTGTGCTGATATCCCAGGATGGCTGCACAGGTATCTTATCTGAGATGACTTCTATTCCTGCTGAGGAGGTTATTAATTACCCTTTGGATTTATATTTGCAGAGGGTGGAAGTTGGGCAGGGTAGAAATACAAAGAGAAGATAAGGATGCGAGACAATCTTTTTGACCTGGATTGTGTGGTCCTACCTGCATCCTTGGACTTTTTGTGCCATGGTACCCCGGCGTGCTCTTTGGCAGAGGCATTTTGTGTGGGTGAATCTCCGAGGCTGCCAGTGCCGCCCGTTTCCCCGAAGGGAGGGCGGGGAGGAGGAAGGATGCGCTGGCAATGCTGCGAGCGGCCAGCGGGCGCCACTGCCGCTCTGCTCTGCTGCTCTCCGCTGCATCCCCTGGAATTCCTCCCGCCCGGCAGCACCTCCGCTCCTGCCACTCTGCTCAGCTCAGCGGTTCGTGCTCCCCCTGAAACAGACCACGGCAGTCTTTCCGATTGTCTGGGACAAAAGACGTCAGGAGGTTAAAATAGGAATGGGCAGGTTGGACATGAGGATTTTGTAGTCAGTTGTCACCTCTAGCAAAGCTGAATTTGTGTCAGTGCTCAGTTCAAATGCTGTGTATATACTAGGAGAAATTTGTATGGAGAACTATGTGATTTGGCCAGGTGGTCCTCCAAATTTGTTGTTTCCTCTGGGAATCTAGGGTGAAAACAGGAATTCTAAACAATATTGCTTACTGCTTTCAGTATATTTGCTGTTAAGCCTTAGTCAGGAACTTGGATAGAGTTGTCTTAGATGCTGTAGGAGCAGAGAGCTGATACCTGTCCTGGAGAGTGTGAGCTTATGGCAATGCCAGACCCATCTGGGTACAACAGCTCTGGGAATTGGAGAAGGGTTTGATGGAAACTGAGACTTTAAATCTGACTGAATGTTCTGTAGATGTGGCTGTGCAGGTTAGTTTATCTTGGTTGCTTTTGAACAGCAGGTGAGAAGGGGACTTATTTCTCAGAGCAATCTGTCAATCCATGGGATTTTTCTTTCAGGATCAAGGATATAACTTAAGGGGATGGTAGCTGTAAACAGTGTGGCATTTCAGGTACCAAAAGGTGTTTCAGGAGCCCAAAAGAACTTGGAAATAAAAAGCTGAACAAGCTCGGTGCAGCTTTCCTCATTCTAATTTCTGTTAATTATTTCTTTGTTTCCAAAACAAAATAATTGCTTTGGCTTTACCCCCTTTGTGCTTCCTGCCCCCTCTTGGTCACCAACACCCTGTTTGGTCTGTAGGGGATCATGATGCTAAGCCTTGGGGGCACCACTGGTGTTATGCCACATATTAAAGATTGGGGGTTCAGGGCTTACAGGAATGAGAAACCTCAGCCACAGGTGTTGGTTGCCCTTCCTGCATGTCCTGACTTAAGGGTGGTGTGAACTCAGCCTCTGTGCAGGTGCTCCCTTTTGGCTTTGACTGTAATACAGCCTGGCAGTTATAAGCAATGGGCACCATGTTTTAAGGAGCATATTCCAGTGTGATTTCTAACTTTCATGACCATCAAATGTTTTGCTCTTACTGTATGGTCAGCTACTTTCCTCCTTGAGCACAACCAAGGGTTGCTCATGGCCTTCCTAAGCTCCTTCCTCCATGCTGCATCCCAAGGAGATTTCAATGGCACTTCAGAAACAAGAGTGACTGATGCAGGTGAGTCACCTTCCTGGTGCAGACTAACCCTGTCTTGGGACTGTCTTCTAGGTCTCTCCCTGGAAAGAAAGGAGGTTTAGTGATGAAGTTTATTGCTGGCTTTGCATGCAGCTCAGAACACTGGACAAGAGAAGCAACCAGATTTGGGGAATGATGTGAGCACCACTTTAATGGGCTGCAAGTCACCATCTGATTTTATGTATTATGCTAGATTCCACCTCCTCCATCCTACCTGGATTTTCAGTAGCTCTACTTGGGGAAAAATTGCATCACAGCTCCTGTGGATGAAGCGGGCGGGTAACATCTCTCTGCTACCCAGCTATGCAGCTGGGCTCCCAGCTTTCCTTGGAGAAATGGTTCCTTAAAGAATGCTACAAAATGATTTGCAGTGGCATGAGATTTTGTGTTTCCAAGGGCTTGAGGTGCCTGCTTGAAACTGGCCCCAGTGCTCTGGAAGTGGGCAGTTGCCATCGGTAACACATCCTTCCTCTGAGTATTTGATCTCAGCGGATGTCTTTTGAGCCATGGAGTGTGGCAGCGTTGTGGATATGCCTCAGGTGCCCTTATTAGATGCCTGGATGCATTTTGAAAATGGCTGCTTAGAAAATGTCTAATTGCTATTCCACATATTCAAAAAGGTTTTTTTTTCTCTTGTCAAGGCTTTGGCATGCCTTGGATTGCTAAATATACTTTCCTCTAGCAAATTCTTGGCAGGAATCTGTGTAAGGAATCATGCCAAGCAGTCTCTTCAAATGTTAACAAGCTCATCGGTGTGGCTTTCCCAGTGCAGGGTTTGTGCTCTTTTTTTTTCCACCTTCCTTCCCAAAAAACCCCAACCCTTCTTTTTGTACACTGTTGCTCTAAGCACATGAACTATGCAGTTCTGCAAGAAAGGATTTTTCTAACGAGAGCCAAAAAAAAAGTGCTAGTTTCGTGTTCAACACTTTGGTGTCACAGCCCTGCTCAACCTCCCGGGGCTCCTGTTGAGTAGGAAGCGTGGATTTTGGGGTGCTTGTGGAAAACCTAATCCATTTCCTCTCCTCCTTTGCCATTCTTGCTTTTCCTCTGTTCTTAGCAAGCTGGACTGTGTCCTTGCATGGTAATTGTAGATTTGATGTCTTTCTTCCAGTAGCCTATTAGCAAGTGAATGAGGCTGTCATGCTCCCCTTTGTTTCCTCCCCAGTGCTTATCCGGGTGCAGAAGCAGCCCTGGAGGTGGTGCCTGCAGCCGGCAGGACCCATAGATTAGAGCTTCAGCCTGGGCTGCTTCTCTCCCTCTGCCCCAGGCAAAGAGCAGCGCTGCTCTGGCATCTGGAATTTACAAGGCAAAGGAAGCAGTGAGAAGCCAGTGCAGCACTCCTGAAAACCTCAATGTCTCCCTAAAGGAAACCTTATCCTAGGACATCGGCATTCATCAATCAGTAAGAGGTTACACACCTCCCTTTGGCTTCACTGCAGACAACCTTGCATAAGCATTTGGAGAGCTTTGACCCTGACTTGCTCTCCTGGCCTTCAGTCATCTATGGACACACCTTGGGAGCAAGCCTTTGTGTTCAGGTTGGGATGCTGGATTCCCCTCCCTGTGCTCAGTCCTACCTCCTCTTCATGGAAAGAGCTCAGTGTGGGATGCAGGGAAGGTGCTGCAGAGGAACTGAGTAGTGGGGCCAGAGAGCCTGAGTGCATCACACTGCAGCCTGGAATGAGCAGTGGGTGTTTTTGAAGGGACCTCTGTTCACACTGAGGAATATTTATTTATAACTCATGAGTTTAGTTTCAGGAATTTGCTCTGTGACCCTTCTCTATTTCTTTGATTAAACCTCCTATTGTAAGAGGAACGTTTTATTTTGCAGTCCCTCCCCACCCTGAGACAAATGTCCTGCAAGTCACAGCTTTGCTCTGCCCTTCAGGCAATTCTGGAACAGCTTCAGCTCTCTGCAAGTGTGGAGAGAGAACCTGATTCCTTCAAGTAAATATACTTGATGCTAAGTGATGGACCAAGAGGGCACTTGCCTTTTTCACTGAATATACTTCTTCCATGTCACCACCCACTACTGGGCCTCACCTTTGAAGGAATAAATTCTGATGCAATGCAGGATTGTCTCTAATATCCCAGCTGTGAGGCCAAGTTGATTGCTTGAAGATAGGATCTTGGGCTCTATCAGTCATGTCTGCTTCCATTCAAGCATTGCATTTGAAACTGTCCTTGCTGTGATGGATTAGATTTGAGATTAAAAGGCAAATCTGTAAAGGAAACATTAAAAAAATCCTTAATTGAAAACTAGACCCAAGTCATGCGAGGAAAGAAGAGGAACAAATAAATAATCTGGACATTAAACAATTAATTTTTAACCTTAGTCAGCTGAAGATGTATTTTTCTTTTTGCATGAGGAATGTGAAACAAAGGAATGCAAGTTCCTGTAGCAAGAAAGAGATGCTTGTTCCAAAGTAGATCCACCTCTGACAGAAATGCTGTGTATGCTGTGGTGCTCCTTAAAGACCTCAGGTGAAGACTATGCTGGTACCTGTCAAAACAAAAAACAAAACAGTCCAAGGAAAAGATAGAAGATGGTAAACAATCAGATATGGAAGATTCACAGCCCTAAAACCAGGCTTGTTATCTGAGCCCATCAGCAGCCTGGCCATTACTTTGGTTTGGACTATTATTATTGCTTAGCAGGTGAAGATGGTGATGGTTTTACAATATATACCTTAATCACTGATAAGTCATTTCACATTGCTCACCTATAGAATCCAAGGCATAAGAAATGGTAGTAGAGCTGCTGGTTGTGTTACTTTGCTCTCAAAGGGTAGAGAGTGATTGTACATGGTAATCAGGCTACTTTGTTTGGTCAATGTACTATCCTGCCCTTTCCCACTGCTTCCCTTCTTTCTTTGGTGTGTTCTCACCTTACATGGACCCTTCTCCATGTTGTGAGGCCCTTAAGGCATGGAATATCTTCCTGTTTTCCCACTGAGGCAAGCTGAGCACAGAGGATCTTGCACACTGCCTCTTACCTCTGTTCATCTGGAGCACGGAGATCACCCAAGCCTTTGAGGACACATTTCAGGAGCATTCCCTGCCATCACAGCAGGAAGGTGGTTCCTTTGTCAAAGGGAAAACTTGCCATCACTTGCAGAAAAAGGGGTTGCATAGAAATGAGACAGACTCTGACTTGTGGTTTTGCTCTAAATCAGCTGCATTTTTAACATTCAGAAGCCAACAAAGATGAAAGACTCCTGGTCAACCTCTCTACTCCCTTGGGGAAAAAAGTAAAAAGACTTGATAAATATTTTGCATTAATAAATTCCATTTGTCTTATAAAACAAAGTTTGCCAGCTACCAAAGCAGGAAAAATATTTTACATAACTCTGAGTGCGACGTCTAAAAGGTTGCTATGAGCCTGGTTTGAACAACTCTTTCCATATCCCAGAATGTGAAGGAATGTTAATCTTCACCCAAGCTAGGACCAAGCTTGCTGTGTGTGTCTGTGTGGTGGTCCAGCTCTGGCTGGCTGCCAGGTGCCCACCAAAGCTGCTTGACTCGACTTGGGAAAATTAATTTAATTTATTGCCAATCAAATCAATCTGGGGTAATGAGAAAATGAAAACCAAACTCTTAATACACCTTCCTCCCACACCTCACTTCTTTCCCAGGCACAACTTCACTTCTGATTTTCTCTCTCTCCTCCATGGCCTCAGGGGCACCACTGCCTCACCATGGTCTTCCCCATGGGCTGCAGGGGAATCTCAGCTCCAGCACCTGGAGCACCTCCTGCTCCTCCTTCTTCACTGACCTGGGTGTCTGTTCCTCTCACATGTTCTCATTCCTCTCTCTGGCAGCAACTGCTGTTGTGCAGTAACTTCTTTCCCTTCTTCAATCAGTTATCCCAGAGGTGCTGCCACCATTGTGGATGGGCTCAGCCTTGGCCAGCCATGGGTCCACCTTGGAGCTCTCTGGGATTGACTCTGTTGGACACAGGGGAAGCTTCTGGCAGCTTATCACAGAAGCCACCCCTGCTATCAAAACCTTGCCATGCAAACCTGTGTACTTTTCTGCCAGTTAGATTATTGCAGGCTGGTCCAGCAGGTAAGAGGTAAGCCATGGAAAAAGAGATAAAGATGTGTAAATGTCCCAGAAGCTGTTTGTGAACCCAAAACTATGTCCTTCATTATGTTGTGGGAACATTACTATAAAAGGCAGGAAAAGCACAGCTGCCTACTATTATTATTTTGTTATTAATTTTTAACTGTTATGTTGATTAATCAGTGGAGCAGATTCCCCAGGGGTGTTTGTTGGTCTGGACTACCAAGTTTCTGATTCTCAGGACAGGAATTGAGCACTGGCTGTTCCTGCTGATCCTGACAGGGTCTATGTGATGGTTTGCTTCACCCTGCTGTGGTTTCATGTCAGGCTGTGGGGTGTCAGACATCAGCCACAGCATCTCAGGGAGCTGCAGGAGGCTTTGCTTGCCTTTTGCAAGCCTGCACCCTCAGTCTTGGTTAGCAGTTCCTGGCATACAGAAATACAAATTGCTATGAGTGGTAGAAGAAGGAGGCACCCAAGCCTGAGACAAGCAGGGTGCAGCTGAGGTCTGCCTTCAAATAACAGTCTCAAGACCACTTCAGGTTTGGCACTCGGAGCATTCCAAGCCAAGGATGCTTTTTTGGCTTTGTAGGATGCAGATCATCACAGCTGACCAACCTCCCTCCACCCTTCCCATCAGTCTTCTCCTAGGTATCAGCTTGGCTTGCAGGAGCTGGGGCTGTTTCTCTACTCAGTTTAATCTCCTGGTCACCCCTGCCTACTTCCTTGAAGATGAACTGGCTGCAGCTTTTTTCTGTATGCTTATGCTTCCCCTTGAGCCTCCCTTTGCCTTGGGCCATCTGCCACCAGACAATCTTTTGCAAGGAAGGGGTGACCAAAGGCTCACAAGTCTCTGTCAATGTCAAGGCCAGGAAATGCTGTGAAATGCTTAAAACACAAAGAAAATGAGGGATGCAGCAGCTCTAGGGGTACAAGAATTGTCTGGAGATTGTCTCCTACAAGCATTGAAGCCCCTCAGCCCCTCTGCCAGAGATGAGCATGCCAGGAAGATATGCCATGGTGAGCCACGTGGGAAGTGACCATTCCCTCTTGGGAAGGTATTTGAAACAGTTGACTAAAGATTTATCCTGATTTGGGGTGAAAATTTATTTGTGAATCCCAAACAATGTCTCTTGTGGAGCTGTGGGAATGTTGCTATAAAAGTCACGAAAGGCCCAGCTGTCTACGATTATTGTTTTGTTGTTAATTTTTAACAATAAGGGCAATTACCCATTGGAACAGATTCCCCCTGGGATGTTTGTTGGTCTTCAGTATTTAAACTATGAGGTTCTGTGAGCAGAGACGTGTCTAGGGCAAAGTGTACGTACAGCACCGAAAACCTCAGTGCCTTCAGCCACGGCTTGTGCAAACCTACCCTCAGTTGTGTTGCAGCAGTTCAGGAGGGCACATGTGGCCAGACATGCTGTCTCAGCAGAGGGGTGTCTGCTCCTACTGGGGTGGCAATGAGTCTTAGGAAAACTTAGAGACCTGAGTAACCCTGAGCACCTGAAGTTGTTCCCAGTTTTATCAGATTGATATTTCACAGCAGAATGGCCTGTTCAGGCTATATATAGCCAGCCCCTAGCTGAGAACAATTAGCATTTGTTCTAACAGTAACTGAGGCTCTCTTCGGAAAGAGTTTCAACAGCTAAAGGATCAGTCCTTGGTCACCAAGGGCGGGGTGTTGTTTTGGTTTTGTCCTCCCCCTCTCCCCCTCGGCAGACCGTGCAAGTGCCTTCTCTTTTAGGAATCAGTTCTGGAACAAATGGAGACTCACCACTAAATTATATCTCTGGGCAGAAAAGCAGTGCCAAGCCAGTCGGTTGATTTTGTAATGTAGGACAGAGCCCCCCTTGCCCTGCGTGCAGTCATGCACAGACTCCTTGGCAGCTAATTAATAATTTGCAGTTAAGCGGCGGCTGCTCCCTTGCATCATTTCAACGCAGTTGCCAAGTGGAAAATTGAAAAGCAAGAGAGAGCCAGAGAGAGGACGACAATGACACAACAACAACAACAACAAAACAACAACAACAACAAAGGTTTAAAGTTCTAGGAAATTTCATGATGTGAGGTCAAAATTCCTTGTGTGTTCAGAGGCGGGGCTGTTGGCTGGCAGGCACCCCTAGTTAACATGGCAAGGCCCTTTCTTTTCAAAGCCCTGTTGTCCTCAAGCACCTCCTGTTTGAGAGGAATTTCTGGGTCCTAAAATGCACGTGTTTGGGGAGGATGTGGGGAGTACACAGGACGAGGGCAGGTTGAAGAGAAGTCGAGTGAGGGTTTTTCTCATGATTGGGAAAGTAACAATTGCTCTGGGGGATAGGAACAGGCAAGGAGGGATGGTGAAGCACACCTCAAAGGATAGGACTGGGAATAGGATGGAGGTGATGCCACAAAGATATTTGCAGAGCAGGGGATACCCAAGAGTGGGCTTATAGCCAAGAGAAACCTGGTCCTAGTTTTTCTGGATCCTGAGGAACGCATCTTGCCAGGAGTGTCTCTCCTCCCAGTTTGCTGGTCAGCAGTTGGCCTATGTTCAGCCTGTTCATGACACAAAAGGGCTTTCCTCTGGGTGGAGGGTTTTTTAGCATGGTCCAGTTAGATAACAGTAACAGTATTGTCTTGTCAGTTAGGTTTTCCACTCTTTTATGATGTTAGCCATGGGGAAGAGCTGGAGCATGGAACGTTGGCACAGCAAGAAGTACAACACCCGAACTGAGCAGGTGGAGTTTTCATGCATCTTCATGCTTGAGGCTGTCAGTGATGTGAGGAGAGGGGAGCCAAGGGAAGGCTGGTGTTCAGAGCATCTGATGAGCTGTTTCTGCTTTGCCAGCCTTTTTTCTGTTTCTCCTCTCCATGGAGGAAGCCATGGAGGCATCTGATTCTTCCCATCTACAGTCACAGTAGTCTTCATGAGGCTGGCGTCTTCAGGATCTGTGTGACTGGAGACTGGCAACTGTCTGTGGGAAGTAGGCATAAAAGATCATCAGTCTCAAAAACATGACCTATGAGGAAAGGCTAAAGGATCTGAAGAAGGAAAGGCTTTTTGAAAACATTTGTTTTTAAATATACAAAACATTTTGCTGTGAGGTGAAATGGCTCATCAGTTCTCTGTATTCATTGCAGACCTGACAAGAAGTGATGACTGAAACTCCAGAAGCGTGTTAAGTGTTGGTTGGACATCTTCTGGCCAAGTAGATCTGGTTGACCTTGCTTTGAGTTGGGGTTGGAGCAGAGACTTCCAGAGATCCTTTCCAGCAATAAGATTCTAAAATTCTGTGATAGCTACAATTTCCCTGCAATAAGGATGGCCATGCAGTGATGAAGTGAGATGATAGTAACGTCATGGCTGGAAGTTCCAAGTTGGAGATTAGGCAAGCATTTGTCAGAAGTGGCTTGGGGAGAGCTGTCAGTGTTTGAAGGAGGCAAAGCAGAATGTCCTTCTGATGTCTCTTCTGTTTTTGACTTTAAAAACCATCAGCTCTTAACTCTCTAAGCACTGACATCTGAGGACATCACAGGCTCTGCATCCTCCTATTCTGCTTGGAGGATATTGAGGTTTACAGATAACAGGCATGAGAAAAGAGGGGGAATCTGGGAGGCCAACTGGTTCCATTGAGAAAACTGTTGTTTTCCCATGTTCACCCTCTTGGTTTGGGGGTTTTCTGGAGAGGAAAGGAACCAATGGTGTGGATGACTCATGGCCCTTTTCTAAGAAGCCCAGTAATGCTCTGTTAAATCACTGAGCAAACAGGCAGAGCAGCAAATACCCAGAAGTCTTGGGCTCCTTCTGCTGCTCACATTTCATAATTTCATTACTAAATTTAAACCTGGGGCTCACAGTCCCTTCCAGGGAGGTGTGTTTAACAGCACACACATATCATCAGCCACATCTCTTCCTCTTTGCCCTGAGCCTTTGTACACAAAGCAGTGATAGGGGGCTTGTAGCTTCTTGCAGTTTCTTGCTTCTGTGGGATTCCTGTGGGCTGAGCATGACTGAATGGCTGTGGTCCTGTGGATGAGAAGTGCCTCACACCCTGCTGGCACCGAGGAAGGATTACTGTTCCCCTGCTTAATGCGTTTGTTTAATGCCCATTCTGTGAGGCTGTTTCTCAGGCTGTTTTCCTTGCAGGATATGTCTCTGTGTGTGCAATTAGCTAAGAGACATTAGCTTAATGACTTGTGCGTGTCTGAGTTAGGCCTGGCCCGGTCTCGGATGGCTGCCTTTCTCCTGTCTGGAGACTTAATTCTCTGCAGCACAAACTGCTCTGTCATGCTCAGCCCAGGGGTTGGATGCAGACAGTGTCTCTTGCTGGTCCCCAGCCAAAGGAACCCTGCTATCACACATAATTACCTCCTTGACTCATCGTGACTTTTATTGCTCCCACCCCCCCTTTTTTTGTTTTGTTTTATAAGTTTGATGTGTTCTTTCGAAGCTATTGTTTCCATCCCTGTATTCCCAGTGGCTCCAGAGGACTGCAGTGTATTCATGCAGGAATTACTGGGGCGGGCTCTGTGGTCTGTTTTGTGTAAGAGTTCAGACTGAGTGATTGTTCTAGTCTCTTCTGGCTGGTTTCTGAGCTCATGGGTTAGGCAGAGGGAGAGTAATACCTGGACAGCAAGCTGCATTGTTCAGGAGCCTGGTGCTGAATCAGAGTCCCTCACCAAAATGTAAAAGACCATTTCTTTTTAATGGACTGATTGTCTTGGTCATCTCAAGTGGTCCACTGAAGTTGACTGAGCAGTGGCTCAGGGAAGATGAAGGGGACACTGGTCATCCAGTCTTCTGAACAGTTCTAGAGCTAGAATTTTTCAGGACTGTAAGAGTAGATCTCATAAGGAATCTCTCCTCCCCCTCCGTCTTTTGTCCTCAGTCATTTTCTTTCCCATGTACTTTAGCCCCAGCTTCAAAACTCAGCCCAACAAATGTGTCTGCAGAGGGCACTGGTAAAAGACAGGTTCCTCTTTCTCTGTTCCTGGCAGCACTGAAACTTCTGCTGGCTCAACTGGACAACTTCTCCTCTAGGCAAAAATGGATTAAGTTTCCAGAGCCACCACTGTGAAACAATTTGCTGTGATTGGACCTGCACAACAACACTTATGGGAAGAAAAGCAAGAAGATAGGGGTATCTTGTGAGCTTGCTGATAGGTAAAAGCATGGTCGGATAGTTTTCTTGAACCTGACATTGTCTGCCTAGTGCTACCTCTGGTCTTTTCCTGGAAAGTGAGGGCAGGACTGCTGTCATTTTGGGTAGCAGTAAGTCAGTTTATCTGCCCCTCTGGCCTTGTGAGAGGTTTCATTGGGCCTACAGGAGCCTCCATATCCTCTCTAGTTCCTCCCTCCTTGTGCTACTACCCATAAGTAAAGTCCTTGAAGTCATCACCTGCAGCTCACTCCCAGGAGAGACCTGTACTTGTTCCCTTGGTGGAAGCTGAGGAAAAAAGGAGTGCTTGGGAGGACCATGTTGGAAGACTTCCTCCAAGGATTTCTCTATGGGCAGGATGTGTGTGCCACAGAGGCAGCTGTTTTGGAGTAGGTGGTTTGAAATACTGTCTGGAGCAACAGGAAAACAAGTGACAAGTTCAGATCTTTCATTGCTTTTCCTCACCAATTTGCACTTGTATAGTAGATTTGGCAAGGCATCAGCTTCAGACTTGGCACTGGGAGGAACAATCTGAATTAATTTACCTTATCTCTGCTTTAAAAACTCCAAGATCTATCAGGTTATTGTCATCCTGGAAAGGACTGTGACATTTCTCTTATTGCTGAATACATTGTTCATGTTAGAAAGTGTCACTCATGTTGTTTTTTTGACGTAGATGGATATAATCTACATCAAATCAAATACACTCCTTTCATTGATGTAATTAATGAGCAGAAGGCATGGGGCAATTGTTAAATTGCTGAAT
This sequence comes from Peucedramus taeniatus, assembly GCA_013400575.1. NCBI lineage: Eukaryota > Metazoa > Chordata > Aves > Passeriformes > Fringillidae > Peucedramus > Peucedramus taeniatus. The sequence continues at coordinate 98,712 of WBNO01031592.1, read as the reverse complement.
ACTGCAAATGAAGGCCTTCAAGAACAACGAACCCATGCCTGTAATGGAAAGAGCAAAGACATGTCAATCTTGTTTAGTTACCTGGTTATGGGATTCAAGATCCTTTTCTGACAGTTTCAGAAAGAGTGTAACAGGGCAAGAATATAAGAATACCAGATCCAGTAGCTCCTATTGAGCCAAACCCATATGAACTCTCTCATCAGACATGTTTCTTATTTTCTTACATAAATTGTTTTCCTATTATGAAAACCAGTCTTTTTTGTGAAACTAAGCATTTCAACAGGGTACATCTCTCTCTGAGGACTTTTCCCATAGATTTTTCATGGGAAACTGACCAAATAACCCAACTCTGAGCTTATTTTCTTTTAAATCAAATTTATGGGCCTTTGCTGTAAACCTTGTAGGTTTTATTTCTTCATCTTAAACCTGAGAAACATGTTAAAAAGAGGTCAAGGATAATGACAAATTTTTAGCAGCAAAAAGCAACATTTTAACAACCTTTCTTCTTGAACAGCTTTGCTAATTGTTCATTAAAATACTGTTAAAAGCCTTGAAGAGGACCAAAACCTCCATGAATCATCTGTCCTGGGAGATGGGCAGGGAAACCACCAGGAACTCATGGAGCAGGGACTGTACTGGTCAGGGAGCAGGTTCTTGGCTGCTCTGTGCATCTTCCTCCCACAGAAGGCTCTGCAGGTCATCATCATGCCCACTCCTCAAGGCTTGGTTTTCATTCAGTGCATGAGTTTGGCTTTGCTATCTCTGGCTGTACACACAGGCTCTTCCTGACTCCTGGACCAAGATATTTCTGCAAAGAAAAGTCCAGAAAAATACTGTGAAAAGGACTTTCCCTTTTAGACGTTGAAGACAAAGCTCCATTTGGGCCTGTGGCCATCTTTAAATAGAGTGTCAAAAGATGAGCCTGTCCCTTCATTTATCAAACAAAACAGCCTGATCTCTCTTTCATTCAGGTCTTGCACTAAAGCTCTACAAGTACTGGATATGGCTGGCTGAGCCTCACTGCTACCCTGATGTTTTGGGGTTACCCGTGAAGAAGTGAGAACGCTGGATGCAGATGGATGTGCTCATGTACAGGTAATTCCCACTCCTGCAAACACCACAGGCCGAGTCCCCTGCTTCCACCACCATTCCTCCACTGGCTCAGAGGGATGTAAAGGGTAAAAGGCTGCAGCAAGCCAGGCATGGAAGCCAGCTGTCCCATGCACAAGTCTCCAGGGCCTTAACCTCCAGACCACAGCGCTCAGCTTCTTCTGAAAAAGGGCAAGGCTGTACAGCAGAACTGTGGAACTGGAAGGCTTGTGGGCTGAAATGAGTCCAAAAGACATATTAACAGGCATGAGAGGCCTGTGATGAAATAGCTAAGGTATTAATGCAGCCAGAGGCTGGTAAAGAATACAGAAAATGCCCACATTTACCCAAGAGGTCCCAAAGGTCTTTTGTCCAGAACATTGTGATCCTTAGAGAAATCTCTTAAGAAAGTTAAACCACAGGGTTAGGGCTACAGGACAAAATCTGGGCTACTGTGGTCTCTCAGCTGTTCTGACCTCTTATCTGATGAGACCTAATTGCAGTTTTGTTAAAGAGCATGGATATCATCCTCTGGGATGACAGGACTTGTGCCCTGTCAGGGGAGGGTGCCCTCCTGCCCCTGTGGGTGGTGTGAGCCACTGTGCCCTGTGGCTGTGCTGCAGATAGCAAAGCTTAGTTCACGTATTTTCAGATGAGATTCTGTCCCCTGGTGACAGGGGAAACCCTGAATGCTCATGTACTACCCATGATATACAAAATGCTCTTCTGATACTTAGCTCTCCATCTGCTGAAGAAAACCTCTGAGGTGCAGAGCACAGGACAGTGCAGGATAAAGTGCCACCATCACAACCTCACCTTCACTTCTTCTTGCTTCCTCGGCCCATTCCTTTTTTAATGCATGGAGAACCTGGAAATGGTCTCTTGGTGCTGAGCAGAGCTGGGGTGCAAGGAGAAAATGGGACCTGGAAGCTGATGAAAGCAGAGAGTTGGATGGCTGAACATCCCTGGTGCTGGATAAAGTGCAAACATCACGGAAATGAGGAAACCAAAGCAGGTTTGATGGATCTTCCTCTAAAGTCAATTCTAAACCATTGCCCATCTGACCTGCTTTTTGGAGTGGCTGAACCCACTTTTTAGGGCTCATGCACTGCAGTCAGGCACCTTTTTGACACTTCCAAAGGCGTGGCAGGTCCTGACTGTCCCCAAGGCTGTATCCACGCTGCTCACCTATGTCTGTGTGTCCTTTAGCCTCTCCATCCTTCAGAATTTTTTCTTCTTTTGTACGTATGGTTTCCCATTCAGAGTGCCCCAAAGAGGAAGGGCTGCTGAGTGGAGGCATTGCTGTGTGGCACTGGCATGTCCCTTGGCATGAAAACACCACCAATGCTGTGATTATTTTGTGCACCTGATGTGAGAGTCCGTACAGCCATTCTTTGCTTTGACCATTAACAAGGCCTGATTTTAGTCCAAAACAAGCTTTCTTGAAACAAAATAGTCATTTTCCAGTCTTCCTGTGGAAGCCAAAAGTATTTTAAGTTGGACTGGGCTGGCCTAAACACAGGGTGGGGAGGGAGTCAGTAGGTTTGGGACATTTTAATAATGAAGAGAAGAATGTGAAAGGAAGGATTAAACATGGTGTTTTATGTGTATTTATTGAGTCAATTTATAAGGTGCCTTTTGCAAAATATCTTGAGCACTGCATGGAAAACCACAATGAAAAATATTTGAAAAATTTGAACACGAAGCCAGCGTGTCCCAGCATACAGCCAGGAAACAAAGGAGAAGCTGGCACTGGGAACAGTTCTCTAATCACCAGGCCCCAGCAAAAGGAGATCTGTGTCTGCAGAACAAGGTGAGCCATCACAGGAAGGATCTGTTCCCTGTGCTCCAGACAGCCCAGGCGGGTCTCTGTGGGCAGCCTGGAGGACAAATGGCTCAGCCCATCAGATCTCCTCCAAAGAGAGACCTGGGCTGACACACCTCAGTGGAGATAAGAGTGACCCTGGCTGATCTAGGAGGCCTGAAGGTGGCCCATTGCAAGCCCAGCTGGTGAACACATGGGAGCAGGACTGCCTGGATGGGAGCACTTTGAGGAATGCAACCACTGCTCCATCTGTACTGCACAATCCTCAGGACTGCTGCCCCTGGACCATTTTCAGGGAGAGGCCAATTAGAAGCCCATTTCACCTGGCCAAGGCAACAGCACAGATGTTTGTGGCACGGTTTCTGTGATGGGATTTTCTCACTTGGAAGTGAAACATGAGTCTTTGGCACGCTGCTGTGCTGATGGCTTTGTCCTGTGAGGTGGGCAGAGCTGCCCCTCCAGCTGTGTGGCTCTGCTGAACCCTGTGGAGGGGCTGCCAAGTGCTCCCCAAAATCTCTGTGAAGTCCATGGGACACCTATGTGGTGAGGAACACTATAGAGTATGCACTTAACAAGAGTGCTTTGAAGTCATGGGTACTGGAAAAATATTCTGTGGAGAATTTAACTGAATTAAAGAACAGGTAAAGACCTCAAGGCCAAAATTGCCACACCTCTATTATACAACTTCTTTAATCATTTTTATGGGTGGCAAGGAACTGAAAATGGGTAGAGTAGAAAAATGACCATGCTGATTGCTTTGAGATATACAAGATGCATTTTTATCATCTGTAGCACAGTTAATTTCCTTATACAGTATTTTTCCCAAAAATAATTTGCTATAATAAAAAGGAAGGAATAGCATGCCCATGGGACAGAGATTAATCTGCAGTACACAAGGACATATCTTCAGGGGAGGAAGCATACCTACAAGAGAAAGTTTCATTGCAGGAAATACTGCTCACCAAATTGTTGAGTTGTCAGCATATTTGAAGAGATAACTTTGTTTTGCAAATCTAACCTGTGCAGTTTCTGCTGTGGCAGAGGCTGGGAGAGATGAGTGAGATCAACAAACGTTGAGTGGGGTGGCCTTCATCACTTCTTCCCTACTGTCACCCACTTGCCTCTTCCAATGAGAAGAGTGCAATACTTAAAAAAACTCAAAACAAAACAAGAAAACCAGCTCATAAAACTTCATCTGTTGGCAGTGAGGCCCAAGACAGGACTTCAGTCTGGTTTTAGCTCATCTGACTGAAGGTCAATCCACAAAGTAGCCCTTTGGTTGGCTGGGACATTTACTACATATATTAAGGCTTTGGGCAATCTGTGTTGGGAAAGGGGTTTTGGACAGGTGTCCCTTGAGAGTGGTCCAGGGTCTTTCAGTTAGGAGCTGCTTGTCCACTTGTCTGTCCCAGTGTTGAAAGAGAGGGGAGAGCAAGAACTATGAGGGCCAAACCTTCCATTTAGATCCTGAATGAGAAGCATGGACAGATGCACCTGCATCACCTGGCAGCATCACCTGGCTTTCTGTCACATGGTTTTCAGGTATTATCTGGACATTGCCCTCACCTGGAGGACTTTGCCAGCTAGAAGTAGAACTGATTTACAGCCTGATACTTCCAGAAATAAGAGTGTGCCTAAAGCAGAGAGGTGCTTATATGGATGATGTTAGAATAGGGGTTGATACTTGGAAGTGCTGCAAAGCATTGCTGGAGGAGCTGGTTTGCATGCAGGAGGATTTGACCTTGAACTTTCTCCTGCAGTTCAGGCCAACACCCTCTACCCCCTAGGCCTGAAAAATGTTCCTCCCCCTTTCTTTAAAAATATATTTGTTATGTCTAATTTTTCTGGCCAGAGAACTGGTACAAACTCATACCCACAGAGCTATGTGGGTCAGGGGTGGGACGTGATGTGACATGTAAGTGACTTTAGCTAAGCTTACTGGAGTGCCCAGTGCAGTTACATCAGCACAACTGCTCTCCTCTGGGGACAGTTTACTGTCATTCCAGGGGATGGTGGCTTATTGTCCCACTGTGAAGTACAGCTCTGTGAGTCTTCCTGGGCTCACACTCGGCTGTGGCAGCCACAAGCTCGCTGTGACATCCATGCTGCCAGTCCCAGAGTGGGTCTGAAAGCAGACACCCAATGCTCTGACCTGCTCATGTTCAAGGGCTCTGCCAAGGGACTCTGGGTGTCTTGGAGCAGTGTCTCTGATGATCTAGAGCACGTGAGCTTGGATCTTGGCTGCTGAGCTCCAGACCTTATGTGAGACACGTGTGGGTGTGTTAGGAATGTGGCTAGCAGAAGAGTCCCATTCTGGGGACAAGCTCAGTAGAAGAGTTGTGTCCCTTGTGACCCCATGAGTTAGGCACAGAACAGGACATGGACTGAAGCAGTGATGGAACAGGTTTGTGTGCTCCAGCCATGGAGTAGCAGCCAGACTGCCTGGTGCCCAGCCAGAGCACCGCAGCACCCAGGCCCAGCTCCAGAGTGGTTCTCCTTGGGATCACACACACAACTTCCTCCAGCCCAGCTGCTGGGCAGAGTGGAGGCCACTGCCATGCTGCCAGGTGTGTGGGTGAGTCACGGAGCACAACCCCCCTGCCCCCAATCAGTCTAGACACAGGGAAGTCCAGCTGCCTGCAAACACCCCCATCCCATCAGCTTCCCAGCCAGTGCTCTCCTGGCTGGCTCGGGCAGTTTGGAAGGACTCCAGTGGAGGATTTGGCAGGCTGATCTCTCACAGTTCTTCCCAGTTCAGACCAATGTGGTGAACTGGTTTACCAAACACTTCATGCTGTTCACTGTGCTTTTGCCCTTCTTTGAGTAATAACTGTGTTTCTTGGCACAATGTCAACATTCGTGAAGTGGCACCCCTTGTCTTCATGTGAGAGGTTACTGTCCTGCTGGAGTAGAAGCATCTACTTGCTTTTGTGGGAGAAAAGTGGGTATAGAGGGCAATGTGGTAATTTTACAAGCAGCAGTGTTGAGTATAGGAAGCCACATAGTTGAGTCCCATCTCTGCCACACCAGAGTGGGTTTTCCAGTGAATTCTCAGCAGTGGGAGATTTTCAAGGTGTCCTAAGAAAGCCTCTACCTGCCTGGGAGGATGCAGGCAGTATCTCAGTGGCATGTGGATCATGCTGACCTTGCTATCAAACCTCTCCAGGTGCTTATCATTGGCGCTGATTATTTTTGATGTAAATAGTTTATGCAGAGAGGCTGACATTTTCCCACAGACCGTGACTAAAACTTTGTGGGAGCTCATGTGCAGGCTGCTGGTGGTGTGGGTATACAGGAATCCTGGCTGGCTTCCATGCAGCTACCTGCCCTGACCTGTCCCATGAAATTAAGAGATGCAAAAGCTATTTCCTAGGAGATCTTTTGTGTTTATGCTCTGCTGGGTCAGGCTGGCCCACAAAAGCCATTGGGCTGGGGTTGTTTCTGTATTGGCTCAGTGGCTGGAGGAGTTTGAAAGCTGGGAATCTTTTTATAACACCAGCTGTGCCCCCATCTCCTCTCCCTGGGGCAGAGTAGTCCTGCTTGGACAGAAGGATGGCAGTATCCTCCTGACAACCACTTCTAGGTATATTGATGCAGAACTAGAAAGCAGTGGTAATGTCCTTCAGGGAGACAGATGCACAAATCTTGAGAACCTGAGCTAGAAAAATCATGTTTCATTGAGACATTGGGCAATGTGTTCAAAGACACACAAGTGCCAAGAGTTATCCTTCTGTGATATTTCTTTTTTCTTTAGCTTGTCTTCCATAATTTTCTGTATCCATTGCAGTTTCTAGCTCTCTCTTCAGCTTTTTCCTGCCCACCTCCCTTGCATTTCCAGTGCATGCAGCCCTGCAGAAAGGCAGCACTGGACTGTAAAGAGCTGACTCTACCCAGGAGCTCCTGGTATCCGGCAGAGGGCAAGCGAGCTAAGACAGCGATCCTGTCCCTGCAGTCCCCCCCACAACACTCACTGCTCAGGGAAGATCTTTTGGGATTGTTCTGGGCTCTCAGCAGACAAAATCACATTATCCAACCCCTTTTTCCCCTCTTCACCTGCCTGCATCTTTCCATTTCTCCTGGCCAGTAACACAATTTTTTTTTTTTTTCTACATTGATGTCCTGATTGGACCTGGCAAGATCTTCAAAACTTTTAACTATTTTTCAGTCTGACTAGATACAGGAAGTATATTTTTAATGTTTTTTTGTTTCCTGTATTTATTTCCTGCCATTTCTGAAGACATCTTCCTCTTTTTTGGGTCTGTTTTGGATCACAGGCCCTGGGGTCTTGAAACCTGATTCCCCAGAGAATCTGTTGTTTCCCCAGCCTGCTAAAAGCAAGGAGCAGTTCTGTCCAACGTGTGCACAGACATTACTCAAATGGCTCCTGCTGCTCCTTCACAGCTATAGTACATCCAGACCTTCACGTTGTTACCTGTTGCTGTTCCAGCTGGCAGCTTCACACTCCCATGTGCTGCAGGACAGAATCTTTCTAATCAAGTCCTCTCCTTTCTGGGAATGTGCACTGTTCACCCTTGCACCTGGCTAAGATTTAAGATTTAATCAGCAAATTAAAAAATAAACAAAGCAAGTTTGAAGAGAAGCAGATATCCCTGTCCTTTATTTAGGATGCTCTCCCTTTGTTCTCAGCACAAGTTAGTGTGTGTGCATCATCAAAGGGAATTAAAATGTGGTTCAACACTCGGAAGACACTGCGGGAAACCAACACCAGTTGCTGTGCATTTGCTTCCTGTAAAAGGTCAGCACTGGGCTGTACTTGCTGGGAGAGTTAAAAATGCTGAAGGAAATCATATACTCATTTCTCTTTGAATGCTTTTAGTGCACAGGCTTCTTGTTCTCTTAGGTTCTTCTGGAAAATCCCAGTAACGAAGGTAAGTAGGCTTTACTCCAGCTCACAGCTGTTCTGGTAGGTAAAAGATGAGTAACTGGTTTATTGTCCTAGACAAGGGTGTGTTTGCTCCTGACTGCTCCCTGTTCCTCCCTGCAGCCACACCAGCAGTGCCCACTGGGACAGACTGACAGGAGGGAGAGCTGGATGCTGTAGAAGGATGGATCCAGCATGGATCCAGAAAATGGATCAGGCTCTGGCTGGGTGGATATCCCAAAAGCCAGGGCATTGCAGAGGGTTTGGGGGAGGTAGATTTGGACCCTCCGTTTTAGAGCTTGTAGGTGAGGGAGGAGAACCTGTGCTAGCAGAAAGCTCATTAGAAAACAGCTCTCTCTGGTGGGGTGGGTTTCATCTGGAATCAGAGAGACAATAAACAGGATGTCCCACAATGACATTTTTATAGAGCTGCTTTGCAGAGTGGGGCTGTGTTTAAAATCCAAATTTAGTTTATTTGAGTGGGAGCGTCCTCAGCTTTAATGTCTGCTTGCTTTCAAAGCAACATGATAGAGCTTGGCTCCTGCAGCTCTGATGTCCAGGCAAACCCGTGATCTGGATCCCTCCTGCTGTCTTCCTAAAAGCCCCCTGCCCCTCCACTGAGCTACACTGGTGCTCATGCATTGAGATTTTAGCTGTAATGATTTTGTGAAGGGTTAATTAGCAAGCTTTGCTCTGCAGCAGAGATTGCTTCATTTTAAGGTTTAAGCATCTTTGTACATCAGGCCAGTAAAATATTCTTGGAAATAGACACAAAGCTATAAACCTAAAATCATGCTCTACTGCTGAGTGAGATACAAGAATCTTTAATAAAAGGTCTGGTTAATTACTAGCATGTGATGGCAAGTGATGAAGAGAGGCTGTGGGCTGTGTTTGTTCAACGTGGAGAACAGAGGGCAGGAGCCAATTGCTGTATTTGACTCTCCAAAGGGAGGGTTCAGAGAGGATGGAGCAGGTCTCTTCCTCAGAGAGGCACCACAAATGGACAAGAAACAACAGGGGCAAGCTGCTGTGAGGAAAGTTCTGTCTCAATAAAAAGAAAATAATTTCAGAGGGAGAGTGGTTTAGCCCAGAGTGGTTGTGGATCTCCATCCCTGGAGATACTCAAAACTGGGTCAGAACAGATGCTGAGCAACCTTTTGCAGCTCTGAAGGGGAACTCTGTAAGTCTCTAGCTGAATGGTCTGCTCTGCACAGCATCTGTTTGCTTTAGGTGGGGGATTCCTGGAGGTATTGGTTTGTGGGGTTACTAGGGGACTTTTTCTTGGGATGGAAGGAATATACAGCCTTGGGCAGTGGTGGCCCAACCTTCTTACTTTAGTCATGCCTTTTCTTTGGCAGGCTGTCCACATCAGCAAGAAAGTGAAGAGTTTGTTAGTGCAGCTCCTCCTCTGTCACAGCGAGGGTCCAGAGAAGCAAGCCAGAAACCAGCAGTGATGCTTGGAGAGAATGTTGCAGAAGGGGTCTTGCTTGTGGGCTGCATGTCAGTGCTTGTGTTCATAGGCTGGTACATATAAACATACTGAAGAAATGGAAAGACTCACTGTTGTAGGAGTGTCTCAGGCTGTCTGGCTGTCTCAGCAGGGCTGCACCAGTGCAGGAGGGCTCATTGTGCTACCCTGGGATGAGATCATCCAGATCATCCCCTCCCACACCTGCCTTGACAGGTAGTGTGCTTTAAAGCACATGATTAAATACTGTGAGTTGAGGCCCTGTGCTTTTCTGCTGGCCCCTGGACACTTTTCTACAGGGCTGGTTCCTCAGTCTTTCTCCTGTGTGTTGCTGAAGAGGGCAAGGGGTTCTCTCAGGAGGCAGAAGGGCAGAGTTGGTGTTGCCCCAAGGTCCTCTAAAAGTGTCTCTGCTACTGAGCAGAGTCAAAGGTGGGATGGAGTTTATCTAGGTCCTGGAGAGCTGTAGGATGAGGACCTGTTCCTGCAAGATGCTCTGTCCCCTCAGCTCTTGGCTCCATCTTCCTCTGCCTTGGCCACACATCCAGAAATGAGTCAGACCAGGAGAGGTGCAGACCCAGGGCCAGAGAAATGGGACTAGAGAAATTCTTGTTTAAGAAGTTGGTAGGGGGTTAAAGGCACTGCAGTCCTGTGTGCTCCCTAGTCCTGGAGTAGCTCCTGTTCTTCACCAGCCAGGGGACTCTTAGTGCTGGGGTTTCCTTTGTGCTAGACATAAATGTCAGTGTACCTTCAAACACTTCTCTTGCCCTAGGAGAGCTCTGTGCTCTGAGTCAAGATCTGAATGGCCTGTCTTGCCCCAGCCAAAACACGACTGTTCCCTGTGTTCCTTCCAGTACTTGTTTTATTTGTCCCATGAGACGAATAAAGTTACTTCCCCGAGGAGGCTTTGACATAGGCAGCTAGAGACCAGCAGCTGGAGTTCTTTCTTAATATGTAGTCACACTACACTTTCCTTTCCTTCATCCTGTTCCATCCAAGCACTTTCTGTGGACTCATGTAAGCAATCCCTGCTCTCCCTGGGGCTGCAGCCCCTTTCCACTCCATTCCTGCATGCAATGTTGTTACTCAAAGCAGTATCCCAGCATGGTGCCTAGAAAAGAGCTGTTTTCTCTCCTGAGTAGGTTCTCCAAAGCTGTTATTACTTTTCCAACAGCAAATACAAAGCAAGTGGAAATGTTGGCTGATGCTGCTAACAAAATTCTTAAGCATCTATGTGTGCTTTGAAATGCTTTCATCCTGCTGCCCTGCTCAAGGGGTACCAGGCACCAATGGGAAGCCTGTCAATGCAAATGTCAAGAGGATCTTTGGGTTCTCATATCTGTCAGGGGGATACTGTCCATTTGCTATTCCAGGGGCTGGGAGGCTGTCCCAGCCCTCTCCAAGAAGCTGGACCCTTTAGCATCTGGACTCACTGAAACAAAGGGATTTTTAATCTAGCTTTTATCTTGGCATCTAAATCCCCACGGAAACCATGGATCATTGGAAGATTCAGCAGGTGTATGGATTGTGGTGGCTCTTATGCCCAGGCATGGGAGTTTTCAGGAGTATTCCTACTACTGAAGGAAAATCATAGTTGAGTAGTCTGGAGAGGGAAGGTCTCTGAGGCCAAAAGATCAGGTCCTCAGGTAAGAAGCAAGGGCTGTTAGTCACCAAATATGAACTAGTACTAGTGCCCGCTCCCTCCAAGTTACAGCTGGAATTTTCTGATGTCTGCAAAGCCACAGAGAATTTAGATCTTTGTAAACAAGTCACCTTCAGCTGATATCCTGAGTACTGCCACTGGGAAACTGTAATAAAGAAGCTGTGTACAGTACTAGGGCCTTTAGCCACCCAAGGCCCACTTCAAACAGAGATTTGTTTAAAGTAGGAATATCTCTGCAAAGATGCACTGCTACTTTGGCTCTTCCTTCCCCTCCCTCACCTACATCTCCTTGTCAGGTCCTCTTCCAAGAGCAATTAGCCCTGGTACTGCAGAAATCAAGACAGTCTCCACACAAATCCTCTCTGCTTTTGTTTTATCATCCCTATAAGCCAAGTCGCTGTGCCTGATCTGCCTAGGTCAATACTGAACCTTTTTTCCTTACCTCCTCCTGGTTAGCTGCTTGGTTTCAAAGTGTTTTAAACACCTGCAACTAATGAAGGCATCTTTGGGGGAAGCTTAGGGATGAGTGAGGAGTGACTACTGGGGTGGCCTCTGCTATGTATGACAACTGCAGACCAGGCAAACTTGTGACACCCTGCCCCTCTCCCCTGCACCCCTGCTGGAGAGCAGCATTGCCTGGGAGATGGGCAAGTACCAGCACCTGGCCCCTTAGCATGAGAATCACCATTGCTTCATGCCTTCCAGCTAATGGGTGGTTTCAGCTCTGCTAATCTCTAATCAGGGCTGGGGAAACCTAAACAAACTAGCCTGGACCATTCCTAAGCATTCATAATTACTGGATCAGGCTCAAAGATAATGCATTTAGGGCTGTCCTAAAAACATTTTAGATAGGGTGAATGTAAATAAAGTGGCCTATAATTGACCCTTCTGCTGACATCTGAACCCTGGCTGTGCTGATGCACCTGGGGAAAACAATATAAGGATGGAGAGGGGTGCCTGGGGCACCAGGCAGGCCCAGACCTACCTCTGAGTGTGACCTGTGGAGCAGCAGAGCTAAGGGTGTGGATCAGAGCCACAGGAGCTTGTGGGGTACCCGAAACCCTTGCACAGGAGCCAACCAGGCTCCAGAGAACAAGTGCTGGTGGAAGTGTGAAACATGCTGAAGGGTTCTGGGGGGGTGGAAGTACAAGAGGTCGATGAGCAACCCCAGGTGTAACTCTGGCAGTACAGGTAAGGTATGCAGGGAACCTCTGGGCACCTAACCCTGATGAGGAAGAAGATGTGATGCTGGGAACTCAGTTCTAGGCCATTCATTTATTTCATCTAAATCTTACTGCTTACAGTGTGATTGCCTTGGGGAGCAGCTGTGGGCAGGATGGAACAAGAGGGTCTTGCCAGTGCCTCCCTCCTCCCTGCAGGGCTCTGCTAAGCTCACTCCCACCACCCCAATTCAATGAGCAAAGCTATTAAACTGGGGTGGCTGAAGGCAGGTAAAGGCAGCATGGGGCTGGAGCATTGGGACCTATAGTCCTGGGGAGTGTGGAGAGAGGGACAGAGAGCCAATTCCATGGCTGGATCCAATAGCCTGGATTTTAAGGCTTAGTGTTCCTTTTGAGGGGGAGTAAAGGTCCCTCCCTGCAGGGGCAGAGGGCAGGGCAGAGCTCCTTCTGCCCCTGCTACCGACTCTGGCCTTGGTCATGTTCCCCTGGCACCCCCTGGGAAGGAATGGGCATGAAGGAGGGAAGACCCCCTGTCATCCCACTCTGATGTGCTTCACAGTGAGCCAGAGACAATTCCTACCTCCCAGTACCTTTTACTCATGTCTGAGCTTTGCTGAATCTTCAGGGAGAAAGCAACACTCTTTTATGGCTCTGTCCTTTGTTAAGGATGAACTAGGAAAAATAAGCTCACAAACAGAAAGTGGAGGCACAAATACATCAATCCCAACCTTCCTCCTTACAGCCTCCCCTTTGTCATCACCTGCCCCTCAGCATGCCAGCTCTGGGACTCAGGAGACTTTCCCCAGCACCCACCATAAAGCACTTTGTGTCAGTCTATTGAAAAGGAGGACTTTGAAAATAATTAAAACACTCTTTTAATCTTCTTGACTTTTTTTTCTTCNAGCTCACAAACAGAAAGTGGAGGCACAAATACATCAATCCCAACCTTCCTCCTTACAGCCTCCCCTTTGTCATCACCTGCCCCTCAGCATGCCAGCTCTGGGACTCAGGAGACTTTCCCCAGCACCCACCATAAAGCACTTTGTGTTAGTCTATTGAAAAGGAGGACTTTAAAAATAATTAAAACACTGTTTTAATCTTCTTGACTTTTTTTTCTTTCCCCCCTCCCCCATGCCCCATTACCCATGCAGAAAAAATGAGGGAAAGAAAAAGGCAGAAGGGCACTTTGTTTTCTCCCCCCACACACTCGGAGCTGTAAAATACTTCTTAATCATTGGTAGCAAGAGGATCTCCGTGCTGGGCCTCCACTTTTTGTTTGTGAGTTTATTTTTCCTAATTCATCCTTGACAAAGGACAGAGCCATAAAAGAATCAACCAGCACGTCTGTGGGAAAAAACTGCCCTGAAAAGGGTCGGAGGAATACTGTAGCATTTCCAAACAATTCCAAGGGCTAAAGCCTGTGTGAGATGCAGCTTCAGCTATAACTTGCCTTTCTAGGAACAAGCCTACATCTGTTTGGCAATGCCATATTTTGTAGGGTAAAATAAACCCTTGAGAACAAACAGGCCAGCTTATCCAGAGGGGTAAATGCTTGGGAACAGAGCTCACTTGTTAATCCTAAAACTGTCAGCAGAGACCCACTGGAGAAATTATAGCTGGCCACGGGCACTCAAGCTGTTTCCCTCTGCCTCCCCGCCTCCCCCATCCCCATAACAGCTGTAAAATCTTCTTTATTGTTCTGCTGGAGTTGGAGAGCAGCACAGAGAGGTCTCCCAGCCCAGGGCTGCAGCAGCAGGGGCAGGGGGAACATCTGATCCATTGTATCTGCACCGGTGTTATTGCTTTAGTGGCAGACAAAGAAAATGACGGTGATAAAAGAAGAACAGCCCGAGCACCTACTAAAGAGGCATATGAACAGGAAATCCTGGCTCGTTCCCACATCTGAGCTAAGTAGGGTTTCTTTCCCTACAGGATCATTACATTTAATGTCCTTCTGCAATTCAGGCAGCTGAGCCAGCGGAGCCCCTTCCCTCCCCCTCCTCTCTACCTTCCCTTCTCTCATCAGATTTCGAGCCCTCCCTGTGGAAAAATGATTTGTGCACAAGCAGCCTACACCACGGCGCTTAGAAGGAATTTGCCCCTGCCAGGAGTTATTAATGGCACCCCAGTAAATGCCCCCAGCAAAATGGGCCGCTGCAAGCATCAAGTGCGTGTTGAAAAATCGGGTTTAAATCGTCCCTTGGGCAATGACCTATTGGCCACCTAAAAAACACAGGATTGGTTTGCTGCATAATTAAGTTCAGGCCATCTCTTGTGCTTACACATGCAGAAACCCAGATGTCAGCTTGGTGCGAGTCAAAGTTCTGGGCTCTTTTAAAGCACCAGAAGACAGACTGTGAGGGCATAACATTTGCCACTGGAAGAAAACCTACTTTGAATACTTGGAATATTTAACTGACTGCAACAGATAATTAGCCAAACCCTCTTACGCCTCCAAATATAGATTCATTAGTCATATGAAAATATCTCATTGGAACCAAATGTGAGTCATTAGTGAAGTCAACAGCAGATCATAAAAAAGGTACCGAGAGCCTCCTTCCCGCTATCCCCGAGAAGTTGTAAGTGTGCAGTGAAAATAATTTGCTCCATTTTCTATTGAACATCTGCTGGGAAATCTGTTTAAAAGGGAGGCTTTTGAAGGGCTGCTGGTATGCAGGGCTGTGTATCCCATTTTCCCACTTAGAGATTTGTGGGAGTAACAATTGCAAATCCTGTGCTGGGCTTTTTTACTGCATTTATTTTTCTTTTTGTCTTCTGGAAGAGACTTTCTCAAGTTGCCCAGGCTAAAACTTGGGTTCTGTAATATAAAAAGACATTTTGTAACACGAAGTAGAATAGAATTCAGAGTCCCCTGCACGCAGAGCAATGAGTGCTGCTGCCACAGGGACCCCAAAACCATCTGGATACTTTCCAAAGTGAAATGGGGCTGGTTAAAATCGGTGTCCAGCTTAAGCAAGGTGCAAACAAGCAATGGTGTGTTTTAAAAATTAAAGCAAGTGGGTAGCTCCTCTATGGCAAGGTATCTGCAGCATGATGAGCAGGCAGAGAAAGGGACCATGCTTAAACTCTTGTGAAACCTGAGTTATTGTTTGGGAAGAGCCACTGCACACTCAGTCCCAGGACGTATCACAGATTTCACAGAGCACGCTGAACACTGCAGTCCATCAACCAACCCCGCAGTCATCAATCTCACAAACAAACATGTTGTTGTATAACTCCAGAGCCCTGAGTAATCCTGTGCCAAAAGTTGTGTCGTGCGAGTTGTCAACAGCAACATTCTGTATTTTTCTTAATTTGAAAAAAAAAATAAAATCAGAACAACAAAAAATTACACCAGAAAAATTTAAATGCTCCAAAGCTGTCATTTTTCCTGTGGCTGAGGGAACTCAGGCTGCCTCAGCGCCTGACTTTAACCATACACCCCACAAAAATATTAAATGAGTTTTCCAACTTCATTAGCTCAGTTGCATTCCCTTGACTTTGCTGATACTATTTTTTTATTACAGAAAAAAAGTCACCTCTATGTAATACCCCTTGTACTTAAAATCTTCTCTGTAGCCTGTGGCAGTCAGGTAGCAGAAAAAGGAGTGTAAGAGGGTTTGAAATGGGCATTTTATATCAAAACCCCAAAGCTCAGAGACCTCTGTCTCTGTGTCTCTGGCTGTACCCTAATTTTGGCCACCCTCGTGAGGCAGTGCCACACGGGAGGTGCTGAGTCAGCTGCAGACAGCTTTGATCAGGGGGCAAAATACCCTGTGGGCAGCCAGGCTGAAGACATGGGGCATCCCTATGGGCATGGAGCCCCGGGTCTCCAGGAGGTCTCTCCCAACTGCAGGGTCCTGTTCCCAGGAAGGCATGGTGGCTCCCAGGATCAACATTTGGTGAGCAGCTGGGTATTGGGATTGTCCCTGAGTCCAGGTGTTGGCCCCTATGCCCATGGGGGCACCCGGACTGAAATGTGGCTGCTTGTGCCCAGCCTGGCACTTTTGTGGCAGCGGGGTAAGAGTTGGCCCTTGCTGAAACCTCCAGTTCCCCTCATTTTTGGAGGTGTGGAGATCACCCAGTTCCCCCTCTCCCAGCACTGGGTGTTGCTGTGAGGCACGACCCCAGCCCACTGGGGGAGTGGGATCTCCATCCCTCCCTGCTCAAGGTGTGTCTGTGAGGCCGGTCTCGACTCCCTTCGCGTTTAGCCCGGCCGTATTCAGCGGGCAGACCCCCATCCCCAGAGTCAGACCGTGTCTCCCACTAGAGCAGGCCCTCGCCCCGTGTCGGTCACGCTCCCCAGTTCCTCTTGGGGTCATCCCCAGCCCCGTGTGCGGCCCCAGCCCACTCTGGGTCTGACCGCCGCTCCCCACCGGGAGGGACAGCCCCGACCCCCGCAGGGGAACGGGGGCGGGCGCGGGGGCGGCTCTAGGACCCAGCGG